>JAUIMM010000037.1:9735000-10297500 GCA_031769625.1 Taudactylus pleione
ATACTATATATCTATAAATATATATATATATATATATATATATATACACACACATATACACACACACTTATATATATATATATATATATATACACACACACATATACATAAATATACAGTGTGTATATATATATATATATATATATATATATACATACTTGTACACACACATACACAGCCACACATATACAGTATGCATATGTGAGTGCCCCAGCGCTGCCCTTCTCCCAGCCTGAACTAACTACCAAGAGACTCTTCTTGTTGTTTGTCTCTGGTCAGCCAGGCTGGAGTGGGAGTCGACGGGGCTGTCCTGAAGTCCTGGGCTGTGCAGTTACTGCCTGCAGTACCAGGTGAAGCGGTGCCTGCCTGGTCCAATGGTTGCGGGGCCAGGAAAATGGAGAGCCGTGAGTTGTCACGGCTCTTCTCCGCAAAGGATGATGGGAGGAGTGGCCGCGGCCGGCCTCTAGCAGCAGCGGCCATCTTCCGTGTCCTTTGTAGTCAGAATGAGCTTCTATGCAGAAGCTCATTCTGACCTGGCTCCCACCTGACCGCTGCACTGAGAGGATCGGAGCTGAGGCCCTGATTCAGAGCCGGACGCTCTGACCAGAGCGCTCGCTCTGAATCAGGGCCCACCTCCATAAATATGGAGCGTCCTCCTGGACGCTCGTATAGCTGTGGGTCACCACCCACAGCCTATACGAGCGTGTAGGATGATGGTCGCGATGGTCTTGACCATCGCCAGTGCGAACAGAAGCATGCGGTTCAGTTTTTCAACCGCAAGGCCAGGAGTGATTTTGGCTCTATCAGAGCCAAAATCACTCCCACTGACATCACTAGTGATGTCAGTGGGGCCGGCTTCTGACGGTAGGCGTTCCCTTGGGAACGCCTCCGTCTGGCAGGCACGCCCCCGGCACGCCCACCAAAGGGGGCGTGCTGTCAATCAACATCGACAGCACGCCCCCTTTGATCAGACACAACGAGCGAAGGAAAGTCCTTCGCTCATCGCGTCTCGCGCATGCGCACGACGGAGCTCCCTCCGTCGTGCGCATGCGCAGTGCACACCATCGACCCACTTGTGAGCGGACAGCCGCTCGCGAGTGGGTCTGAATCAGGCCCTGAGCTCCGTCGCGGTGGTGGCGGGGGGACAACTGCAGAGCCGTGGAATGCCCTAGGCATTTGCTTAGAATGCCTATGCCTAGGGCCGGCTCTGTGCGGAAACAATAGTTTCTGCATGATTTCAGCATTTAAAGTACCTTATCTATTGATTAATTTGTTAATGCAGGAGACATCATGGTTATCTCCTGGTTCATTAAGGCTACCATGTGCAACACAGTGTATGGCCTGTTGTACTTATCCAATTTATAAAACAATGAGAAATTACTCTCAGAGGTTAGAGTTTGTCACTGCAAATCTTGGTAAGTTAGATTGTTAAGTTGTGGGGGGAAGCATTGTTTTTATTGGGCAAGTGTGCATGTACATGATGTCCACCAGAAAGTGTTGAGCGTGACAGGTTACAATAACTAATGGTAATAGATACACTGATGTGAGAGATGTGAGAGCAGGTCAAGTAGACTGATCCCTGTAGTAAAGAGACAGGAAAGTGAGTGATAGTGACAGTCCCAATCATCGAGAATGTCAGCTTTCTTAATTTAATATATGATAGCTAAGCGATACTTAATGCAACCACGGTCTGTGATGAAGAGCAAAAATTAAACATAGGTAAATTTCTCCATTAGAAAAGATGATCTGGTGCCCATTCCACAGTGAGATTGTATTGCACTACTAGGTCTGTGTCTGTACTACACCAAACTACTTTTTAATTAAACCTGACTGTTCGGGGACACTTGTCTGTTTAGCACTCCCTTTCGTAGGATGAAAAGGTTCATGCTAGACATGGGCAGTAATTATGAGAACCACCAAAGATACATTGGGTGCCTTTTAAGTATACATATACACCACCCGACAGACGGACAGTTTGATACATACTGCAAAGTTAATTTGCTCCAGCGAGTGTAATAGCTGTAGTGAACAACACTTACAGGTGGCCACGTGACAAAGACATCCTCAAAGTTGTGTGTATGGAGGTGAGCAACTTCTGGTGGTTTCCGAGTAATGGGACCAGTGAGAACTTTTACTTAGTAGTTATCTAAAGCTGGGCATCCACTATACAATTTTCTGTCAGATATCTGTCCAATCTGGCTGGTTTTAATGAAAACCTGGTAATGTAGGGGAGCAAATGATAATTGTCCATTTGCTCACAAACACTGGAAAACAGACAAAAATGGTTGTTCAGACAAATTGGTTAAAACACACAAATGTAACCAATTTGAACAATTTTGTTTGTCCTTTTTCAGTGTATAAAACCATATGATCGACTGTCATTTGCTCCCATACATTACCAGGTTTTATTCCAACCAGCCAGATTGGACAGATATCTGACAGATAATTGTATAGTGGATGCAATGCTCTAGAAAGCAATGAGATGTGCAGTGTCTGTTTTCATCGCCAAAAAAAAGTAATTGAGGTGAAATAGGTTTATAATATTTGAATATAGACAAGCTTTTAGATTACTGCTTAGCTCTGCTATGCAGATTGTGTGTTTGATGACTTATTGAAATGTCTTTACAACTATGAATCAGTTGGAAACCTGGTACTAGAACTGATTGAAAGAGTTATGATGCAACCCTGTGACAGTTTAATTACAGTAAGCTTACCAGGGGTTGGGTATGAATCCCGACCCCGGAAGCCCAACTATTGAAGCTCCTGACGAAGGCTGGTAAGTACCCTATCCTTCCTCTCTCCCATTCCTAACCCAAGTCTTCCCTTAGTCGTGCCCAACCCTAACCTCCATGAGGGATGCCTAACTCTAACCTCCACCCGGTGGTGCCTAACCCTAACCCCCTTTTCCTGCACCCTAAACCTAACCCTCCTGGGGAGGGGCCTAACCCTAATTCTCCCCCGGGAGTACCTAAACCTAACCCCCCATCCGCGACTAATGCTCTGATACTTACCTGGATCCTTTGTTTGGCATTCCGGTGAATGCGATACCGATGACGATTTCCTGATCCCCTTCAGGATATCAGCTTCTGCATTTTGCCAGACGGCAGGATTCCGGAGTCAGTATTTCAACTGCCGGCATATAAACTACATCCCTTTATCAGACAACATGCACTTTAAGTGTATTTGCCTGCTGTGCCCTCCTGATCATGCAGCAGCACAGGCAGTGATTAAGGAAGGTATTATGTGTGGGTCCCTCCTGTGCCCCTAGTCCCCCCCTATCGCCGGGCCTGTCTGTGCTGCCCTACATCATGTAGACTCATTTCTGTCTTCTGTCATTTCAAAGGATCATCTCAGGAAGCAAGAGATGTCGCATTTCCCATATACTTATAGAAATAAACATTCTCATAGTAATTTCCAACAATTTAGTAAGACAACACAAAAAAGAAGCAGCTTGTACGTGTACAGATTTCATTATCATGTGTCTGCAAACATTGAGCAATGTTATTATTTCAGCCTTGCCAATAATGATGAAATGTTCTAAATGCTCCTATCACCAAAGGCTTGTTATTAATGGTCCCATGAGCAACACCATTTCTACATGTTCCCTACAAAGCAAATGCTAAAATATATGGACTGCAACTGATAAAAGGATTTATAATTAGTGATAAGTGTTCAATTTGTGCATAGTCTACACAGCAGTGTATGGGGTTGATTCTCAGTCGGACAGGTCTCTTTGCAGGGAAGCAAATGGCGAGTTTTTGTACACAGCACTTTATATATTCTTGTGTGTCTCCATCCTATTCTTAGCCAGACTGAACTTGGTTGGATCTGTCTGTCTGAAAAATTGGGCATTTCAGGGTGAGAAATAGATGGTGACAATGGAACTACCCTGACCTGTGGGAGTGCCATGGGAGAGTCGTGGGTGTGTATCGAAAGCTCCATGCTATTTTGAATTGTGCAGACGGAGAAGGGAAACCAGTTTCTGATGGATCTCTTGCATCTAGGATGGGCCATCTCACATTAGTTTTAGGCAGTAAATCTGGCTTCTGCGGCTGCCCACATCTACAGCCACTTTGTGTATGACTTATGGTGGGTACACACCTGACAGATATATCTGAAGATGATGTTCGTTCATACACACTGAAAGACCATCATCTGCTACTGCAGAGGGTCGAGCCGGGCTGGGGGCGGGTAGGGGTGTGTGGCTTAATTGTAGGAGGCGTGGCCCCACCCCCTTTTTTGCGGGGGAACATTTCCGACGTGGTGCTGAGCGCTGGGGAGGGGGCGATCCCCCCTTTGGCATAGGAGACTTCTCGGGCTGCTGCTTTAGCAGCCTTGGACAGTCTCCCAGTGCAGCCCAGCACACAGCAGCATGTGCTGGGCTGCTGTGGATGGGGAGCGGTGCCGGACCCGGGTAAGTAGTACCCGCTAGCGGCTCCCCCCCTCCTCTCTGCACCCCTGTGTACGGGCAATCGGCTGATCGCCCTACACACTTTCCGATGGACAGATATGTCTGCAGATATATCTGTTCACTGGCTGTACAGCACAGCCAATGCGATATGTCTGTGAACTCCCCAGGTCATGAACTCCCCAGGTTCAGGATCTACAGTATTAGGACCTGTCCTGCTTACCAGGACTGAACGGGACTCTAGGGGTCCCTCCGTCGTGCGCATGCGCGACGGAGGGACCCCTAGACCTCTAGGGGGTCTATTTACTAAGCCTTGGAAGGAGATAAAGTGAACGGAGATAAGGTACCAGCCAACCAGCTCCTAACTGTCATTTTTCAAACACAGCCTGTGACATGACAGTTAGGAGCTGATTGGCTAGTACCTTATCTCCGTTCACTTTATCTCCTTCCAAGGCTTAGTAAATAGACCCCTAGGTACTATACTATAGCACTATATACATTCTGTTGTACCCTGTTTGTCAGGAGACTTTTATATGAATTGATATAGGTGAGCTCATCTATGCTGATGTCATCACACAATTGTCTACAAAAACTAGAGATGAGTGGTTTGGTCCTGATTCGGATCTTTTCGCCAACTTATCACAAGTTCGGATCTGACATATTGGCTATCCAAAACACATGAGCGCTAGACAGCCAATAAGAGGACTTTTCACATCCGAGTGTAATCTGGTCAAAACCGAACATAGAATATGTTCTCCTGCATCTCAAGCAATGGCAGAACCACTGAAGGCAAAAGCTATTATGGAAACAGGAATAAGATAGAGGGGAGAAGGAAAAGGGCCTGATTCATAACAGATCACAACTGCGAATGCAATAGCGATTACGCTCGTAGTTCAACTGTGATAGTATGCTAGTTCAATGCGATCGCAATGCCGCCGCAGCACTACAGAAGGACCCCCACTTTACTTACACACATCCGTAATGTTTAGCAAGACTGCGAATACATCGGTAAAATCGAGTATCATCTCAGCATCACACACACTTGCACAAGCTCTGACCTTGCTCAGAAATTGCTAACTTCAGCGCATGCTATGATACCTCAGGCTGCGTATGGCATCACAGTGGATAATATTTGCGCGCCCATGCAACGGCGTTGAAACGCACTGGCATGTCTGCGTTTCCCCGACCACTTCCCCCGTCTCCACCCAAAAATGGCACTTCCTGTCAATCACTCTGAGATGGGTCTGCGTAGCCACTGCGATAGCATACTGAGATGCATATGCATGCGCAGTACGCAACAATCGTCCGATTGCGTGAGTATTAGCAATTGCGTTCCTTGCTGAATCAGGCCGGTCAATAGGTGATCGATAGAGAAGACAAAAGAGAAAAAATGGGTCCTTTATCTTTCAATATGTCCCAGGGCCCTGGGGCACAGCTTTGTCACTGTGCAACTTAATTTAAAGTCATTCAAGCATTAAACAACATTCACAATAACACATGCATTATGTAACTCCCCTGATCCAGATGGAACCCATAATCACTGTGACATCTGCACTGTTAGCGATACTGACTTAAATATCTAGTCTAATGCATACTGTACATAGTCATTTGTTTCTTAAACACGCTAGTTCAGCTGAACATTTTAAGTAGACCTGTTCAATAAAACATAGAAAGAAAAAAAGATTTACAACACAACCTTTTCTGAATGTAACATAATTGCCACTTAATATCTAGTGTAAATAGATAGAAAATTACTGTGTGCCTGCAGTGCTGCTCTACCAAAGACAAAGCAATCTCTAACATAAGCTCAGATGTCTCAGTCTGTAAAACAATGACTGTTGTCAAAAATAAAAGCCATTGTTTGCTATAAAAAGTAAGTGTTTTCTATGGTCGCATCAATCGTAATGCAGACTGACTAAACGAAAGGAAAATAAATATCCTTTCTAAAACTATACATAAGAATATTATTGTTAACTAGACATCATTACATTACACATTCGTGTCGAGGAAGTCTCAATTGTAAGTTATTGTTGTTGCTAATAATGTACAGTGTGGCTCAATATACTCTATTATATAGTATTTGTTTTAAATAAAAAATTACTGACGACAAGTACACACTTTGTACACATGATTTGGTGGCAGCTGCAAGAAGATAATACATTCCCACTAGAATAGTGTTAAAATGGCGTGAAAGGGACTACATGAAAAAATAGGACTATCATCATGACAGCATGCTGACAACATATTTATAGATTTTAAACAAAACCATAAATTATAATGGGAACCATAAACAATGAACTAGGACCCCAATTTTTTTAGACTGCCCACCATCCTGTTTAGTGACTCAGATTAACTTAAATCCCTTGGAGTCTCGTCAAACGACCAGCTGGAGCACGCATCATTGATCATTAACGACCAAACAGTGCACGATTTATGAACGATAACGATGTCGTTATCATTCAATCGCCTGCTAAAATCGTGTAGTGGATACCCCCCTTAACTGTCTGAAACTGACAGGAAACCAACATTCACGTCCAGCTAGCCATAAATTCTAAATATTAAAATTGTATGTGTATGCTCCTCTGGAAAAGATGCAATTTTTCTGCTTTTTTATATTTAAGGAGACATTTGGGCTGATAATTTAGGGGGCGTACTCACCCATATGGCACTGGCAACACCCTCCAGCTCTGGACACTCCTCCTCCACTTCTCGCATAAGGTCCTTTTCAGCCCTTAATCCAGCCCTGCTTCCCACAACATAATTTACTGAAATCACCCTCCCAAAACAGTGTCACCGATACCTAAAGAGTATAACCACATGTATTTAGGAGAACCCCACAAAGGTTTACACTCGCACAGTGCAAACTAACAATAAAACAGTTAACATTGTTGAACAACTATGAAAACTCACATTTTGTTTAGACACAACTGTTTAGCTATAGAAAACTTACTTGTTGCCAATATTTCTCTACTATGTTCTATCTTCTAGGTAAATGTTTCTGAATATTCATGTTTCCTTTTAAAGTAAAATTTCTTGACAGTTCTACTCATTATTATATTCCCATCCCAAGAAAGTTACATCGTATACATGATATGCATATGTGTAGCATCTTCTAAAAGGCCTTATTATGCTAACAATAAATAAAATAATAATTTCCTTCAGTCAAAATACACCAAGGACACCTCACAGCTTTTTGAATTTCTGGCCAAACACGGAAGACATCTTGAGATTATATACAGAGGAGGGAGAATATGTTTTCCCAAAAATACATGGACATACAAGGCAGCAACAGAAATCTTGGGGCCCAGCGCACACTTTTTTGGGGTCCTCTATCCCAGCACTATCCCTGTGCCTCCAGTCTCATCCCCGATATGTCTCTCCATCTCCATTCATCCACTCATGTCCCCCTAGCACTTTTCTCACAGCCCCATCACCTGTGTCTTCCCAGCCGCTGTGTCTTTCAGTATCACCCCAGCCCCTGCATCTCACAGTCCCATCTCCTGTCTCTCAGCCTCACCCCAGCCCTGCAAGAGTCTTCAGCTCTATACACCCCTGCCACTTTCTCCTCAGCCTCCCCAACCCCCACCCAACCCTTGTCTCACCAGCCCAGCCAACACTTACCTGCTGCCTGCTGTTCCTCTTCCCTGAAAGCTCAGGCCCGGCTCCACTCTGACCCAGGAGTGCAATGCCGGGTTGCTTGTGGCCTCCCTCTCTCTGTCTGTGGCTGTGTGTCACTGTTGCAGATGCAAGGAGGACACATGAAATGGGCTCCTGAGATGAGGGGCTCAGAATCTTGTGGCCTGGTACAAGTGTTCCCCTTGTACTCCCCTGTCGCTGGGTCTGCCTGCACATTCCTGGGGATTGAAGACAAAAAGAGTGTTATTTTCACTTTAATTACCATTCCTTATTGCAATATAACGTGATGAGTAGTTATGTACAGTACATTGGGGGTAATTGGGGGGGTCAGGAAATCCCTCTCCAGCCAGGCTTCCACAAAGAGGAAAGCATCTGCTGATGGTATTTGCTAACAGAGACAAACACTGAAAAGCTAAGCTTTGCATATCTAGCTAAATAGCCTCATAATGCCAATCCCACATATTAGTCTTTAATCTTATTTTTTTTTTTAGTTATTGCAGCTATTATTCCCCTTATTACACTTTTATGATCACAAGTGGATTGCATATTTTTCATTTGAGAATTTTGCAGGGAATAACTTTTTCTTCATCTGGGATAATTTAGATTAAACCATAATTTCCCTCTTGTGTAAACAGAAGTGGAATAAACATTTTTTTCATAGTTTAGGTGAATATGAATCTACCAGGCTGGCAGAATGTACAGCCTTTAGCGAATCACATACTTAGGGTCAGGTTCAATCCCATTGGAAGCTTTCTCCATGTGCAGCTGAACACATGCCAGGTACAAGAGCAACAGCAAGCAAGGTTTTCCTGGCAGGACAAAAAGTGTAGCATTATCGCGTCGTGAGGGTCTGACAGAATCATGCGGCTAAATATATCTGCCCTTTAGGGGGTATATTTACTAAGCATCAGTTTTGTTTTTTGGTGATTTTCAAGAGCCATGATTTACTAAAGCCCGATCAACAGAAAATCATTGAGAATGAAGACTGTAGTGAACAACTGGCCATTGATGTTTTTACCTTAGAAGTATAGAAACTCCATATTTACTAAGCAACGGCTTTAGACAGACAACTACAGGTAAATGAGGTGGATGTGACAGGCAAAATTACTCAGAAAACATGCTGTTTGCGCTCTGATCAATCAGAAGGAGAGCAATCACAAAACTGAATATAAAGGCAAATACTGTAACACTGATAATTCTCTTATGAGGGAAATACTATTTTATTAATATATTATTGATAACATTATTGTTTAATTTTATTATTAGAGCAATATTATTTATTCATTATATTAAATGGGCAAAATAATTTAATTGTTTTAAAAAAAAATGTTTTCTTTTTAAATTACAGGAAGCATTTATTATTTTATCAAAAGGCGTGCCAAAACTAGCCAATGGTAGCTAGCGGATACAGGAGTCTGGTGGTGGGCTAATCAGATGGGCCTGTCAATTACACAGAGATCCAGTTGATCCTTCCCTGGTGAGTTGAATGATCATTCCTGGCAGCAGCATTTGGTGCAGACTTAATTTTGTTTGAATGGCGCCCCCCTGGCACTTTTGGTAAGAGCTGCAACCCCCATCCTGCAATCACCACTGCCTGGAATGGATGACACATAATGGGGGGAGATAAAAAATACTAGATTTGATTCTTGCAAAATCATCATAAACATGCATTGTTCATTCTATACAATAAAGTACCAGGTGAGGCAGCCATGTTGGATGCACTACATTGGTTATAATGTGCAATAAGCAATACTATACATGGAAATTAGACTTACAAGGATGAAATGACAAGTGACTAACAGGATACCCACTGCAAAAATAGTTCAACGGATTGTTCATCCGGCCCTTGAAAGTACCAGGAGAGGCAGTCATCAAGGGTGCACTGCATAGGTTACAGTGGGTTATATTAGCAAGTCATAGAAGTGTAAAGCTAGGTGTGTAATACCCGGCAGCGCCTGGCTTAAGCTCCGCCCCCACAAGCACTGCCACGATTAAGCCCCACCTCCCAGTGACATCATCCAATCAATCACCAGGAGGGCAGGAGGAAGCAGGGTGCACAGGGGCGTGGCCTCGGAGGACTAAGAGGGGGCATGGCCTCGCGGCAGGCACGAATGCATCCCGGCCGTGGCTGCAGCCTGTGATGTTGGGCCCTGAGGCTATAAAGACTCAGGTTCCCGGCGTCCTCTTGGAGAAGGAGGTCGGCCATCTTATGCTGGGGCCGTGGGACATGAGGAGGGAGGTCCTGTGGTACGTGGCATTCAGGGGAGAGTGCATGGTGGCTGCCATGAGCCACCAATTATATGTACAAGGGGAATTCCCCTGTAAGATAAGCCCCCCCCTGCAAGAAGCCCCTAGAAATAAGGGATCTTAGAGAGGCCCCTGGGTACAGACAAGGGGGGGAGTCACCTCTCCCCACAGTCCTGCAAGGGACCTGCAGATAAAGAGCAGACCCCGCTGATATTGAGCCCCTATAAGAAGAGTATTGGGGAGTGCTGCAGAGGTAGCAGCTGGAGCCAGAATGTGGATGAGGAAGTCACTGCAGAGGATCTGAGGTGAAGTGCTGCCTGGTGCCACAGTGGAAGATGAGATATTTCCTGTGAAAAGACAGCCCATATGTTGAGAGGATGAGTGTCTGATGCATAATGCTGAATCCCTGGTTGATAGCCCCTGAAGAAGTGCACCATAGTGAGGGAGGGGACAGTGCAAGATGGCAGCATGGCTAGAGGGGAGTCCCATTAAAGAAGTCCTGAGTAACCATGCGCTGAAGTAGAGAAGCCCAGCAGGTAAAGGGTTATTGGTCTGCATTAAGTTGCCAGCACGTCAGATGAAGAAGTCCCTGGATAGTGGGACATGTACTAGAGGCAAAGTCTTGGGATATACAGGACAGTATGCCTGAAGAAAGTGTATGCGGGGTGATGGAAGGAGAGAGAGGGTCCCTGTGTAATGGCATGTGCCGCACGTTAGGAGTTTCCCGTGAGGATTGAGACTAGTGCAATGAACTTCGAATCTGGAGTCCCCTGTATGCTGTGTGATGTATTTGTTGGACTGGCTTGCGGTAGAACTACTGAGCCCAGCAACACCGGATATATGCTACATTGCTGTGTCACTTGTGTAAGACTATGCTGGAGGTGTCCGTTTGTAGTGGAACGTACCTAATCAATCTGTAACCGTTAAGCTTAAAATACAGCATTTACCATCTCCTGTAAGTATTGTGCTGGAGGAAGCTGGTGAAGTAGAGCTTGTAACCGTTACGCTTACTGTGCTGGAGGATATGGAGGAGTGTAAATAAAGTGTTCCTGTTATTGCATCATGAGATGGTCTGGTGCCCAACATTTCTTTATTGCACTGCACCTGTTGTCCATATGTGTTCCCTCCATCAGGTACTTCGTGCTAAGCACCCAAGTATTCGGGGGCCCTGCTGGTCATGGACACCATACCCACGCCATAACCGGAACAAAGGAGAGACACTGTGAAGTGGTGAGAGACAGTACATTCGGGTACTCCATCTAAGTGTAGCACAGTACCAGTAGGGTTCCACATGTGCACCTGAACAATGTACCAAAAAATACGATGGGCGATACAATTTCATTACATGCATGCAATCCCAGAACACATGATTTCAAGCATACACACTATGCAATCTTTGGAACATCAGCACGATATATCATGTCGGGGATTGTATGGGTCTAATTCAGAGTTGTACACTACTCCAATGTTTACAGAGCTGAGTGATTATTAGTAAACCACGCATGCTTCTAAGTCACAATGCATAAATGCGCCAAGAACCATTAACTTAGTCGTATGCAGTGTGATTGACAGTCAGGGAGCATTGAGAGAGGTAAAGAGGAGTTGAGGCAAAGAACGCAGGCATATCACGACCGTTTTGTGGGCATCTCACCCTGCATCTGCGATCCTGTACTCAAGAAATGTGACTCTGGCATCTGGGTTCACACTACAGTTCTGCGGGAATATAGACTCACTCAGGACTGCAACAAATGAATGATCTGCGACTCATGCTGCATCTTTGTACGCAGATGCTGCCAAATTTCACACAGATGCTTGAATTTGCAAAGCCACAAATGGGCATCTCAATACATCTCCCAGCGGCTGCGACATTTGCGTATTTTCACACAGCAGTTTGCAGCTACAACAGCTGAAAAATTAGTTAGGAGCTGATTGGTTGGTACTTTCTCTCTCTCCAAGGCTTAGTACATAGACCCTACAATTTTCTAAAGCTCTTTGGCCACACCCCTGCAGTTGATAACCACACAAACCCAATGGCTGGTCACGCCCCTTTAGCGGCTCCTTCATTCCTTTTCCCTGGTGGATCCTTAATGCCCCAGTCCGACACTTGCCTGGAGACCTGGCAGGGAGGTCCAGCGAGTCAGATGCCTGTGAGTGGTCACTTCTTCTTTAGCGCATGTTTAGCAGCTATGTATTGCACCAGAACATTTGCTGGTTTCCTAACAGTAAATGTCGGAGGAGTGTCTGAGTGCAGTAACACAAGGATGCCTTACTAAATATTGTCTTCCTTACTGCCTCAGTCATTGTTCCTATGCCGATTATGCAGGATTGAAAGACTACATTTCCTGGTTAAGGCATCAGCATGTATTAGCATTTTTTATTTATCATCCATTTATATTACTGATTGTGCTTGCAAAATAAATATCTGCAACTTGAAGTTTAACCTTCCTTGTTATTGATGTTCCCTTGTTCAAGAGTGATTAACATATCGTTTTGAGCATACAAGATATTAAATACTTTTTTCCAACAAGCTTTCCAGGTAACAGAAAACAGGAAACATGTCCTTCCAGTCTCCTGTAGATAAGTGCTGAGAAGATAGGCACAGCGGACACTGAAGGGCAATACATAAAAGAACAATTGCCACACCATGCTTTTGCAAATATAATAAGATCACATATCAATTATATTCATGTTGTTACTGAAACCATAATTGCCAAATTTGCAATAAGGGTTTTATTAAGGGATTCTAACAGTATATCTTTCATTTCCCAATTGTATTTATATCATGTAAATATGAAGCTATGAATGGCAATAAATATTCTTGTTATAGGACTCTATCTAGTTTCTATGATGATGCTACACTGCCTGCTTGCATAGCTCACCTTTCCATAGAGCTGCTACTGCGGCACTTTTCTTGACCATAATTATTTTATATCCTTCTGGAGCTTTCCCCTCCTCTATATGTAATAACATGTTGTCATGGCCTACTGATGAAGTAAATGTGTAAGGTTGTAGCAGAGCCGTAACTAGACTTTTTGGTGCCCTGTGCCAGAAAGAGCTTTGGCGCCCCCCTCATTTTTCAGAGGGACATAATGCACCCAAAAAAGGGCGATGGCTTCATGGGGAAGGGCCAGGAGATGCTGGGGATGAAATAAGAGGAAGCTACAAGCAAGAATGATAATAAACAAAAATTTGACAGGCTGAAACAGCGCCCCCTGACCTGTGGTGCCCTGTGCGATGGCACCGGCCGCACTACCCTAGCTACGGCCCTGGGTTGTAGCTCGGGTAGAATAAGTGGAGCATGTGCTCTGTGCACTAGATGCACTGTGGAACACCACACCTGCATCTATGCTGCACCAGTACTGGCTTTTTCAAACAGATGAGTAACTAAATATTATATTATGTGAGATTAAGCAGATATGGTGAAGAGGAAGATGAACAGGCATGGTTGTGGTAGGCCCAGGGGGATGGTAGTGGTGGCAAAGAAGCTCCCTTCTCAGGGCCAGTGCTAGGTTTATTGCTGCCCTAGGAAAAGCTCCAGACTACCGCCGCTCCAGTGGTGTATCTGTAATGGGTGCAGGATGTATAGTACACACGGGCCCTGAGTTACACCGCACACCCTGTACCCATGTAGTGTACTTACCTCTCCGGAGTCCCCTGTCAGCACTGTGCAAATCCCCAGGAAAATAGTGCTGCCCCCATCTTCCCAGGGATTTGCGCATGCACAGAACAAAAAATTACCAGGAACATGGCATGGGCAACTTGTTCCTATAGACCCGAGCATACGCAGTATCCGCCCCTGCTCTCCTCAGAACAAGCACTTCCCAGCCCCTCACACACATTTCTTTTGCAAAATAAAAATGACTCTTACCTGCTCCTAAGTGGCTGGCGAGGCTGCAGTCTAGATGCAGTGATGTCTGATGCCAAACTCGGTTCAGGCTCCACTGCTACCACATGCATGATTTCTAGTTGTGGGAGGATTCCAACTGTTAGCTGAGCAAAGTGATGCATCATCTCAGGGTCCTTCCACACATGTATGACGTTTTCCAAGTCACACAGACGCCAAAAAAAAAATATATATATATATATATATACATACATACATACACACACACCAATTAAGCCTGGGGACAGCCAGCAGATCGTGGAACGCTGGGCATGTCCCCAGTGTGACAAGAAAGCTGGGTGTAACTACAAACATTACATGCAATAAAGCATGGCCTCACATACCATGAAGCCACACCTTTATTTTTGTAAGCACAGCCATGGTGCCATGATCCCATACTTACCAATGTTGGGAATTTATGCCTTAGGGTGTGGGGCATAGCTGGGTTCCCAACATAATGAAAAAATAATATGATACGAATATACACACAGGTGGGCAGTGCGTTGTGTATGACGGCACCATAGTGTCATTGTGGCCCCAACCCGCCCAATACAATTTTGAGATATAGGGGTCTATTTACTAAGCAGTGTTAGGAGACAGAGTGAAAAGTGATGTCTGTGATAAGGTGCCAGCCAATCAGCTCCCAACTGCTATCTCAGGCTGTGTTTGAAAAATGACACTTGGGAGCTAATAGGCTGGCACCTTATCACAGACATCACTTTTCACTCTGTCTCCTAACACTGCTTAGTACATAGACCCCGAAGTAATTTTAAAGCAGTGGGTGGGGCTATGATGACGGGTTCCGCGCAAATTGTGGCATTGGCTGCCCGGACCGCCCACTTCACTTGGGACTTGAATACTCTTCCAGGAGGCTCGGATTGCCACCTGAGGTTCTGGAGCCTTACTGCTGATGGGGAGAGTAGGCAAGTCTGTATTAGTGTGTGGGACATTAGTGGGATCCAAATGTAATGGAAAAAAATATATAAATATACCTGACATAAAAGCCACACATACACATAACATATATTACTTTCTGTTTATGCAGGTGCTCCTCTCCTCCAACAGTCTTCTCTTACCTCCTTCCATGATCTCTTCAGCTTCTTGTCTGGGGAGGTGGAGCTTCACACTATGGGGTCTATTTACTAAGCTTTGGATGGAGATAAAGTACCAGCCAACCAGCTACTGTAATTTTTCAAGCACATCCTGTGATATGACAGTTAGGAGCTGATTGGCTGGTACTTTATCTCCGTTCACTTTATCTCCATCCAAGCCTTAGTAAATAGACCCCTGAGTCACTGGCAGGGAGTAAGTGAGGGAGGGAGAGAGAGGACAGATGTGAGTCCTGTGTCTGGAGTCAGGGAGCTGGATTCCTGCACGCAGCAGCACAACCAGCCAGGTGGCTTGTCAGTGACACACACTGACATACACAGACCACGGCCAGCCAGGTGAAGGTATAGGGTGGCACAGGGGCGTTTTAAGAGAGGAGGTGGCCCGTGTTCAGCCTCCGTTTGGGCTCCCTCCTCTGTGTCTGTGGCTCAGCGGCACTAAGCGCTGTCGATTCTGGCTTCATGCCAGAATCTACTGCACATGCGCGGGTCTCCGGGAAAATGGCACCCGAGCCTACTTTCCGGGGGACATCTTTTCTGCGCATGCACAGATCACTAGGAAAATGGCCGCCGCCATTTTCCCAGTGAATGTTTGCTGCTCTGCAGTGCCGTTCCGGCGCTGTGGAGCAGTACTTCGAGAATTCAGGAGGGGAGGTAAGTATAATTACCTATGGGTGCCGGGTGGGCACACCTTGCACCCATTATAAAGACAACTATGGGGTGGCATATAAAACCCACGGCCGGCGCCAGCACTGTGTACACTAAAAATGTAATCCTTAATTTTACTGTGAAGTGGACACAATGGTGACCCCCAGGTACCAGCGCCCTAGGCAGCTAACTAATGGTAGCGCCGGCCCTATCCCTACTATACCTTTTACTCTCACTATTTAAGGTGTATGGTGGCATGGATCCTGGTTTTATGTTGCTGCTGAATGCTTTTAGCAGCAAGACTGACTGTTCCAACAGTGGGAAGTTATACAGATCAGACCTAATAAATATGCTGTACCACTACTTCCTCTAAGCACTTCTACAGTTATCCTTATGCAACAAGGCTACATGCAGTGTAAAGTTAGTTCTTGATTAGCCAGTAATTATGTTTTTATGTTGACCTTTATTTTGCCCTGAACTCATAGCCTAGCAGGGCTGGAGAGCAACAGCGGAGGTGTCGGAGGTATAAGGCCTAAGAAAATAGGAGGGCAGCGTGTCCACACAGACGCTACTGCAAAAGTATGCTAAGGCCGCAGTTGATGGACTGTCTACTGAGATGCCTACCGGCTGCACTACAATGCACAATGGGTGTGTTGCATACAGAGGGCCTGGTTCAAAGATGGACAGAATGCCGATGTTTAAGCACTTGAGCGATTATCAGTAATCTGCGCATGCATCTGAGTCGCACTGCGTATGTGTCAGGTTTAATTGTCTTTGTGGCTCGCAGTGAGGATTTATTCACAATGTGATTGACAGGAAGGCACCATTTGTAGGCAGCACCAGGGGGTGGCAACTCAAACACAGACGTGTCGCAAACGTTTCAGGGCCTCTCACCCTGTGACTGCGATCCCATACGCAGTAAAAATGACTCTGGCGTCTCTGTTCCCACATCCATTCTCGCGACCATATGGTTATTTAGAAGACCAATTGTTGATTGATCTGTGACCAATACTGTGTCTTTGTATGCAATCGCTTGGAATTGCACAGACGTCAGTGGGCATCTCAATACAAATCCAGGTAGCTGCTATATTTGCATAATTTCACACAGCCACTGCGTAAGGAATCGCAATCATACCAGCATTTGCTTCAATCTCTGAGTCAGCCCCAGATGCGCTTAACTACTTACACACATACTCCGACTGAGAAACTGCACCTGCCATAGGGCTGGAGTCTGCGGACACTGAAAGTAGGTGTCTCAGTCCTTGCACATTCGGGAACACGGATGTACACAAGGGAAGGGCTTTGTAGCGGCAGTCGCATAGAGTTACAGTTGTAGCAAAAAAACGAATATACAGATGCAGCTGCATCCGTCTCAGAATCAGCCCCGATGTATTTTTGTTGTTAGATTGGTATGTATCCCCTTAAAGGAACGTATGCAGAAACTGTTGGACAAACCTCAATATGTACAGTTGGCAGATAGACATAGTACCTGGTAAGAACTAATTGTCTGAATGAAGAGCACAGGGTTCAGAACAAATGTTGCATTGGTCACATAGTATGGCCAGTGCCCTCATAAGTTAGTCATGATTATATGTACGTGGGTTTGCAGTTTTCATTCAGATTTCTGTTGAAAGTGGAGTGGACTACTGTGCAGACTCCATGTTTACCTAGGGAGGCTTCATACCCTGTTCCAAGATGGCCACCATCCTGAGCATGTGCGGCGCCATGTTGTCACTGTGTTAGAGCACCGCAGTGGGAGACAGTAGTCTTCCACTTAGCCCCATTGAGTCCAGCGATTACCTTCATCCAGAAGTGTTTCTAGCAGTCTGCACCCGCAACCCGCAAGCTGCATACACTCACCAGCTGGTAAGCTGTAAGACACCCCGCTTCGCATAAGCTCTGCTCCATAACCAAGAGTGTGTTTAACAGTGAGTACAGCTGTACATTGTGTAACGCCAATAAACCACTCCACTGGTCTAGAAACTGGGTTATTTGTAAGGCATCTGCTGGTGTACAGAAACTCTGCTACATTCTCAAGGCTGTACACACACATTTCCAACAGATTAAGGGCCCAGATACAAAGGCTACAAGTTCACAAGCCCTAAGATACTAGAACGCACAGAGCAGCACACAGTCGCAATCTTAGGCACATGCACATCATAAGCTGCCATAGAACACAGAGAGAAGACAGCATGGGTTGGGTACGGGATGCCGGCACTCGAGATCCCGGTGGCCAGAATGCCGGTGCCAGCATCCCGACAGGATGAGTATATCGACACCTGTCAGTAAGTATCTTAACCCTAACCCTAAAACTAACCATCCCCGCAGCCTAAACCTAACCCTCCCCCGCTGCAGCCTAACCCTTCCCCCCTAGTGTCTAACCCTCTCACTAGTGCCTAACCCTCCCCTTAACACCACTACTTCCCATCAGGATGCCGGCGGACGGGATACTGGCACCGGAATTCTGACTGGAGTCGGGATTCCAGCGCCTGAATTCTGAGTGCTGGCATCCAACAGCTGGAATTTAAATGACATCCCGACAGCACAGAGTGTTTCCAATAAACCACTCCACTGGTTAAGAATCTGGGCAGTTCCTAGTAAGGCATCCACTGGTGTGTACACAAACTCTGCTATATTCACAAAAGCAGCACCATAGGGGGCTGATAAACTGTGACATTTGGCAAGCTGTTGAATGTAAAGTCTATAGGCTACATTGTGCAAAATTTTCTGGGAGAGGGATCCAAATGATTCCTCCCCGGTACTGTCCACTAGCACATGCGTGGTCCAAACCTGGGAGTAAAGTGATTGCATTAGCGATCATGTTACTTTTTACACATCTGAGAGAGGGACAGGCTCCTATCAAAGGCCCTGTTCCTGCATGTGTTTTTTGGTAAATATATACTACGATAAAAAGTTATAATAATTGGAGCTTTGTCCAGATAATTGGTAAATATACCCCTTAGTATCCCAATGGGCATTCACTCCTGTTTTGTTCTAAGCTGCATATGTTGGCTGCAACATTAAACTTCAGTGAGTCAGGAAGTTCCAATTTACCCATTCTCCTATAGATATTTAAATCCCATGTATCACAATTGCATACACTTTGACATCGGATGTGATTTCTTATAGTCAGCCTGTCCATATTTACACACCTCTAATGTTGACACAGCTCGAGGGCTTTAAACATTATAGCTCGACCAAAGTTTGAAACCCCAATAGAATTATTAATTTAAATACCATACATTTTTCCATCCCATATGTTATTACTGTTGATTTTACTAGCATAACACGGCTAGTAAAAGCATTGCCCTTTTAATTGTAAAGCTGCATACACACACAACGATTTAGTAAATTAACGATTTTAGTAAATGATTTTCGTACATTTTTTCAAGGGAAAAATGAACGAAAATAGTTTACTAAAATCGTTCATTTATTAAATGTAATGAACGATTTTTTTGAACTACAAATGATTTTTGCATATTCCCTTACTGAAAATCGTTGTGTTGGTCTGTCTGACTGAACAACAAACTACAAATGTGAACGCACATGAACGATAATCGTTCATCGTTTTATCTCAGAAAGTGAACGATTTTTTGAACCATAAACGATATCGTTATTGATAATCGTTCAAAAAATCGTTGTGTGTGTATGCACCTTAAGGCATAAACTCGATCTGAAGCGTTGCTTTTTACAACCCGACAACCCCCCCATAATATTATACCAATTGTTACTGTAATCTGTAACTCACATCAATACGTTTTTTCTTGCCATGTAATGTAGATTTTATTTTGTCCCCGTAAAATCAATTGTCTCAGTTTGTTTACAATATGCTGATGGAAAACAGGATAGAACATATCTAGTTTATTTCCCTGCTGTGACCGAAAATTCCCTGTAGTCTTTGAAGAGCAAATGAAAGGTGACAAAGTGAAATTAAGTTTGAAAAAAAAAACATAGAGTACCCTCTGCAACCTTAATTACATGTAACTGATTTATCTTCTGGAGCATTAAATGCAATAAAGTAAATACATTAAGAATACAAATATTGGAATAAACAATTACATGCCTGGAACAAACTGATGAGATGTACACGTGAATGTTCTTCTCATGCTGTAAGCAAACACATGGAGATGTCTGAGACAATATACCAGGGTTTGGAGTTGGCACTGTGTACAGAACATCACAGTCCCATGGCATAAGATAAGCAAATCATTAATAAAGTCAGTTCATGAGTGTATGACACTAGTTGTGAAGCCAACATGTCCTTTGCCAACATTTCTGTTCTGTCCAGGAAATGCTGAACCTTGGCTGTGTTCCTTATGTATAATCTGAATCCTCCTCAGAGCTCAACCACCAGCTGTAATTCTATTTTTTCAAGCAATCTCACAGAGCCTGTGCAGACCCAGAGACATTAGTCATTCCACATTCATAATCAGTAGGTTTTCCCACAGGAAAAGCCACCACATATCTAGGTCACAGGAAAATAACAGTAAATCTTATAAACTAACTTAGATTACACTGAATCTAAAGTGTTAACACCCTGCTTCCTTCTGTAACATTAACCTTGTCATAATAATAAAAGATTGATATAATAAACCTCTCAAGAAAAATGTGACAGAACACAATTTGCAGTGTAAAGCATTATTTAAAAAAAGTTAAAGGTTTAATTTAAAAGCAATTTTATTAATATTATTAAGGGAACAACCAGAAATAAAACCCAGGCGCTAAAGAGTTAAAAGATCCCTTCAGTCTTGATGCGACTCAAAGAGGTAGTCACCCTCATAAGTAGGAAAACATATGTAAGGAAGAACACAGTCGCAAAGGCTGGGGGTATCAGTTAATGTGCTCAAGTCAATGGTAAAACAATGTGAAATACATTTATTTATAAAACAAGTGAACAAGTAATAACAGCGGTAAACATCACATGTATTCTATAATAAAGAAGTGATGATAACCTAAATGAATCTTATAAATAATGAAAACATGTAACTTTTCAATGTAGGATCACCAGATTGTGGCCAAGTATTGAGAACTTTCTTTTTCTACAAAGAGAATAGGTGCAGTCTTTGTATTTAATACCACTAATCGGTCGTAAATGGATAATGGCCCGTACACTGAGTGGAGGTAAATTGTCAGTCAGTTGGTATTACCTGCAGACTCTTGTCCTGTATGGGGGCAAACAGCTGGGGCTGAGAGGTGATGATCCTTAGTGCCCAGATGGCGATACGCTCAACCCGACCAGCGGGGAGCGACTGAAGCAGATAACTGTTGCCTGTGTGTTCCAGGGGCCGCATTAATCAGGTATTATGGGCCCCACTCTGTTGCACGTACAGCTCCAGCTGTTTATGTGTGAGGCAGCCCCCTTGCTTGTGTGCCCGTGATTACTTTCAGCAGTCCCTTCTCGTGTCTGGTCTGCCGGAACAACAATGCAGTGTGAGCGGTCAATCTGCTCCTCCGATTAGCACCAGGCTTGTTACTCCGGCTAAGGAGCAGTGGGTAAACCAGCACTGCTCAGGTGTTTGGTTAGCCGGAGAGGATCAGCGAGCAGTAACGAAGTCCTTGGATGGAAAATAGTAGTGAAATAAGCCGTGTCCACGGGATCACAGAGTTACATGTAAAATACCTACGCATCTCAACGTCTCAAGGACATCTTTTTCAAGGTGAGTAAAGTATTGCAGTATCCATGTACTTAAGTAGCGTTCTTAGTTGGCTACATCTATTACAGCTGTTATTAATTCAATGATTAAAACAATTGACTTGAGTACAACCTTTTCATGATAGTGTTAGGAAGTTTCAAGAGGAGACAGAGTATAGACTGCATAAACTCTGTTTATGCAAGAAATATACTCAAATTGTCAACATACAGACAAAAAGATAACCACTATTGAAGGGTTGGATAAAAGCTTTACAATTAAACAATTCATCAATTGCAATACTAAATATGTGGTGTATTTGCTTACATGTAGTTGTGTTAATATTAAATATGTGGGAAGGACAATAAGAAACCTCTGTGAAA
This sequence comes from Taudactylus pleione, assembly GCA_031769625.1. Classification (NCBI taxonomy): domain Eukaryota; kingdom Metazoa; phylum Chordata; class Amphibia; order Anura; family Myobatrachidae; genus Taudactylus; species Taudactylus pleione. The sequence continues at coordinate 9,756,942 of JAUIMM010000037.1, forward strand.
GATTTTTAGAACACAGGAGGAACATTTTGAGAAAGAATCTTCTTCACAGTGTTTCGAGACACTTTGTAGATCAACATGGGGGAGAGGTCACTTCCCTAAAAGTAACAGGATTAGAAGCAATCCCTTCTACATTAAGAAAAGGGGACAGGTATAGGACCCTGTGCATATATTTCCACAGCCACTGTGCGCAGAGGTGGCTTAAAAGAGGCGAGGGCCCGTGCGCAGGTTCTGTGCAGGCCCCCTCCTCTCTGGCAGTGCAATAGATTCCAGCTTTGTGCCAGAATCTACGGCACAGGACTCCGGGAACATGGTGGCCGTTTCACACACCTGGAGACTTCTATCTCTGCTCAAAACACAGGAAAAATACTGTAGGCAAAGGAAATTGTTTTTGGTGACCTGCTTTTCATTTGTCAGTGTATAAAATGTTGCACATGTGGTAGCATTTATTTGTACACTTTGAGACACAAAGCTTTGTTATTGGGATTTAATAAAATTTGTGAATTAGAAAAAAAAATGACGTTCATATTCATGAGTTTCTGTCTTTTTTTCTCTTTTTTGCCATAAATTATTTAACTGCAGTATTAAAGCAATTTGAGCAATTTAATCTCTGTTTCATTATTGTACCCCAACAAAGTGATGTTATTTAGACATCACTTGCTACTTTATACCTACACTGGACATTACATTCAATTTGTTGATGAATGTCACACCATTCATTTTGTATTTCAAAATAGCCATGGCACCCTTAATATTACCGACCACACATACACAGCCTCTCTGGGGCTGACAGGTCAGAAGGTTCTCCTATAATTGTTAACAATGCAGTGCTGGACCATCTTTGTTCACATGGGAGGTAGGAAACAAGCAGCTGTGAGCCAATGCTCCATGTAGGAGTTACACAAAATAACTGCCATGGTAGAGAGCAGTGGCGTAACTAGGGTAAATTTGAAAACGGAGCCCCCCTCCCCCCCATGTGCGCGCCCCAGGCGTGCGCGGTGGAAAATGGGCGTGGTCACAAGGGGTGTGGCCACTGAAAAATGGGGCATGTCAGCTTGACACACCCCTTTCTTATCACTGGGAACATTTCTTATATAGGCCTCCAGTAATGATCCCCCATATGCAGTGTCCCTTACACAGTTCCCCCTGTAGTAGTCCCCCTTATGCGGCCCGCCATTAGTTCCCCTTATACAGTGCCCTCAGTAGTGATCCCCCATATGCAGCTCCAAGTAGTGATCCACCATATACAGTGCCCTTTATACAGTGCCCCCAGGAGTGATCCCCCTTATGCAGGCCCCCAGTAGTTATCCTCCCTATGCAGTGTCCCCTGTAGTGGATCTCCCTTTTCAGTGCCCCCTGTAGTTCTTCTCCCTTTTCAGTGCCCCCAGTAGTGGTCCCCCTTGTGCAGTGCCCCCAGTAGTAAGCCCCTTATAGAGTGCCCCAGTAGACGTCCCCCTTGATGCAGTGCCCCCTGTAGTAGTCCACAGTAGTGGTCCCCCCCAATGCAGTGCCCCCAGTAGTGGCCACCCAATGCAGTGCCCCCAGCAGTATCCCCCCCTGTAGTAGTCCCCAGTAGTGGCCCCCCAATGTAGTGCCCCCAGCAGTATCCCCCCCTGTAGTAGTCCCCAGTAGTGGTCTCCCCCAAATGCAGTGCCCCCAGTTACCAGTAGTATCCCCCCCCTCCTGCTCCCGATAAATACACACAGAAATTAAACAATAAAATAAGAAAAATTCTTACCTGAATCCACGCTCCCGCCGCCGCCGCACGTCAGTCCTTCCAGGCTGGCGCGCTCTGCATTATGGGAGAGACGTCATGATGTCATGACATCTCTCCCATTATCCATTGCAGCAGCTGGAAGGGAGCCGGCTCTTGCAGTGGGCGCTGCGGCTGCAGCAGTCAATGAGAGTCTATCTGACTCTCATTGGCTGCTGATTCACACACACATCACTGCCGCTCGGCAGTGATGTGTGTGCAGTAGCAGCAGCAGCCAATGAGAGTCGTCTGATGTGTGTTATGCACAGCATGAGCCCGCCTGCCACCCTCCTCCTGGTGCTATTGGGCAAGCGCTCAGGGGGAGGGAAGTGGCTCAGCTGTGCAGCACAGGACCGGCGCTGGAAGCCTAGCGCCGGTCCTGTGTAAATGTGTAATGCTGACTGCACTCACTCCGGTCGGCGCTACACTGGCTAACTAGGGCGGGCCGGTACCGTGGCCGGCGGCGCTCCCCCCCCGTGTCACCGGTCCCACGGGGCCCAGAGCACGTACCCAGCTCGCCCTGCCCTAGTTACACCACTGGTAGAGAGATTTACAAATGCCAATATTTGTGCAAGCTCAACCTGATATTTTTTCTGACCATTAATGACATAGCACAATAATGCTGTGTTATTTATGTGTGCAAATTTTAGGGTAGAGCTAAAAAGACATCCTGTATAGGCATGTATGAAACCCCCAAGGATGCAGTCCAGTGGCAAACGCAGGATTTCTAGAGGGGGGTTTCCAAATGCTTGAGTTTTCAGTGAGTGTGGCCAGTCCATGAAGAGTGCATGATAAACACTTAACCAGCTTTAATATGCGTCATACAAAGTGTATTGTGTGTCATAATTCCAGCATATAGAGGACCAGCAATCACAGAAGCCATTATATGCGGCAGTAGGGCATCCTGCCTCAGCTGAATGTTTTTATTTTAGATGTGGGCACCATTCCAGAGTATTAGAGCAAGTCCGGGAGTCTGGGGGAGCAGCAGAATAACCTAGCACTGCCCTGGACATATATGTACATATTGGGCTCTATAGCAGCACATCCCTATCAGTGAATGTTTTCCAGATCTCCTAGTTGATGCACAGGTTATTTATTACTGGCTGATACATGTTAAAAGATCCACAGGTGGTGCTAATTATTTAATTTGTGATACTGTGAAGAACATGCAACACTAGTAAATTTCTATTACATTACTATTTCTAGTGTGGTCATGGTGTGAGCTTCGGAGGTGGGTTTCCAGGCAGACGGAAACCCCCCCTGCGTTTGCCTATGCAGTCTGATTCCTTGCTGTACTACACACCCATAAACCCATGTAAATTAAACCTACTGTTATGAATTATTTTAAACACAAATTAAGGTAAAATATACAGAATGTTAGGAGAAAGAAATTTTCTAAGTAAGGGTTGGTTTACATGAAGTAGTAGGCAGCACCTTTGAGGTGATATGTTTAATATGGCTGGCATGCATTTAAGGCTCGTATTCAATTGCCGGCCTATTTGCATATCGGAGTTTCCGCCATCATCGATAGTTTTGCCTTCAGAAAAGTATCGCGCTCGTCACCGCTTTTCACCCTAATCAATTGCAAAGGACGCGAAAACACGTCCCGGCAAAACTCAAATAAGCGAAAAAGTCCAGTCAGAAATCAGCCCCCAAAAGATACACTGATACTATGGATATCCCCGAATAGCCCTGATGAAGGTATTTGGGGTGCTTAAATGCTCTCAATTGGTGCTATTTAGCTTCTTTGCACAAGTGGTGAAGAATAGAATTTAGCAGGTTTTTTTGGGCAAAAATAAGTAGTCCCAGCAAGTTTAGGGTACATGAAAATGGGTGCAAGCATGGTTAAAAATTGCTAAAGTGAGGTTTTAAAAAACATAAAAAAGGCACCTTCAGCAATCACCTGCAATCAAAAAAACACCTGGGGCATACTTGGGGACCCCCCTGGAGTCTATTTCACTAGTTTTTAACTTTGTCCCCAACTTTGTTTTTTTATGCCCCCAAAACAAAAGTACTTTTTTGGGGTGTTCTAAAGTATTTTTTTTACATTTTTTGACACAGTTTACCTTTGGGGGACTGTCCCAAAGCTGCAGGGGTGTTCCCGGAACTTGCACCCCAAACCCCCAATTTTGCACTTTTTTCTGCATCCATTCAGAAGCGAGTGTTTTCTGCTGGTTACAAGGCACAGACATTTCACACCGGTGAAAATGCTTTGCAATTGAATACGGGGATACGCTTCCACCTTGTGAAATGACGTCATCGGCAGAAACTTTTCGACGAAAATGGCTTTTCACCGGCAATTGAAAATGGCCCTAAAGGCACACATCCGCTAGACGACAGGCAAAAGACTGCATGATTACGACATTGTAACCATGCAGTCGTTTGTCTGTCTGTGATGTGCCTACACTGAACGAGCAGTCTTTCAGTGAGGACATCAATCATCTGCAAACATGTTGAACCTGATAATATCGTCAGGTTGTACAACATATTGTACGATGATAAGGCCCCCATACATCAGCAATCGATTGTGGCAATTCTGCAATTTGCAATCGATTGTGTATAAATATCTGCAATGTATGGGCTTCACAGATCGCAGATTGCAACCAAAAAGTGATTGGCATTGTTAAATCAGATTGTCCAACATGTTGGATTTCACAGATCGATTGGGGCTGTAAATTGCTAGTGTATGACCATAATCAGCAGATTTACACACCATTACCAGTAAAATGATGGGCCTTTCAAGATTGGCAGATCTGTGTTTGCTGCAATCGATCTGCAAATCACTGAAAAAGATCTGTAATGTATGGGCGCAGATTGCTAGATTGGGAAATGCAAAGATCGAGCAACAATTCTTCAAATTGTTCAATTGTGGTTTTCAGATTGCTGATGTATGGTGGCCTTTAGATGTCTAAATGACCAGCATTCTGCAAAAGATTTTCGAACAATTATCGAATGATAACAATATCGTAATAGTTCAATCGCTCAATTTAATAGTCTAGTGGATGTGTGCCTATAGTCTCAGATTAATAAATGATTGCACAGCATGAAAGACTACATGACCATGAAAATACAGAGTTGATGAATGATTTTATATATATATATATATATATATGCGCATGGCAGAAAAGTGGATGTGCTGCCCCATTCATCATTCTTAATTTCATATGCCAAAATTAGAATCACTGTTAAGTATATACAGTATATGATAAACTCCTTATGTATCTTTGCATGTCTTTGGAACAAAAGTAATTTTCCACTTCTTTAAATGTTCTCAACAGCCCAGGGTCCTATACATAAGTTAAATCGTAAAGGGGAAACACAGCACTGGTTGAGAACTACCTTATCATCCAATGATTAAAATATCTAATGCTGAGATTGCTATCTCCACTTATTTCCTTAATAAGATCAACAATGTGACTTTCATTACATGGGGTTGTAGTGGTGCTAATCACAGTTACAAGAAAAAATGCCCTAATAAGAACAAAGAAGACTCTGGGAGCACTCTTAAGGCCACCATACATCAGAGATGGATTGCAGCAATCGTGCAATTTGCAATCGATTGCAGATATTTATACACAATGTATGGGCTTCATAGATCGCAGATTGCAACCAAAAAGTGATTGGAATTGTTAAATCAGATTGTCCAACATGTTGGATTTCACAGATGGATTGGGGCTGTAGATTGCTAGTGTATGGACATGATCAGCAGATTTGCAGACCATTACCAGTAAAATGATGGGCCTTTCAAGATTGTCCGATCTGTGTTTTCTGCAATCGATCTGCAAATCACTGAAAAAGATCTGTGATGTATGGGCACAGATTGCTCGATTGGGAAATCCTAAGATCGGGCAATAAATCTTCAAATTGTTCAATTGTGATTTTCAGATTGCTGATGTATGGGAGCCTTTAGGGGTATATTTACTAAGGTGTGGGATTTTAGAAGAGGAGTTGTTGCCCATAGCAACAAATTAGATTCTAGCTATTATCTTCTAGAAGGTGTTCGATAAATGTTAAGTAGAATCTGATTAATTGCTATGGGCAACATCTCCACTTCTAAAAATCTGCACTTTAGTAAATATACACCTTATAGTGTTGAGGTCGCACTGGTTAAACCTCTATCTTATAATATAAATCACAATTGCATTGTGCCAGGTTGAGTCCTGGCACAAAATTCCTACTATATAAATATAATATAAAATATAATATAAAATTCCTACTAAGCTACTGTATCACTAAGAATTTACAAGCAGGCAGTTTGTGGAGAGTGCACTGTCAGTAAGTGCACTTTCAGGGACCTATTCATCATCGAAGGCCATATGGCCGTACGGTCAGTGGTGTGGTGGCCTTTACCCCCCACGGTGGCCAGCTCAAATGTAAGGCAACTGCGTCATATATATAGAAATATATAGTCCATGGTGGCTGGGTGCTGAGTGTCATAGACATCTATCCTAGATATATATAATTATCCTGAGTGACAATAGACACACCCATAGGTGGAGCTAGACACGCCCTTTCGGTGGAACATCACATGCCCTCACATTCTGCTACCACCTACAATCTCCCTGAAATAGTTTTCAAAAGTAGGCATGTATGCCACAATCACTGCCTCATGTCACAAATTATAATTTGGGAGGTGTCCCTGAGATATATTTCATAGTTATGTAATTGTAAATGTCACTATTAGTTGCCTTATATAATGCAGCAATTGAGCTGTAGTGGCCCTTTAAGTCTGGTGGTCGCCATGGCAATGTCAGTTTATTTTCAAACTGGCCGTGAGCTCTGATGCCTGATGGTGACACATCTGCCTGACCACTGAGGAGCTGCACTACTTGGCTAATTAATTATCTCCATTTATTACTATATTTATCTATTTTTCTTATCTATTTTTACATTGTATTATATATTTTTATTACCCAACTAATTATAATAGAACATTTGTATATAATATAGTATATATATATATATTATATATAGCCATTTGGTGGGGTATAGTGTACATATATATATATATATATATATAAACACATATACACACACTCAGTGTATATATATATATATATATATATATATAACTAAATTTTTCTGAATTTACAAGCTAAATAGCTTTGAATATATATATATATATATATATATATATATATATATATATATAAAAAAAGTAGAAAAAAAAGGGGGGGGGGTAGCACTCACCAGTCTTCTTAAAAACATCTCTTTATTGCATCTCAGTAAAAATGTTACAACATTTCAAAATCCGACGTTTCAGTCCTGTGCAAAGGTCCATGCACAGGACTGAAACGTCAGATTTTGAAATGTTGTAACATTTTTACTGAGATGCAATAAAGAGATATTTTTAAGAAGACTGTTGAGTGCTACCCCCCCCCCCCCTTTTTTCTACTTTTGAATGAAGAGGATTATTGTGATCCCATATGGATGTGTCACCCCAGCAATTTATTATTAAAGACGAGAGTGTGGACCTATTTGGACTATATCTATCTATATATATCTATATATATATATATATATATATATATATATTATAGTTTTGCTAATATAAGATGTAAGTAAATTACAGTGTAAGTCAATTTCAAATTTTGAGATTTACACTCTATTTGTTGATTTTACATTTACCATTTACTTTTCTATTTATTGTAAATTGTTACCTAAGCCTGTTATTAATACATTTCTTCTATTTGGAGTCGTTCTCTGTTAGGAGTGACAGAGTACAGTATCAGAGAACTGGACAGTGGGTGAGTGCATTAAGCCAGTAACTACATATAAAAGTATTAGGTTATAGGGTTATAGGAAGAGTAGTGGAGAGGGCGTGTAAGGGGATTTCTGTTTACTAAGCCTTGGATGAAGATAAAGTGAACGGAGGTAAAGTACCAGCCAACCAGCTCCTGTTATTTTTCATACACAGCCTGTGACATGTAAGTTAGGAGCTGATTGGCTGGTACAGGGCCGCAACTAGGGGGGGGCTGGAGGTGCACGTGCACCGGGTGAGCCGCTGTACCTGGTGCCAGTGACCTCCAGCCCGGCGCTGCAGAGAGGCTCCAAGCCGGACGTCCGCTGGTAATAAATATTACCAGCGGACGTCTGGCTTGGAGCCTCTCTGCAGCGCCGGGCTGGAGGTCACTGGCACCAGGTACAGCGGCTCACCCGGTGCACGTGCACCTCCAGCCCCCCCCTAGTTGCGGCCCTGTACCAGCCAATCAGCTCCTAACTTACATGTCACAGGCTGTGTATGAAAAATAACAGGAGCTGGTTGGCTGGCGCCCGGCTCCTTCTCTGCAGCGACGCGGTGTAGCCGGAGGCTGGAGTTCTCTCCCGAACTCCAGCTTCAGGCTCTCCCCACGGGCACTATGGGGTAGACGTCATGACATCTCCCCCATAGTTCCAAGGAGCAGCCGGCGGACCGGACGCGACGCTGGATGCAGGAGCGGGGTTCAAGGTAAGTATTTTTTTTTTTAATAAGCTGCACTACAGGGGCATTATTATGGGGGCAGGGGCATTACCACAGGGGCATTACTATGGGGGCATAGGCAATAAGGGGCATTACTAATGGGGCATGAGCACTACAGGGGCATTACTATTGGGGCATGGGCACTACAGGGGCATTACCACAGGGGCATTACTGTGGGGGCATGAGCACTACAGGGGCATTACTGTAAGGGCACTACAGGGTTATTACTATGGGGCATGGGCAATACAGGGGCATTACTATGAGAGCATGGGCACTACAGGGGCATTACTATGAAAGCATGGGCACTACAGGGGCATTAATATGGGAGCATGGGCACTACAGGGGCATTACTATGAAAGCATGGGCACTACAGGGGCATTAATATGGGAGCATGGGCACTACAGGGGCATTACTGTATGGTGGGCACTACAGGGGCATTACTATGGGGGTATTAACATATGGGCATTACTATGGGGGCATTACAATATGGGCACTACTGCAGGGGGAATTACATGGAGGGCGCCAAATTACTGTCTTGCCCCTGGTGACAAAAATCCTTGTTTCGGCCCTGGGCTGGTACTTTATCTTTGTTCACTTTATCTCCATCCAAGGCTTAGTAAATAGACCCACATATATCACTAACTAGGGAAATATAGGGCTTGATTCCAAGATTTACGCAATGCCGATATTTAGACAGATTGACCACAAAGGATTCACTCGCAAAGTCAGTGATAGGAAATCAGCATTTGGGGGAGGTAACGGGGGTAGCTAGGCAAACACAGGTGTGTCGGGACCATTTAAGCTTTGTTTCATGGGTGTACATATATAAGCAATTGTGATCTATTTCGCAGCATGAGAGCTCCCTGCGTGTCAGGAGAGCTGCAGTGTGTGAGACAGATCAGACGTGACTTACAAGCTGCATGGCTGGTCGATCTGCATCAATGTTACCGATGTTTATGCTGTTGTACTGGTGGCACAGCGGGACAGTCCCAGAAAAGGAGGTATGCATCTATCTGTAGTTGGTAACTATACAGCACAAACTTTACTCCTCATGGTCTATTTCTGTAGGTATCTTGCAAACCAGATGGAGGAGGATCACCAGCAATTGGAACGCCACATTGTCCAGTTTAGACCACTACTCAAAAGGTTCTGGAAGGTGAAGGATGCCCTGTGGCACAGAATGCAGCACAGAATATTTGTGACTCGGGAAGAACTGGACGAGGTGTGTAACATGCATGGGCAAATGCAGGATTTTTACAGGGGGGTTTACACACAGACACACACACACACACACACACACACACACACGTGTGTATATATATTATATATATATACACACACACACACACATATATATATATATATATATTACATACACACACATATATCAAACATACCTTACACACAGACACACACACACACACCTACTGTATGTCATACATACTATGAATACCCCTAATTCGCTAGAGAGAAATAATTATTTTCCAGACTTTGATTGTGGTTCCAAAGCACAAAACGTTCTTATTGCAACAAAAAGTAAATTACATGCTTTGATCTATCACAATTAGCGCAAAGCCAATTAAATACAAAAGGTGCATGCGCACCGATCCCAGTATACAGTCGTCAATCCAGAGGTTTGTGGTCATCCAAGAGAATGGCTACTGACTGGGACCGGTGCGCAGGTTATATACCCTACAGATCATGATAACAACAATATAGACAGACAAACATAATTCCATTGGTTCTTGCTCTTGGTCTTTGTAGTATGCTGTAGTTCATAGGACAGTTCACATGTTGTCACTAGGGGTATGTCCCAATTCCTCAACAATGTCTTGAGATTACATTGTCTTTCTTTAACTGGTTTAAGACACTACATACAGAGTACCTTTTGAGGTCCATAGAGGTGTTGTCGGCAGATGCTGAGAGAAGTCAGGTTTTTCTACAAACCTACACCTAAAGACAGTATGGAGGACATAGTTAAGGCCTTGCTCCAGTCTAACAAAACTCTGCAAGAAGCTAGCAAAGCTCAGCAGGAAACAAACAGGACTCAACAAGTCGCCATAGAGGAAACCCGCCAGGCCTTAAAAGACGTGGTACAACAGTTAGTAGTCCGGTCTGGAGATGCATCCGCTGACCCTCCAACCAACACTCGCTCCATACGCGCCAGTCACTTTCTGCAAAAGATGACCGAGAGTGATGATGTGGAAGCGTATCTTGCGGGCTTTGAGAGAACCGCAGAAAGGGAGAGTTGGCCCAAGGAACAGTGGGCAAGTCTTGTGGCACCCTTCCTGTCTGGAGAACCACAAAAGGCTTATTATGATTTATGCCTGGCTGATGCCAAGGATTATGCAACGCTAAAACGGGAGATCCTGACTCGCTTGGGAGTCACCTCATTTGTTCGGGCCCAACGAGTCCATCGCTGGCAGTTCCAAATGGAAAAACCTCCACGCTCACAGATGCATAACCTCGTCCATCTGACCACAAAATGGCTATAGCCTGAGACGCTGATGGGACCACCGATCGTGGAAAGAGTCATGATGGACCGGTATCTGCGATCGCTACCTGCATCTCTGCGCAAGTGGGTGAGCCATGCAGACCCTAAATCCGCAGACCAGTTGGTCGAGCTGGTGGAGAGGTATGTGGTGGCTGACTAACTGTTGAGTGTGTCCCACCGAGCCCTGATTCTGCAACGGCGATCTCCCGTGACTACTGGTAAGACTGTTCCTGGGGAGAAGGGTGCTGGGCTGTGGAATGAACTTAAGGGTGTACAACCTGGGGCTCTTACCCCATAAGAGACTTGATAATAAAACGATACAATGTTTCCGATGTAGTGAATTGGGCGATATTGCTGCTAATTGTCCACTCACTTCTGAACCTATGCAATGTGATACTGCTTATGTCCATCGCAGAATGTCTTTCTTTGCACACCCTGCCCTTACTACTGACTGTCAGGCTGAGACAGATACGCAAATGTGTAAGGTGACTGTAGAAGGCAAACAAGTAGCTGCTCTGTTAGATTCTGGCAGCCTGGTTACGCTTATGAAAGCTGAGTTAGTGAACCCCTTAAAGCGCAAGGGAGGAGCTGTTGGTGTGACCTGCATACATGGGGATACTCGGCATTATGTTACTGCAGAAGTGAACATGGAAACACAGTGTGGTTCCACTATAGTCACTATATGTTGGGGAGAGACTTTACTCACTTCTGGAAGTTGTGGGAAAGCCGATTTGTTACCAAAGTAAATAACCCTGACCCATTTGAGAAGGTTGCTGACGCAGTAGCAAGGGAAGTTTCTTCAGAGTCCGAGAAGTTCCCTCTTTCTAGCAAGATTTTTGAACCAGAGATTACTGAGATGGGAAGTATTGTTAAACCAGTTGGTTGTCTGACTGGTCTTGAGGTCAGAAAAGAGATCTTGGCAGGGGAGCAGTCCCGTCCCTATGAAACTATCACTAAGCCTAGGAGAAGAAAGCCAGTAAACTTAGGGCATTTGGTTCCTGAAGTGACATTAGCAAAAACCCTGTCAGCAGTTCAACAGCAGGAAGTAAAGGAATTTCTTAGCAGAAATAGGGTGTTGTTCTCAAATGTACCGGGCAAAACCACAGTCATTAAACATGACATAATCACTGACCCAGGGGTTAAGATTAACCTAAAGCCCTGTAGGTTAACAGAAGCCCAAAGGGAATCAGTGTCTAGAAAAATTAAAAAAATGTTGGCACTGGGTGTAATTGAAAAGTTGCATAGTGAGTGGTCAAGTCCCGTTGTGTTTATTCCAAAGCCTGATGGGAGTGTAAGTTTCTGCAATGATTTTCGAAAGTTGAACAGTGTGTCAAAATTCGATACCTACCCAATGCCAAGGGTGGATGAGCTAATTGAAAGGCTAGGAACAGCCAGATATTTTACCACGCTAGACTGATCCAAAGAGTATTGGCAAGTGCCGTTGGCTGAGGGTGCCAAAGAAAACACAGCTTTTCCGACGCCAGAAGGGTTGTTCCAATATAAGATGTTGCCCTTTGGGTTACGTGGGTCACCAGCGACCTTCCAAAGGATGGTAGACAGAGTTCTAAGACCACATAGACGGTATGCTGCTGCTTGTCTAGGTGTTGTAGTCATTCATAGTCCTAATTGGCAGTCTCTTTTGCCCAGGGTGCAAGCAGTGTTGGGTTCCATCCATAGGGCAGGGTTGACAGCCAGCCCAGAGAAATGTTGCCTAGGGATGGAGGAAGTAAAGTGTCTTGGTTACACCATTGGCAGAGGTATAATAAAGCCACAGCTGGCCAGGGCGCCAGCTGGTCAATGCAGATACTCTGTCACGCGTTCATTGTTTGGGGGCTTCAGTTGTTCTGCCCCACAGGTCAAAACAAAGGGGGGATATGTGATAGGATCACTGGTAAAGTGGTCTGTGGCAGGTACATTTGTCCCAGATTCCTGTCCTATCTGTTCTAGAAAAAAAACCAGGAGAAGTCTGTGTTGTGAGCAAACTAGAATGTCTGCTTTTGGAAAAGGCGGTTTGGGACCTGGGGGTTGTGGGTGTGAGGAGAGGGCCACCCACGGCCACTCCAGGTTTTGGGCCTTTTCAGCCTGGTAACAGGCTCATTAGGGCTTCCAGCTGAGAGTGGCCAAGATATGCTTGGTTTGTTTGGGGCTGAGTGTCTCACCTGGGAGAGCAGCCAGGGAGTTTGCTCAGAGACACTTGGAATCCTAGCAGTGAGTACTGTCCTGTGTTTTGTTGCTGGTGAGGGTATTAGGTCCTGCCAGGTTCTTGTAGTGAGGGAAATCACTTGTAAAGTTAGAGCCCAGACAGGGCTAGGATTTAGGTTTATGGTTTCTTTATGTAATTTTGGATACTGTACAATAAAGACTGGCGCCGACCAGCTTGTACTTGCATCCAGACTGGTGTGCTGTTTCCCGGCTGCTGTGTGTGTAAAGGAGTCCATCTACCCCAGGAGAGGGACCCCCTAACCCGACTGAACATCACAATATCTATCTATTTCATATATTATATATATATATCTCAACACAGCATATTTATTTGGAATAATATACAAATGCACTGTAACTTACCATTCTGTGCAGGATGAGACTGCTGCCAGTCAGTGTTACTCTGCATCATAAAGTGGGACTAGGGAGGGTGTCTGCTGAAATTGCTTGAAATTGTGCCCAGCGGCAGATGATAGGCAGCGGTTCCATTCCGCCCTCTTGCTAGGCTGTTGCTGCCCATATTCCCCCAGTCCCTGCAGTGGCCGCGGCGGCAGGGACAGACCAAGGAAGGGCTGGCGCAGCGTCATGTGTAATGGCGTTGCGCCGTCATCAGAGCCGGACCACACCAGGTGATAAGGCCTGGGGAGGATAACTGCAGGAGGCACTTGATTTATTTTATTTTTTTTCCTATTTGCGGTGCTCATGATGACCAGCCTTTAATTAATCAATTGAGGTAGTCCCAATTATGCGCCGCAGCCCCTCCAAACCTGGGGGCCCCTCTGAGCCTTGTGGCCGGGACGGGGGTACCCTTTGTACCCCCCTGTCGCTGGGCCTGAGTACATGGAATGTATATTAACAGTTAATTGACTTAGGGCCGAATTCAATTAGCCACAAGAAGCCGCGGTTTGCCAACGTGAACTTTTCGCACAAATTGTGCAATCCTATTGTCAAGTTTTCACACGTGTGAATTCTCCATGGACAAGAATCAGGGAACTGTTTTCACCATCTCAGAGCAGGTGAAAAGTTGTGCAAAATCCCTATATTTGGCTAAAAATGTGGGGACTTGGTTCAGAACCCTTTGAACACCCTTCTAATTTGGACAATGATTACATGTAAATTTTGGGGTGAAAAAATTTAAATTAGTGAAAAATGGGGCTGGTGCAAGTGCTGATACTAATGAGGACGGTTGCAGCTGCTGGTTTAATATCAATTGGCAGCATCGGTTTCCACTTGCTCAAACCCCAGCATTAGTTTAATGGATACTCACAGTGGTAAAGTAGTAAATAAGGCTTCCGCAGATACAGCCACTTTGCATGAGACTCAAAATCAGCCACTATGTGTGCATAACAGATGTGTGCATAAAAAATGTGTGCATAACAATTGCTCATCTAACACAAACTTATAATTGGTAGATATAGACTAACCTACTGCTGGAAGTTACGACAAGTAAGATGTCTACCGGAATTGTTCTAGGGGTAATTTGGTTTTAGATGAACAATCTTTGCTGCATTATAGAAGCCTTCTTTGGGCATTATCTAAGTACTTTTCTCAATGCTGCTATGTCCCAGAACATCATCACATACTCTAAGTGCATGTCATGTTTTTTTCTTTATCAAACTAACAAACTCTATTTTCACCACATGAACAAAAATCGTTTGGATTTATGTCGGTATTGGAAACAATTACATTAATACAGTGCATGATGGTTGTTATACTCATATATTCACAACCTGACCTCATTTAAATTAGAGCAGCTGAATATGTACCAGTTTAGCATATAAAATGCATTTAATCAGCCTGTTAAACTTACTGAAGAAGCTAATTATCATTTCTGTATCACAGGCTTTAATAATAAGTTGCAATCCAATTATAAAAACAGGCATGGGAAAATGAATTTGTATAATTCAGAATGAATACACAATGCCTTTGAGAATATCTTCAACATTGTTTTAATTTTCACTTAAATTCCATTGTTGAAAACCTTTATAGGACATGCTATACTTTAAAAAGTCAGACATTAAAGGATATCTCCAACATCAACATTTCTCCTAAATATTACTATAATCAGTATGCCGTCTGTTTGCAAAATGCTTTTGACTTGCCATTCATAACTTACCGTATTGTATTTCATTAACTGCATCACTACTCTTCAATATTTCAATAATGGCATCAGAAATGTCAATTCTGGTACATGGTAGGCTCTTTGTTCTGCGTCACCAGTCTAGGGTTGGCTATTGATCATTGATGATTAAAAATAGTCATTGGTGTAGTCTGTTGTCCTCCGCCATCGATGACAGAAGTCTGATGGTCATGCCAGTAATTTTTTTTCCTCAGCTCTGCTCTGCCTCTGAGCTCTCTGGTATAAGTTTCCATTGTGCTAATGGTAGGAACAGGCATCAGAGAACCCGGGAGCTGTGGAGGAAGGAATGAGACCTTGGAAAGTTGCTTGGATGGACAGCGATGCATTCCATTCATTCATCGGAAACTCATGGAACAGCTGCCATCAGTGAATAGAGCCCCAGCAGCTGCATTCATATACATCATTGCCTTACGAGGTGAGAGCTCACTGGCTGCTTTCTCACCTGCATGATTACTCAATTTGGCAGCCTGCTGGGATACAGGTTTCATAGAAATAGGCTGACTGCAGTCCAAGTGATGCCACCTATTTATATTGTCATTTGTATGTTCCCTCCAGCTTTGCCTTGGACCAAATAACCTCAATATCCACTATATGATCACCCATAGCAGTGACTCTAACTCACTAATCACAAGGTTTTTAGACAATAGCTGTCTGCTACCAATGACCAGTAATGATGAAAACCAATGGACAACCTTACACCTGCCACTTTAGTGCAGTACCTGAATGAAGAACATCTTCTAAAATGAATTGCACCATACCAGAGGTTCCCAAACTCACTGTTCTCACTATGAAGCTTGTGACCATTTATGAGGCACAGCCAATGTAACGTGTACTTAATTTCTGACCAAAATAGTGCATAATTTCCCAAACTCCGCCATTACAGTCCAGGTTTTAAGGAACAGTGCTTCTGATGGGGTCACAGGGAAAAGCTGCAAGAGGTATCATCCCAGGCTTTCTCAAGTGGGAACATATTCTCTACAGAGCCTATTAGAAACACATGTGCATAAAGGTGGATGCTCTACAGCCTCAGTTCAGCCTCTATGAGCTGGTATGTATGCACAGTATTCATACAGTACATATGTGCCACAAGCCGCCACCACGTCTTATTGGACAACGGTACTCCTAGCGAGACTCTTAGGCCTGTTACCGGGAGACGGAGACGCCACACTGTCAACTCATGAAGCCCTCCCATCTGGCTGTATGTCATCCCTGCCGGGACTGTATTGGTTCTTCCTCTTATTTTCTATTCTGCTGGTGCATTGCTCAGATGGTGGTAATAGCGTCTTACACATGTTTCCGGTTCCATAGAGTTGGTATATCTCATTGTTATTGTCAGCATCTCCAGTCCTGAGTATGTCATATCTCCTGTTGTATAACATTCCCAGTGGCATTAACCGCACTGCAGCGTCTGAGGTTCCAGCATAACATCGCCTCTATCTCCACTGCAGAGTGCCTCAAGCCTTTCAAGTGCCATGTCATATTCCAGTGGCTCAGTGCGCACTACTGCGTCCGAGGGTCTCCAGCCTTACACCACAACTACCTCTGCAGTGTGTGAACACACCATCTTCCAGTTGTCGCATCACTTCCCGGAGGCATTAACCGCAGTGCAGCATCTGAGTGGACTAAGCCTAAACATCACAGCAATCTCCACTGCTCTGCGTCTTCAGTCATCATAATTGCCGCACCATCCCAGCGGCATTAACCACAGTGCAGTGTCTGAGTGGACTTCAATGTACACCAAGGTTATCCCCGCTGCTCTGCATCTCGGAACATCTCCAGCCATTCAAGGCTGCTCCATGACCATCAGGTCACCATCATGCCAAGTATCTCCAGCCCTCAAGGCTGCTCCGTGACCATCAGGTCACCATCTTGCCAAGTATCTCCAGCCCTCAAGGCTGCTCCGTGACCATCAGGTCACCACCTTTGCCAAGTATCTCCAGCCCTCAAGGCTGCTCCATGACCATAAGGTTTCCACCTTTGTCAAGCACCTCCAGCCCTCAAGGCTGCTACGTGACCATTAGATCTCCACATTTGTCTAGCATCTACGATCTTGGGTTACAACTGCACTATCCTTCGGTTGATCCCATTGCTATAATCATCCTCAGAACTATTGCCTCTTGTTCAAGAGATTCTTCTTGGGATTCATAACAATATGATTACCCCTAATAAACAAGCAGTACTTTAAATACCTACCTGAGTGTGTAATGATGCAATGGAGATGCTACAAAATACAGGTAGAGGTATATGGGGGACTTACATATTGAAGATAGGGCTTCAACTCAGATGAAGTTTATTAAGCAAATAACACCCCCACATGGTTCAAGTGATGTATAAAATACTAAACTATTCTGGATGTAAGAGGAGACAGCAAAAACTTAGAAGGAGGAGCGATTGTTGGGGTGAATTTGGCATAAGCTTTAGTGATCAATACAGTTCAAATTACTAAAATTTCATAAATAACGGTGTCTAAAGTAAATCTTGCATGGAACTCTGAGGGCAATAAATCATCAGCATCTGTGGGTTTAAGTGCATATTCCAGGATATACATTTTTATAAGTGTGAGGCAAGCAACTGCAGATCACGTTACTGTGAATTTTAACATGTGACAGTAGAAGCAAATATCCTTAAACATGGCCTGATTAGAATTCCAGAGAGTAGGATCATAGTCAGATTGCTGCTCATAAGCTCCACATAACATCTGGCAATGGACATTTGCAGGTTAGTAGAACAAAGTGAATGGACTACATAGCACTGAAGGAAGGTGATATGGTCAGATGAACCATCCTTCATGTGTTCCACCAACCTAATAAAACATACTTCTCCAAGTGCTTGCTTCTAACAATTACATTTAATGGTGGTTCTTGAATGTGGGGCATAAATTTGGCATGATTTCAGTGCAGTTCTTTCCTTTGAGGGCAGGTTCAATGCCAATAGCTGTTTTATGATACTGACTCATCATATTCACACCAGGTTTCAGTATATCTTCCTTGATGGGAGGGGTGTCTTCAAGGATGATAATGCCCGCATGCACAGAGATTGTATGGTTTGATAAGCATGTTATCTATATGTCTTCTTCTAAGTCACCAGCTCTGTACCCAATGGGATATTCTGGAAAAACACCTGGGACAGGTTTTTCCATCATTAACAGCTAGGCATTAGTCGACAGACATTGATATAGCTACAATGGTCTCAAGGTGTGCAGTGGCCAACTGTGGCCCTTTGCCAAACACACTGGAGTCTATTTACTAAGCCTTGGATGGAGATAAAGTGAACGGAGATAAGGTACCAGCCAACCAGCTCCTGTCATTTTTCATACACAGCCTGTGACATGGCAGTTAGGAGCTGATTGGCTGGTACTTTATCTCCATCCAAGGCTTAGTAAATAGACCCCACTGTACCCTGGACAGAGATAGCAAAGACTCTGGCACTGTATACTGCACAAAGGCCCCCAATATCTTAAAGTGCCCTTGTTTTGTATTCCACTAGCACAATCCCAGACAGTGGTAGTCTCACTGCCACTGTGCATATAGGTCATATTAATTGACTATATTGTCAATTATGTTTTTATCAACTCCCTATATGTAAGTGAAACCATTTGAAATAAATACTTATCACAATCTGGATTAAGGTATTAACACTTCTAAAAGGTAAGCATGTCCTGTAATATCTAATGCTACAACATACCTGGCGGAATTTGGTTTGATTTTGAAAGCAGCAGGAATCTACCTCCATGCAACAATTCTTTTCTGGCTCTTGGAATGGGCGCTATACCAAATGTTGAAGTGCAGCAGCTGCACACAGGTTGTTTAGTGGTTATTCCTGACCTGCAAGGATTCAAAGCACCTGAAATCCCCTTGTGCAGGCCTCTGGGTGGTTATACCAAACAT
This sequence comes from Taudactylus pleione, assembly GCA_031769625.1. Lineage (NCBI taxonomy): Eukaryota > Metazoa > Chordata > Amphibia > Anura > Myobatrachidae > Taudactylus > Taudactylus pleione. Next base: position 9,775,875 of record JAUIMM010000037.1, read on the forward strand.
AAATGGAAAAAGATAGATAGCACATGACGTATCAGGAATAGTTTTCCTCCTTATTAAGTGTCAGTGTTTTACCTGGTGCTGGAATTTCCAAAGCGAGAAATAGCATGGCAGAGTATATTTGCTAGTGCAGCTGAGCCCATTTCAGTGCATAGCTCACACAGTAAAACGAAATCTCATAATTCAGCTCGGGTGACATTTTATGAGCTCATTGGGGATTTTTGCAGAAAATCGCAAGCATATGGTTTGCAACAGTAAGTGAAATAGTTAGGTCAAAACACTGCTGAATATCACATTACAGACATAGAATGAGCAGACTCCATCCTATTAAAAATTGTGGCTTAGTAATGAATAACATAACTTCCAATGTGGTAGACAACACTTTATAATGCCTTGCAAATTAAAGAAATGTTGCAACAAACCTCTTACCTTAATTTTTTAGCTCACTTTATTTTTCTTTGTGCAGACAAGCACATAAATGTCTCTAAAGCCCTATCTGCAGGACACCCTTCCTACACACTGGATCACCCATCAACATGTGCTAAATATTTGCACAGCTATTAACCCTGATGCAAAACAGGTAGGAACAGCAGTGTGTCTCAGTGTTTTTTCCACTGCTCTTCTTTATTTTCTTGCATTGTAAACATCCACAATTATCCATTGCATTTGTGCTGCTATAAATCTTGCTACATAAATTCTTTATTCAGAAAGGCATGGAACCCACCAATGCTTAAGTGGTATATGATATCCTTCTGCAACATTCTTCATGATGAGAAAATACTATTTTAATGAATGACTGCATTACTTAATGTAAGGAAATGGTCCTTGCTTTTATTACAGAAATAGGTCAGATCTGTGCATGGGGAATAGCATATGAGGAATACTGATTAATTTGCCTTTAGTCCACTAAAGCTGGGTACACACTTAACATATACAGTCAGGTCCATAAATATTGGGACATTGACAGAATTTTCATATTTTGGCCTCTATTCACCACCACAATGGCTTTGAAATGAAACAAACAAGATGTGATTTAACTGCAGACTTTCAGATTTAATTTGAGGGTAATTACATCCAAATCAGGTGAACGTGTAGGAATTACAACGGTTTCTATATGTGCCTCCCACTTTTTAAGGTGCCAAAAGTAATGGGACAAACTAAACAATCCTAAATCTAACTTTCACTTTTTAATACTTTGTTGCAAATCCTTTGCAGGCAATTACAGCCTGAAGCCTGGAACACATAGACATCACCAGACGCTGGGTTTCATCCCTGGTGATGCTCTGCCAGGCCTCTACTGCAAATGTCTTCAGTTCCTGCTTGTTCTTGGGGCATTTTTCCTTCAGTTTTGTCTTCATCAAGTGAAATGCATGCTCAATCGGATTCAGGTCAGGGGATTGACTTGGTCATTGCATAACATTCCACTTTTTAGCCTTAAAAAACTCTTTGGTTGCTTTTGCAGTATGCTTCGGGTCATTGTCCATCTGCACTGTGAAGCGCCGTCCAATGAGTTCTGAAGCATTTGACTGAATATGAGCAGATAATATTGCCCGAAACACTTCAGAATTCATTCTGCTGCTTTTGTCAGCAGTCACATCATCAATAAATACAAGGGAACCAGTTCCATTGGCAGCCATACATGCCCACGCCACGACACTACCACCACCATGCTTCACTGATGAGGTGGTATGTTTTGGATCATGAGCAGTTCCTTTCCTTCTCTTCCCATCACTCTGGTACAAGTTGATCTTTGTCTCATCTGTCCATAGGATGTTGTTCCAGAACTGTAATGGCTTTTTTAGATGTTGTTTGGCAAACTCTAATCTGGTCTTCCTGTTTTTGTGGCTCACCAATGGTTTGCATCTTGTGGTGATCCCTTTATTTTCACTCTTGTGAAGTCTTCTCTTGATTGTTGAATTTGACACATATACATCTACCTCCTGGAGAGTGTTCTTGATTTGGCCAACTGTTGTGAAGGGGTTTTTCTTCAGCAGGGAAATAATTCTTCTGTCATCCACCACAGTTATTTTCCGTGGTCTTCCAGGTCTTTTGGAGTTGCTGAGCTCTCCAGTGCGTTCTTTCTTTTTAAGAATGTTCCAAACAGTTGATTTGGCCACACCTAATGTTTTTGCTATCTCTCTGATGGGTTTGTTTTGATTTTTCAGCCTAATGATGGCTTGCTTCACTGATAGTAACAGCTCTTTGGATCTCATATTGAGAGTTGACAGCAACTGATTCCAAATGCAATTGTCACAACTAGAATCAACTCCAGACCTTTTACCTGCTTAATTGATAATGAAATAACGAGGGAATAGCCCACACCTGTCCATGAAATAGCTTTTGAGTTGATAGTCCCATTACTTTTGGCCCCTTAAAAAGTGGGAGGCACATATTGAAACTGTTGTAATTCCTACACCGTTCACCCGATTTGGATGTAATTACCCTCAAATTAAATCTGAAAGTCTGCAGTTAACGCACATCTTGTTTGTTTCATTTCAAAACCATTGTGGTGGTGAATAGAGGCCAAAATCTGAAAATTCTGTCAATGTCCCAATATTTATGGACCTGACTGTATCTGACACAAAAGTGATTAAGTGATCTGCAGATGATGGTTGTTCATACACACTGAATGACCATCATCTGTCTTCTCGCCGCGGGTCCCACTGGCCGGGGGGCGTGTCGCGCCTCCCTCCCCACGACCTCTGTAACAAGTGTACGGGCAGTTGGCTGACCGCCCGTACACGCAGCACGATGCCCCAATACTGTATATCTGCAGATATATTAGGCATCGGCTGAGCAGCAGAGCAGACGTAATTTGTCTGTGAACGACATCGTTCAGACATATCACTGGTATACACTGGCCGACGGGCACCCGATATATTGTCCGATCAATTGATCGGCCAATATCTCTTTCCGTGTGTACCCAGCATAAGAGAGCCAAGCTTAATTAATGCATGGATAACACTTGAGTAACTCTTACACATGAAATAATTTATCATTCTTTATATGAAGATTTAGCTATTATAATAGCAGTAATATAGGAAGTAGTATGCCCTATGACACAGCTCTAGGACAAGGTATAGTGACAATTCATTCAAGGATTTTCATCGAATACCTTGCATCAATCCATGGGGTATATTAGTCTGTCAAATTAAACTACTTTATGTATATATGATTTTTTTTTTTGTATTAATAAATAAACTATAAACAATATACATTTATAATAATAGTAAAACATATAATTTTTTTGTCTATAAAAGGGGTTACTTGATATAACTTTACAAATATTTGGAGATACAAGGTCCACTTTTTCAAATATTAACCCCATGCAATGTCATATTTTTAGACTCAGCTTTTTATGACAGCCATTGGGACATGCATGAGTGGAATGAGGAAAGAGTGGTTAGCATTGTGATTTGTTTTCAACTCAGACGGATATCTGTTGCAAGGAATTCTTCCTGTGTTCCATTAGGTGCTTCACATTTTTGCAAATGTTCAAAGATATGCAAGGGGTTATTTACAAAGTGTAAGACAGTATAGGTGTAAAACAGTTGAAATGTTTATGGACTTATAAGGGAATATTTTTGGTGGAGCAGAAGTTTACACTGTCTGATGGGAGGTGGTGGGCTGGAGAGTATGCAGAAAGCCAACCAGTTTCTTTAGTTTTGTGGACAAATGCAAAATAAGATTTCAGTTTGAGATTATTGAAATGAAATATGTGGGTGGAGATGGTGCAATTTATGGGAAATCATTGAGGTACAGGGAGGCACATGTCCACTCTGGAAAAGGACCATTTTGGTACCAAGTCTGAACTGGCAGACATAATGGGGCTGATTCTGAATCCGTGTCTGTGTCTATTGATGGTCACCCTTCTGCAACTGTATGCAGATGCCATTAGAAATCCCGTCCCTTGTGTACATCCATGTGTTTGACTGAGAGCCCCACTGTCAGCATCTGTAGGCACTGACATACTGATTGGTGCATCTTAGATGCACCATTGGGCGCACTATTGAAATGGGATGCAGCTATGAGAACGGTGGCCACGAGGCTGCCGGCAGGGCCGGATTAGCAATGGGGCGGATGGAGCTGCAGCTCCAAGCCCACCCATGAAAACAGGCCCACACCTGCTACTGTGCAGTGCTGCTGTAAATAGGAACAAAATGGCCTGCTACAGTGGCCTGGCAAGGGCCTTCCAAGGCAGCCACAGCCCATCCCTCCGAATAGCCTCAGGATGCCATACGCACCCCTCCTCTTCCGACCGCAGGCCGCTACCTGACCTCCCCCGTGTCTCGGCCGCGGTGTGCTACCCCCACCTCCCCCTCTTCCGGCCAAGGTGGATCAAAACCCAGTAGTGATCATGGGGCCCATTTATTAATGATCGCATTTTGCAATGCGATCATTAATCATTGGGGATACCTGCTGAGGTCCCTCTTTCATACATCCGGGGGATACTTAGTATTTGAGGTAAACCCCCGAAAACAGGTGTTTTCGTGGAATGTACCTCAAATTCCCTTTGATAAATGGGCCCCATATGTTATATTATAGCAGCAGCAGTGGACAGCTTCTCTAGCCGTCCTTGCGCTTCATACACAGTGACGCCGAGGCTCCCGCGTGCCGTGTGAAGTCGCCCCCTGACAGCGCTCAAGCAGCTGTTCTAAGTTCCCGGCCCAGCACACAGCACTGAACACAGCAATCTCAGGCAGCTCTGTGTAGGCGGCCCAGCAGGTTGTCTGATCCTCCAGACTGAGGTGACGTTTCAGCCCTGCTGGTTGGCTGCTGCTGCTGTGTGATAATAGGTGATATGCAGGATAGGCTGTGGGGATATTCTCTATATATTTATAATATATACACACATGTATATTATATATATCTATATGTTCAACCATATATGTGTGTGTATATATATAATATATATATATGATGTTACATATCTTGGAAAAGTGCTGGGTTTTCCTGGGCAGTGACGGGAGGCTATTAATGTGCACAAAGTGCTCCGTCTCATGGGCGTGTTATGAGAGTTTGGCTAAATTATTTGCATACACAGACGCAATGTCAGTTACATAGGAGGCAATACTCCTGTGTAATGGAAAATCTGCACCTGCCATAGGGCTGATTCAAGTTTTGATGGTGCGACAGATAATGGCGTCTAATGACCGTAGCGGGTTTAGGGTTAGGGGGGAGGGTTAGGGTTAGGCACCACTGTGAGGTTAGGGTTAGGCACTAAGGGGGGAAGTTTAGGTTTAGGCATGAAGGAGGGGGACTTAGGTTTAGGCACTACCGGGGAGGGTTACGGAGCGGGGTGAGGAGGGTTAAGGTTAGGCTACAAAAATGGAGGGTTAGGGGGGAAGAGAGATGCCGCTGTCGGTATTATGACAGGAGGCATCCCGACAGCCGGCATTACATACCCATTCCATTGAAACTTGCACTAGCCCTATGGCAGTGCAGTTTCTCCATCGGAGTATGGCCTGTTATGTGAGCGCTTCAACATCTGTGTATACAACTGTCACCAACACTCTCATAACACGCCCATAAGACTGACCATCTCTGTGTGCACTAAGCCACCTCCCAGTCACCGCCCGGGAAAGCCCACTATATTTTCAACACATTTCTGAGACTGCGTGTCTCCCGTGTGCCTCAGTCACAACTATGTCTCTATGCACATGATATCTGGCCACCTGGGCAGTGTGACATATACACATGTGCAGAAGAAATAAAATTACTCCATTGCGTCCGACATGGGCAACGCGTGCGACTCAGAATCAGCTCCAATGTCATGTCCTATACTTTCACTGGGACACATATTGTGTTTTTACACTACACATTAGAGGAAAAGCAAATATCTAAATGCACTTTATGTAATACATAGTTTAAAACACACAAAAAATAAAGTTCTAAAGCTCCCTCACTCGCAAGATTCATTTAAGCCATAAATTAGGCTAAACCAAGCAGCATTGTAGCAGCAAAATGATTAATTTAACAAAAAGGTGTGGTTCCAAAGTAGTAGGAAGATGGAGCTTTATGGTGACATTTGTACAATGCACAGGTTTAGATTTGTCTGCAACTCCTACGTGGTCTTCAAGCTTACAGAATAATCTCCATGGTGCACCTGTGTAGGACCAGGTTGTTTTCTATGCATATTGAGTTGCACATTGTAATTGTCTTATTGGGTGCAGCATATTTTGTTGACAATCATCATGTTGACATTCATAATGTCGACAATGATGAAATGACGACATGACCAGAATGTTAACAAAACATCCTTGGTGGTCTTGCAACTCCTTCCGGGGTTGGGTATCTCTAGCCCTAATCCTAACTCCTAACCCTCCCCTGAGTGCCTAACCCTAACATCCCTTCCCATAGCCTTACCCTAACCCCTCTCCCGTATGCCTAACCCTAACATCCCTTCCCATAGCCTTACCCTAAGCCTACCCTGTGTGCCTAACCCTAGCCTCCCCTCCCATAGCCTTGCCCTAACCCTCCCCCGAGTGCCTAACCCTAACATCCCTTCCCATAGCCTTACCCTAACCCCTCCCCCGTATGCCTAACCCTAACACCCCTTCCCATAGCCTTACCCTAACCCTACCCTGTGTGCCTAACCCTAGCCTCCCCTCCCATAACCTTGCCCTAACCCTCCCCCGAGTGCCTAACCCTAACATCCCTTCCCATAGCCTTACTCTAACGCTTCCCCTAGTGCCTTACCCTAACCCTACCCCGAGTGCCTAACCCTAACCTCCCCTCCCATAGCCTAAACCTTCCCCTAATTTCTAACCATAACCTCCCCTCCCACAGCCTAAAGTTGGGTACACACTATACGATATATTGGCCGATATTGCGATCCGCGATGGATCGCTACGTCCATTGTATATTGTGTACCCCAATTCATCATTGAATGAATTGTCTGGTTACGTCTTCCCACATAATGTACTGCAATACAGATGGGATGATGCGCCGTACTATGTGGTGCAGTAACATTGCCCCTGTAATGATATATCGTATCATCGTACAGTGGATCATATAGTGTGTATATGGACACAATATATTGTTATATTGGAGTGTCACTAAATCGACGCTTTGTTTTTGTTTTGGTGTGTACCCAGCTTTACCCATACCCTCCACTGTGGGAACATGCAGAATGTCGGCTTTTCACATGTTGACATATCTACATGTTCAATGTCAATATTTGAACAATGTCGACATTGTGATGTCGAGATCAGAAATGTTGAGATTTTGACTACATCCTGTCTAATTGCCCTCTGACTAAATTGCCTTTTACTTGTGTAATACAGAGTACATCTGAATTATAGGATAATATCCCATTAATGTCACCACATACATCAAGTGGATCCTTTACTCCGTAACCACAGCCTCTGCAACACTCTTTGTTGTAATGTGATATACTTTGTTTGATGGGGCTCTAGGTTTCTGGTTGCCTTGTTGTGATATACATTATCATAATTAGCTACAATAGTACATTACAAAACATATTAGACTATACTTTTTTACAATACATCAGATGTCAGAACTCACAACTGTAAACTTATTTTGCAATTTAAAACAGCTAGTGAGATGATATTCATTTTTAGGTCTCATTCACAGTTGTACATTTTGACTTTACCCCAAAACAAACAGCTCATATCAAAAGCAACAATCTCCTAACTCACAGTTCCCAGGAGAGAACCACTTAGCTGGGGCAGTTATCAAAAACATACCACAACCAACAAGCTGCTTAGTTGTTAGGGGCTAGCCAAAGACAATATACAGACAATACAACATTCGTTCAAACACCAGCATAGAAACAAAATTCCAAATTTGTTTGCACAAAGAGTAGTAGGCAGCAGATTCTCACATGTTCCAGATGTAAGTGTTGATGGTGTAATGTTGTTATGAGAATTCACCGCAGAGCCACCAATAGGTGGCAATGTGGTGGATCCTTAAAACTGTCAGGCTCCCTTTACCTCTCCTTACTACGTTACAAAATTGAGAGCAGAATCAGTTGCTTTAACATTGCAAATTTGTCACATCTTAAACACAATATAATGCACTATCAATAATCATAATAGATTTTCCAAATGATTTTCATAACATTAGTAGTCAGGGCTTTTACTAAAGAAATAAATACTCACAAGTGAAAAATCAGTTTTGGGAGTCAAATATTCACCTGGGGTCCAGCGTTCCACTGGACTCTGTAATAGACCATTGATGCTCTCCTCGTTTCCCGCTGTGCCTTTTGTCATACTGACCTCAAGCAGCAACACCACTTTCTTTTTGAAGCAGAAGAAGCAAGGAAACCATCTCTGGACTGTTTAAAAAATTGAGAGACAAAATGTATCTTACTATTTCAGTTGTTTTAAAAATACAATTATAATATCACAAGGTACACAATTATGTTTAAATTATAATGTATAATTAAATGGTACAAAATAATCAGATCAATTGAAATGATAAGTGCTAGGCCACAGCAGCCACTCTGCATCAGGAGATTGTTACTTATAGATACGTGATCTGATATTGGAATAGAGCAGTTTGAACAGTACAGCAGTATAAGTAAGTTAGCTGATTTTAAAAACAAGCTTGTGTATTTTAACTGCAAATAATTAAAATTAGGATTCATTATTTTTATTATTTTTTTGTATAATGTGAGTATGTTTTTTATATTCATAGCATAATATAATTATATATCAATTGATCTCCTTTAATAATGACCACTTCAATATCCATAAATACATGAAACTTCTATTGCTAGCATTTACCACAATGAGCTAATTCATATACTCTTTGGGTTGGTCACTTCGCTAATTTTAAATCTATTGTTTGTTTTCCTTGATCATATTCTGGTACTATTGTCTACTTTCTCTAAATTTGGAAATGTCTTGTTACATTATGTGAAAGTACATAGCCTCACACCAACAGTAGAGAATTTCCCACTAGGCACTTGAGGCGGGTTGGGTAATATTATACATGACTAATAAGGTGCGTTATCAACTGCAGCTAGTAAGAGGGTTGTCAATCCTGTAGTCAGAAAAACCTTTTAAATATGAATACCAATGCCTGGTAAACCTTGCTGCTAATATTACATAGAAAAGGTCCTCATTTACCAAGACATTTGAAAGCCTAAACAAGTGGCCTATATTATATTATATTATATTATATTATTATTGTGCACACAGATGTTTGATTTTATAATTAACAGGTTTTTTTATATATATATATGAACAAATAAATGTTATATAATAACTTTTTATAAACAACCATCCTGCTTATATATTATTATACACTTATATTTTCTAATTTACAGTTAGCACTGGTATTCATATTTAATGGGTTGGGCAATTAATATTGGCTATATCCCCTTGAGGCACGTGCCTTGCGGAGCTACTTGCTGGGAGAGGGACAGCAGTCTTCCTGCATCAGAGCCCTGGTGGGCCGCTGGCCTGATAGAACAGCCTGAAGACTTATTTATATTGAAACTGGCAGGGGGTTGCAGGGGGCAAATTCTGGTGCAGAAGATGGTGTGGTGCGGTTGTGGCTGCCCTGCCTGTTCATGGGCAAATGGGCCGGCCCCGACATAAATGAGGCAGTGTCGGCAGTGATGTGATGAGTAGGGGGGGGCAAAATTGCTGTGCCTAGGGGTGACCTGACCCCTAGATCTGCCCCTGCATACTAAGCATACTCTGAGTTGTATGGGGTCTGTTTATTAAGCTACAGTACACAATTGTCCATTTACTGAGCTAACTTTATTTCAGTTGACCAATGGCTACTCTGTCTATTGGCAAAATATTTTCCTCACAATATCTACCTATATCTGGACTTTGTAATGTTTAAGTGATAGATTTATAGAGAAAGTCCAATATATGTAGATTGGTTATGCAATGATTTGACATCTGTATGTTGTTTATACATCAGAATAGCCGTGGAGCTATGCTTTGCCCCCAAACACTCACAAACAGATTTCCATTTACTGGTTTCTTCAGTGCCAGTTTGTAATTCTATACATCATATTACTATAGTTTAGCTGTACAAGATGTGACAGAATCATAGTAGTAATAATATTTGATACAGGGCTTTGAATTAGCAGCATTGTGTAGACATGATTTTTTCATTATGTTAATAATTATTTTGACGGAATTCTGTGTGTGTGGGATGATGTGACTGAGCTACTCATAAAAAGAACACACAATCATTACATTCTTTTTTCTTTAAACATCCAGTTCAAGTGGTTAACCTCACTCTTTATAAGGAACATACTGGTAAGGATGCTATGTCAGTTGTTTTTTTACCTTTGGTTGACTCATGAAAAAATGGCATAATTATAGGGACATAAAGGAAGTGATTCATCCCCGGTTTGCAGATGCCATCTTAGAGAAATGAAATATTTCTAGAATGTTTATTGCAAGTGTGTGTAGGGTAATGTTCTGTATGATATGCTGACAACTGCATCGTGGACTTTCCCCAATTCCAAAAGAATTGTTTACATTCATAAAGCTACATAGCTTCATAAAACTCTCTGATAAAACCTCAGCTTCCAACAATTCAAGATTAAGCAGGGCACAAATTTTGAAAATTCTACACCAATGTTACTCTATCCACTAGTGTCTGTCTGAGCAGCAAACAACCAGGGCAAGACCAGCAGTACTCAAAGACCCACAGGGCAAGAGTTTACATCTTTCTTTTATCTAACTTTGTATAACTCTACTAATGTTAGTTTTAATGTTAGGGATCATTAGGCCATTAGGAAAATATTGAATACGTATATTTGATTTTAAAGAAAATAAAACTCCACTGCAAAAAAAAAAAAAAACGTGTTTGAAGTCAATCAAAGAATAACTGAATCACATAGTGGGGTATTTGACGTGTGTGTCATGATAGTGGGAGTATCATGGTTTGGATCTGATTTGCTTCCCTAGTAACGGAGGAAATAAATATATTTTAAATGTACTTTTACATTTTTAAACCAACATCAGCTACTCCTCCTAATAAGGGTGATTGCTACAAATATTTCATTAATCTTTTCTTTGGACATATTTATTTTTTGTGTATTAAACTACATATTTAATGTGTTCTAATTAAGCTGTAAACTAAACTGTGGTTTTATGTAAATAAAGGCTATAATGGGTGATCAGGTATGGAAAGAAAGTAGCAAGAGCATTACCCAAGGTGGTTGCCCCATCTACACCGAATATAAATACCATTGCAGAAAGAGCATTTACTGACAACATTATGATACTGTATCTTTTTAAATGATAAACTTGTTTCAAGCTGATTTCTCGACACCTAACCATATGTTTCTTTACTTCTCTTATCTGACTTTTTAAAGAGACCACTTGCTCCCATGTAACAGAATGCATGGACATGACACATCTCTGCCAGCCAGGGAACATATGTCACAGGCGTTTCTTGTTCACACGTTCTTTTGTATTATCTTTGTGTCAAACAATAGACTGGAAGAGGAGCAAATACGTAGAATAAGTAACCGTTTAGTTTATGTCTGGGCTTGTTAAATAAAACATTTACGAAAGAAAACTACAATTTAGGTGCAGTTTGCGAGCAAGGGATTTTCAATTAAAATGGCATATATATATATATATATATATCCAGCAGTTTGTTCCCAAACATGGGGAAAAAGAGAGGGCACTCACCAGAGTTAAGATATCATGCTATTTTAATTTTTCAACATCAAGTTAAGACCAGGTAATAAATTGTCTATCGACATTTCAGTCCCGTGGGACTTTTCTCGAGACTCCAACATAACAGCAAAACTCATCAGTCTGTGTACATATGACACTCCAATATCCTAGGCAATATACATACATGCTGAATCAAACCCTCATTTATACTCCCAATACCTTCCGATTTGAGTCAAACAGCATCATCAGTTTAATTGCTAACACCAGTGCATACTCTGACAAGGCAGGAAGTCACGTCAGAGGAGCATCCGGTTGCTAAGCAACCAAGACTGCTTGTAGACACATCCCGTCAGAGCCAGTCAGCGTATTATTCTTCCAACAGTTTATTGATGTTGTTTTTCTCATTTGGAGTGGCTCTCTAGAACATTTTAAGGACATGATGACCCATCTAAACAGTTTAGATAGTCTGGTCCGGTTCACTTATCAGATTGAAAGCAATATGATCAATTTTCTTGATCTAATCATAAACAAAGATTTCTATTGAGTGTTGCTCCATTCTAGATAGACTCTTATATTTAAGGGCATTGTATCTGCTTAGAATGTCTCAGGGGGCAACTAATTTTCTGGATGAGGAGTTACTCACACAAGCAGAATGATGATGCAGATAGATTACTTTTTGATAAATTTGAAATTCTGGGGTTACTTGCTGAAACCACAGTTGATTTATATTACCATTTATTGAAGTTGAAACAAAGAGAAATTGATTTGGAATTGCATGGACAGTTTTTATCTGAATATTTCAAGACAAAGCAAATCCCGAGAGGATTTAGAGTAAATAATGTGCCCACCATTGGCAGGAACAACCCGATTTTTGTAGCTGATGGTGTGCAGTACTTAATAAATGCTCTTTAGATCTCATCCTCCTTGTTGTGGAGGAAGTGGGGTCTGAACTTAAGAACACTAGGGATGATATTGGCCAGTTCAATAGGATAATGAGCAAACACTGGTTATTGACAAATCGGACAAATGGCTTGAAAAAATTTCAATTCAGATTGATACTTATAAAAAAGAACTTGTTGCATTTAAGAGAGAAAATCTAGCGATGGTCTCAATAACGACTACAAAAACCATACTGTTTACAGGTGGCTCCCAGGTGAACAAGGATTCAGAAAATCCTGCAGATTTATTAGACCCAATAAACAGACTAGTCTTTCTACTGTTGACACTGTCATCAGTATGCACTTCTGATACGGATAATCCTGATAGTAGACCCCCGAGTGTTTTTTTAGGAATATTAAGTGTAGCGATAGGCCCCTTTAAAAGGCATAGAACACACACAAGGAGGGACAGTTACAAGAAGAAAAGGGAGGAGGAAAAGGAATTAAATGTAATATTCAACTTATCTAGCACCCCCCATCATCAGAGATGGTGATGACATTATTATCCAAAGGACTTACTTTTGTACCAAAATATAGACATAACAATTTTCAGTGGTGTATTGATCATTACAAATTTGGACAAAAGATTAGGTTGAGGGAATATTTTTCTGCACCACAGGATGTAGAGAAAGAATCTAGGAGATTGATGAAGGCATCCTCTTTCGATCCCCCATCAAGCAACTCAAGTTTGAATACATTTTTGAGACTCACTGAACATGATATTGTTGGTAATACAGGACATAGGGTATATGATAATCTAACAAAGGAAGAAAGAGAAGCCTTACAGTCCCTTAGGGATAATTTAAACCTTGTCTTTAGACCCGCTGATAAAGGGGGTGCTATTGTAATCCAGGACTGGTCAGAGTATGATAGTGAAATAAGGAAACAACTGTCAGATATCAAAATTTATGTGAAGTTAGAACATAATCCAATGGAGTCGGACAAAAAGAGTTGACGATTTGATTAATGTAGGGTTGCTTAATTATTGGACCAATAATCTCCTTGAGGGGCTCCCTGTTACACCCCTTGTGATGTACATTGACACTATATTACAACCCATTATGACCAAAGGTTTAAGTTACATCAAATACACAGGGGATTTCCTGTAAAAACTGAGTTACATTGAAGGTCTCCCCACTGATGCATTTTTGGTCATGATGGATGTGTGTTCTTTGTACACCATAATCCCTCATTGAGATGGACTGAGTGCCCTTCGGGAAAAACTGACGAATGAAGTCCATCCATGAATCATCCTCCGGTTGAATTTCTATTAGAATTAACGAGTTTGGTTCTGAACAATAATTTCTTTATGTATGGTAAAGATTATTATATGCAATGCTCTGGAACAGCAATGGGATCTAATCTCGCACCAGCGTATGCGAACATCTACATGGCTGAGTACGAGGTTAAGAATATATTCCCATGGTTCCAGCAGCAGATTTTATTCTTCAAACAGTTTATTGATGATGTTGTTCTCATTTGGAGTGGCTCTCTAGAACATTTTAAGGACATGATGACCCATCTAAACAGTTTAGATATTCTGGTCCAGTTCACTTATCAGATTGAAAGCAATATGATCAATTTTCTTGCTCTAACGATATACAAAGATGGTATAAGGTTAGGTACCACTCTTTTTAAGAAGGATACTGACCAGAATACATTTCTCCAACCATCAAGTTTCCTTCCCACCCATCTGAAAGAGAGCTTACCTGTCTCTCAATACCTTCGGGTACTCAGGAATAACAAAGAGCAACAACTAACTGAGATGACTTTAAGGTTCTTGGAACATGGCTATAATAAGACAACCACACATGCTATTTGCAAGGGACAATACAATGGAGTAGGTCTAAGACCAATAATCATATGGTCTATGTAAGTATATTTTACACTAAATCTAACAAGGTCAAAAAAACCATTAAGAAACATTGGCCTATATTGTCCTCAGACTCAGCTTTGAAATCTGTTTGTGAAGCTCCACCACTAATGGCATACAGAAGAGGACCAAACATCAAACAGATGCTACTACGGCCTATGGCAAGACCGACACCAGACAACTCACAGATGTGGTTACACAGCCAGAAACCTGGCTGCTTTAAATGTACAGGATGCATCACTTGTGGAGCAATGCAGACAGGATCCCATTTCCCGCATCCCCTAACAGGTCGTAAAATGCGGATTAAATACAAACTATTACTATCCGAGCAGCCTAGGCTATGTGGGAATGACCACTAGAAGCTTCCAAGAAAAGATAGCAAATCACAGGCTATCGATTTGTCAAGCCCTTAACATGTTCTTGTCAGATAAGCCTGTGGCTATGCATTTCTTAAAATTTCACCATCAGGTTGCTACCTTAAAATGTCGACTTATCGACTGGGTGCCTCCTCCAACCCGTGGTGGGGACATGGCTTTACAGCTGCGAATATTGGAGAGCTGGTGGATTAACAAGCTTGGAACTATGACCCCTAGAGGGCTTAATGAATCTTACACTATGAACATATTCCGAAAATAAAGGATCTTAACTTGATATTGGAAAATTAAAATAGCGTGATATCTTAACTCTGAGTGCCCTCTCTTTTTCCCCATGTTTGGGAATAAACTGCTGGATTTCTAATTGGCCATGTCTATGGTTGTGAGGATGCACCCCGCATATGGACATTACTTTGGGGGGGGGGCAGAGGGGAGAGAGAGAGAGAGAGAGAGAGAGAGACTCAACTATTCAAAGTTCTCTCCTATTTTAGCAACTTCAGTGAGATTGTTTATATCATAATAACAAACCACAATAGACCCTTGGTTGTAAACAAAATTGTAATTCAATTAAACCAAATTTGATGTGTAGAATTAATTTATACAGAAATAATAGAAAGCAGATTTTCTTCATAACCAGACCAGCAAAATATAAAGATTTGCATTGTTAGGTTCAAAGACTTAGCCTATCGAGTCACCTTGTACCTGAACTTAATAATCATCACCAAATCGAAAATGTTTTTGTCATACAGTATAAAATACAATAGAGTAATAATTCATTAGAAGAAGGCTCATAAATTCTGTACGAGAACAATTGCCTATGAATTCTAGTGAGACCTTTGCCATGGTTTAAAACATCTGTATACAATGATACATTTAAACTGACCAAAATGTCCCATTATGCAAACCTTAATTTCTGTAAAATGCAGTGAAAATATATCACCAGCAGCCCAGATACAGGAACTTTTAATGTACCTGTAGTTATTAACTGTCTGGAGACAGGAAATTGCACAATGCCAGTAATCACCTACTCTCCAAAGTCAGAATACTCACTTGTCTAATTAGGTCCCCTTTCACACTAAAATCCCGGGTATGACCAGGGATTTGGAATACGGTTCCAACCTGGGACAGACCCCATTCGCATTGTGGCTCTGACACAGGTTATTTCCGGGTCGGCCCATTTACACTGCACATGGGTGCAGTCTTATCTTTTCTGCCGCCGCTTGGAGATGACATCTCCAATCGCCAGTGAGCTGGCTGTTCCTATGCTGTAGATGGGACCCAGGTCGGATGATCCGGGTCACTGTTTACACTGCTGTCTAACCCGGGTCCAACCCTGCTCACTACCCGGGTTGGATTGCCAGGTCACTGGACCCAGGTTATTTTTCGGGGACAGGTTTACACTGAGCCGCGACCTGGGATGACACGGCAATAACCCGGGTTATTTGACCAGTGTAAAAGGGGTATTAGAGGTCTGCAGGGAGAATATGAGTTAAATGTACAGTATGTTTGGTAGTGTATATAAATTAAAGAGTCACTAAGATTACAAAAACTTATACCATCAAGCAGTGATGTTTTATCATAGCATTTACTTATTGTTTACTTCAAAAACTTGGATCACCAGGTAATTTAACATAAATATTATTAGTATCATACACTGATCTCTGAATCTCCTGAAAATATATGGGAATCTGTTTGACCAGCCACTTCTCTACATAAAAGATCGGTAATTACTTAGGACAGAAATCAAAATGGTCACCATCGATGGTGCCATTGGTGCTTTGAATTGATGGCATAAAACCATTGGTGGGAAAACATTGATGGTTTCATTTATTGATGGCCACTCCTACTGTGGGCAGCGGGTCAATCAGGAAAGGGGGTGAAACTGAATAGGCAGGGACAAAAGGACAGGCCAATTGAAGAAGGGGCAGGACTGAGACGTGCCAGGGAGTAACAAAGCTCCATTCCACTGCGCCTGAAAGAAACAAAAACATTGCTACCTTCTCTGTCATAGATAAGTGACAATCGCAATCGATGACATAGCCATTGAAAGAAAGAAAAGCATAGTAGCCTTCTCTGCCATCAATGGAGGAGAAACATCAGATCTCCACCTTCGATAACAAAACCATTGTCAATTGGTGGCAAATATTGATGGTTGTCTCTATGCTTACTTTTAGATAACATGTTTTATCCAGTTTATCGGTTTAATATCCAGTAGTTTATCCATTACTTTTATAGATCCAGAAAAAACATCTGTTCAAAATCATGCTAACCACAGTTTGGGGCTGTCCCTCCAAAATTGGTATGGCTGGGAGGTATAAAAGTGGCTCATTGACACTTTTCCTAGCAGTGTAAGCGAGAACATTTTCCTAGACCTCTAACTGTGACAATGTAAGAAAAGTCCATATTCCTCCATCATTTACATACACTAGAATGTTTTTAACTATGTGAGATATATTGACAATTTAATATTATTTTAAAGGAATTGGTATTTAATGCCGGCGAGTGAATAGCCACTGAATCAAATACCGACAGCGGAACCCGATGGACCTAATTCCCGACTGGGGCTGGTAAGTAACCTAACCCTCCCCTCTCCCCGCGTGGCCAGACGCTAAGACAACCGGCCTACCTTCGTGCAGTATACCTGGTGTTGGTATTTTGTAGTGGAGCTAATGATAGGCATCAGGATTTTGACACCTATCTTTAGTCCCATGTCGGGCTGCAAGTGTTGGGATATCGGCGGGCGGGATAGCGCTCGCCAGTATCCTGACTGCATCCCATTTTAAATTATGTAGCTCTGTGTTTAGCATCATTAAAAAGATGAAATTTTTAAAATATATAATATGTAAATCCAGATTCTCTTTTTTGTTTGTGTAACTGAATTTATAATACAATCAATTATGTTACAAATCACAGCACATGTTGATAACAGAAAAATGCACGCTGTAAACTCTCATCCTATTAGAGCCAGTGATGCACAAATAGCACTGATTGCATCAGAACCCCACGGATAACACTAATATTTCAGTTGAGGCCTGTTCTCTGTTATTTGCAATGAATGTTTGCTTTTTTCTCTCTTCGCATTCACTGTATGCTTAGAATAACTTATTACCTGTATCTCTGACAGCTGGTTATATGTGTAGCTTGATTTTTACCACTTGCAGGCCCTGTAGATCTCACATTCCAAGCATAATTTAACCACTCCCCCTATCTTAAAAATGTGACACTAGCTCAACACGCTACCAGCCCTTTGCCCAAAGTGAACTCATGCTCTCAGCTAAACACAGAAGGACATACATAATAGCTTGCTAACTTTTACAATTTATTGTATTCCAGTTTCCTAGAAGAGGAGAGTAAATGCCAAGCAGGATATGAGTGTTCAAACCTGGTACACAGTAGGATAACAAGCAACACTGTACCTGCAATATATCACATTCTTTTCTCCAATGCGAGCCATACATCAGAGCCACGATTCCCCGTTTTGCCGATAAGCGATCTGATAAGAGGATCCGTGACCATCGATGAACGCAATCTGTCGGTAGATCAGGGAAAAATGCTTGTAAAAAATCCTGATTTGCTGATCCCGACCAAAAAATGGATTTCCAACATGTTGAGTTTCCCCGATTCCCTGAACCTGCCGTCGACAGAATGGGGAATTGCCATGACAGTAGGCTAGATGTATGGGCCCCTTAAGTTATTGTTTGGAGTTGCCATGAAAAGAGAACAATGACATTGTGTAATTACAATACTTTCATAATATAACTACCTGTAATATACATACAGTAGGTCTTCTATACGGAATGGGTATGAAGTCCCGGTGGATAAATAGCCGCTGATTCATATCCGGACGCCAGCAGCCCGAAGAGAGAAGATCCCGATAGGGCAGGTAAGTACCCTATCCCATCCCCTCTCTCCGCCATATCCCTAACCCTCCCTTAGAGGTGCCTAACCCTAACCTCCCCCCTAGTGCCTAACCCTAACCTCCCCCCGGGGGTGCCTAACCCTAACCTCCCCCCAAAAAACCTAACCCTAACCCCCGCTACACTCCCTAAACCTAACCCTCCCGCCCGGCTAACACTAAGGGCGCCCCGGACTTACCTCGTTCGGGCTGGTGTCCTTCGGCATTCCGGCGCTCGGGATTAAGATGGGCTTTGGTATTTCAATGCCTATCTTAAGTCCCTTGTTGGGATTTCCTTGTCGGTATTGAGACGCCGCCGGTCTGGTAACTACATCCCTTCTATACAATTTAAGATTAGGGATGTGCGCCGACCTCTGTGTTTTGGTTTTGGATCTGTATCTCCTTCAAGGTTTTGGATCTGGATGTGGTTTTACAAAAACACCCTTGCGTGGTTTGGTTTTGGTTTTGGAAATCATTAAAACTGCTGAAATCACATAATTTGGTCCTGTTATTGTTCCTACAATATTATTAACCTCAATAACATTTATCTCCAGACATTTCCAGTCAATTTTGACCACCTCACAGCTCACAATATTGATTTCATCCAGTTTAGGCCAAAAGGTTGCATTGAGCTAGCTGACTGAATAAGCTAAGTGCAGGGGCGTATCTATAGTGGGTGCAAGGTGTGCGGGGCACATGGGCCCCTGAGTCCAGGGGGGCCCTGCACCGCACACCCTGCTCCCATAGTATTTACCTCTCCGGAGTCTCATATCGGAGCGGGGGTCCGGTGCTGTAAAAACGACTGGAAAATGGCCGCTGCGGCCATTTTCCCATCGTTTGCGCATGCGCAGTACAGGAAAGATGGCCGCCATGGCCATTTTCCTGGTGACCTGCGCATACTCTATAGACTCTGGGTGCACTCTAGTGCCCAGAGTCTATAACTCCAGCGCTGGCCGTGCACAGCTCAGTGCGCAGCCGGCTGCCAGACAGAGAAGGGGGCCTGCATCAGAGACTGCACACGGGCCCCCTCCTCTCTAGAAACGCACCTGGCCAAGTGACAGCAGTGGGAGGCACTAACATGTGGCACTTCAGCTTCCAACATGGCACAGAGTGGAACTGCATTGGCAGACAGTATGGCAGTTTAATAAACTATAAAATTAAAAATGTCAGGCAGCAATGCTCCAAACAGCACATAATGCAAAGAAAAGAGGTGCAAGATGGAATTTTCCTTGGGCCATTCAAGACACCCTTATGTTGTGTGTGTATATAGTAAACAGGACAAGCACAGTTTAACAAACTAATCACTTCAGCGACAGGCACTGCCAATTGTGGCTGAAGCGATTGGTTTGTTTGGGCCCCCACAAAACAAGCTACCAACGGGCAGTTGACATTGCTGGCAAAGATCTTTCTGTGCACAAACTGGCTTTACAGAGGCAAGATGTTTTCCGCGCCATCATCATCCGATTCCTCACCCTCATCAATGTGTACATCTTCTTCACACATTATTAATTCTTCCCGGCTGGAATCCACCATTACAGCCTCAGGTGCCTCTGTCATTTTTGGATGTAATTGGCGGTAAAGGTCTTCCTCGTGAAATTTGTAGTTCATTTTGATGAACATCATCTTTTCCACATTTTGAGGAAGTAGCCTCCTACATCGATCACTGACAATGTTCCCGGCTGTGCTGAAAACTCTTTCGGAGTACTCACTGGAAGGTGGGCAGCTCAAGTAAAGCAAAGCCAGTTTGTGCAAGGGCATCTAAACTGCCTTCTTTTCCTGCCAGTAGTGAAACAGACTATCTAACATGACTATTTGGACGCTATCATTAAAATAGTCCTCAACCGTTCTTTGAATGATGACTGTATCAGATGGAGTCATGGTAGAGGTCTCATTAATTGTAGGCAATTCTTTTAGGCCCAACCAGATGTCAAAACTTGGTTGTGTTGACTCATCTGCATGACCAGTGGGTCTTTTTTTGGGAAAGTTTACCTTTTTCCTGGCAGCCGCACTTGCTGGAGAAACTGAAGGAGGAGCCATCACTGCATCACATGCCGCTTGAGCTGACAATTTCCTTACCAAAAGCTCTTTGCATCTCTTCACATCTGTGTCCAGTGGGAAGAAAGGAATGATATATGACTTAAACCTAGGATCCAGCATGGTTGCGAAAATGTATTGATCCTGACAACCCTTGGACCCTGGCAAAGCAAATAAAGACCTTGATCTACAAGTCCGACATACTTAGCGGAATCACTTCATTGCAACTCCTCTTTCAGTTTCTCAAACTGCTTTACCAACAGTCTAATTAGGGCAGGGAAGGGAAAACTCCTGCCCGGGGCCATATAAGGCCATCGGAATCATTTGGTCTGGCCTTCTGAGCTTTTTTCTGATAGCCTCATCTGGCTAATAGGGTGCCTAGAATGGCACACTGCAGTCAGAATCTATGCAGCAGTGCTGCCTGGAGTGTCCTTAGGACACTGCGGACGGTCACACCGCTGCCCATACAGCTCCCCGGAGCATCCTCAGGATACTCCGTGCATTGCTCTAATCACCAGCTGTTGTGGCCTGCCCTCGTGTGACATCACACTGAGGGGGCGTAACCTGCACAAGGCCTGCGAATAATGCTATATATATCAAAATGGCCCTCAGCAGAAAAAAGGTTCCCCACACCTGAATTAGGGGAATTACCTGACTCAAGCTGGCAGTGTCTGAACTCACTTCACAGGTGACTACTTGGAAGGGTTTCAGCACTTTGCATATCATGGAAAGTATTTTCCACTGAGCTTGAGTAAGGTACATTTCCCCTCCTCCTTCCTATGTCAAATTTGCACCACCAAGTTGATTGTATGAGCAAAACATGGGACGTGTTGGAATTCACCCTGCTGTAATGCTCTTTCAATATTGGTGGCATTGTCAGAAATCACAAATCCCAAGGAGACTTCAAGCAGGGTAAGCTATTTTGCAATGGCTTCCTTGAGTTTTTCTAAGAGGTTGTCAGCAGTATGCGTCATAGTGAAACCGGTGATACAGAGTAGCCTGCCTTTAAATGATCTGCTGTTTCTTAGATGCTGCTGTTGGTGCCGCTGAAGGCAATACACCTCTATTTACTCTGGCATGACAATGTGTACAGATGGCTTGACAATTGTCCGTATTTGGGTAAAAATTAGTCCACACATAAGAAGAGGAATTTTTTGTTTTATGCCCAGGCATGACATTGGGCTTTTCCTTATCATGGGCAACAACTATTTCTACTGGGGCCTGATTTACACAAACAACATCCTCATCAATAACATCCTCGTTATCAACATCCTTATTAGCATCAGCTACACAAATATCGTCCTCATCCTGGTGCAATTCCACAGAAGCTTCCTCGAGAGGATGCACACTTGGTGGAAGGAGGCTCCTCTTCAAGTACAGTTTTCAAAAGGTCAGGCTTACACATGGCACCCGCCAACACACTTAGACTCTCCTCAGGGATTTGTGACATTTTTGAGCACACAATTGGTTCCTGTGCCTTAATGATTTAAAAAAAAATTGAAACGTCTACAGGGAGAAGGGTTTACATCATCATAAGAGGAAGAATCACCAGTCATAAATAAAAGCCAAGGCCTTAGCCGTTCCTTGCCACCCTGTGTGGTTAAAAGGTATATTGCCAATTTTTTGTCTTTCTGCAGCTAGCTTTCCCTTTGATGTTTTTTTTTTTTTTTACCACTGTAAAAGATTGGTTCTTTGATTTTAGATGCCCTGAATTAAGCCCTGTATGCCCTTGGGCATCGACTTTAGTAGATGATGTAGACGGACTAGTATTGTCATGACTGGTGGCACTGGCAGCAGATCCAGCATTGGTATGCAGTTCCTGCTCTCCTCTCAACTGATCATTCTCCATATCAACAAACACGGAGGAACTGGGGCACAGAACACACGTCAATTTGTACCAATTTTAAATATTACACTGCAGTATCAATGACCTACAGTGTCACAATATTTTTTATGAATAAAACACTGCTCTACTACTTACAGTGTCACAATGGTATGCAGTCAGGAAGCCGACAGTCGAAATGCAGACCGCCAGCTTCCCGACTGTGCAATCCCAACTCCCGATGCCTATCATTATCCCTGTGCCGGAAGGCTGACTTCCGGTATACCGAACAAAGTTAAGCTGGGCAGCGGGCGTGGACAGCTGCATGGGGGGTGTTAGGTTAGGGGCTCCCGGGGGGGACTTAAGGTTAGGCACCCCCCTTGGAGGGTTAGGCGAGGGGAAGGGGGGGTTAGGGTTAGGCACCCCCCCAGGGAAGGGTTAGATTTAGGCTGCGGGGACATGGGTGCTAGGTTTAGGCACTTACGGGGGGGTTAGGGTTAGGCACTAGTAGGGGAGGTTAGGGTTAGGCACCCCTAAGGGAAGGTTAGTGTTGGGGGGAGAGGGTTAGTTATACTTGCCTTAATTACCTGTTGAGATCTTCACTGCTGCCGGTCTTCCAGCATCAGGATTTTAACCGCCGGACATAGGTCTGGCGGTCATTCATACCAATCCCATTACAATATGTGTTGAATATTACATTGTGTTTCCACTTAGTGTCACGATACATGTACTATGGTTACACATACATTGTCACAATACGTGTATGAATATATTACACTGCGGCCTGACCGACAGCTACACAGTTAAAAAAATAAAAATAAATGTAGTACACTGGGGTACAGCACACAAAAAATTATATTATTAGCTTTGATTTTTTTTTATGCTGGGCACCCTAGGATGGACAGATTACCCCTGGATGGACACAGCAGCCCCTGGATGGACACAGCAACCTCTGCCCTCTATTGACACAGCAGCCCCTGGATGGACACAGCAGCCACTGCCCCTGGATGGACACATCAGCCCCTGCCCCTGGATGGACACAGAAGCCCCTGCCCCTGGATGGACACAGCAGCCATGGCCCCTGGATGGACACAGCAACCCCTGATGGACCCAGCAACCCCTGCCCTGGACAGACACAGCACATCTGTTCACTTCACTCTCCACAGCCAGAGTGAAATGGCGCCGATGACCGGGTACCTTTATAGATATGCGAAAATCCGTCAGCAGGATGATGATGATTTGCCTCGTTGGATCCGAATCAGGCGGGAAAACACAAGCCGGACTCAGACCCCACCCGGATCGCGAAGTTCGGTTGGTTCCGGTTCTCAGGGAACCGAATACGCTCATCTCTGCTTAAGATATATACAAAGAAATAGTATATGGTGTATTTTATCAGTTTATGTGCAATTGTAACATAAAAAAGGTAATGTACCAATATATACTGTATGAGCTAGAGATGGCACAATTTGGACGGCTGCCAGAAAGTTACTGTGTAATCACACACATGAAGTCTCTTACATGTGTTTTGTATGAGGGAGAGAGGAACGGGCTTATTCAATTGCATGCATGCATAAAAAATATATTTTTGTGTGTACAGCCCTCTTTATCAACTCTGTCCCTTGGGGTTTATCCTACCCGACCTTTGGTGCTGCATTCGGCTTCATGCAGCTCGTGCCGCTCTCCGTGTGAGCTCACACACAGGCAGTCCACCTGGAAAGGACAGAAGCTGGCTCCCGAACCAAGATGTAACAGGTCTCGAGGGTGGTACCCACAATAGAGTGTGGTCTGGCACCTAATCTAAGGTCAATCAACGCATTTCTCCGCCTATCTTACAGTTCGGCGGCTTCATCGGGAGCAATGGTTTTCATCTGTGCATGCATCAAGGTCACACAGCGCATGCGTCCCGATTTTACACATACATTCAGCAGACTGTAGACTTGGCACCTGGAAGCACTATCACGTTTAGTAAATGGAAACTATTGCAGGAAAAACACAGGCTGACACCTGACTGGAACCATAGTGTAGGTTGCAGGCTGAACCGGACTGAAATTGGAATGATGGACACAGGATGGAAAAATTCAGATCAAATCAAACTGGAACCGGAGGCGACAGCAAGTGATTTAAACTGGACTTGTAATCGAGAAGGCTGTACCGGACTGGGACCGGAGAACACTGAAAAAACCCTTGAACTGGACCTGAACTGGAGGGTTTAGGATGTGACTTGAACTGGACTGGAACCAGAAGAGTATTTGCACTGGACTGGAACCAGCAGAGACAGGGGTCAGACTGGAAAACAGCGGCACTGAACACAGGCTGGAGGGGTTCTGGATGCTGGCAGGAGCGATAACATTATAGAGTAGATGGAACCAACTCGCAGGTATCGGGGTAGAAGCAGCTTGCACAGTCACAGGTACCAGGAGTGCTGGTTCAGATGGTGGATCAGAGTCAGCAGGTACACACTAGAGAGTGAGCACACAGAGGAAGCTATGTTCCACGTTGTTCTGAAGATGTGTTAGTCACGGGTGCAGGGGATAGGAGAGCAGTCATGTGAGTGCAACAGACAGACAGTGACTGGATGTTTGCAATCAGCTGATCTGATCCATTATGGCTGCGTCCATGCAGCTTAGGAAAGCTCTGACATCACCCTGGAACAGTATGACCCACATTATTGAAGCACCGCTGGACAACCTATGAGCAGCTAAGTCCCTGGTTTGTGACACAACCATGTTGATATTCTTATATCAATCTAATGAATTTTGCCATAATGTACTACACCTGGCTGAACCAGCCACTGTGGGAATGAGCTGGATTTCAAAAGGTCAGATTGAGGTATCTCTATCCATTGAGCGTCACAGCTTGCTGCTGATTCTGTTTTACAAAAACATATATATATATATATATATATATATATATATATACACGACAGGCTCAATCCACGGCACTCAACCATCTGGGGTGCCCTTGGTATGTGACCACACCATCTACATAAAAAATATCATACAAACTCGGCACTCACATGCTTTTCAAACTGCAACTCCTTTGAACATAGGGAATGTTGGTTCCAAAATATTGCAATAATTTGTTAAGCTGGCCACCGCTTCACGGTCATTCCCATCTAGCCAG
Organism: Taudactylus pleione; assembly: GCA_031769625.1. Lineage (NCBI taxonomy): Eukaryota > Metazoa > Chordata > Amphibia > Anura > Myobatrachidae > Taudactylus > Taudactylus pleione. The sequence continues at coordinate 9,801,555 of JAUIMM010000037.1, forward strand.
TCCCTACACTGATTCTCAGATAAATTAACTTGATCTGCCATCTTGGGCTTAAGCTTGCATACATTTTAAACATGAAACTGGGTCCTGCCTTGGGTGTAGCCCTGGGTGTGGTCCTGTCTCTTTAAGGCAGGACCCAGTTTCATGGTTAAAATGTATGCAAGCTTGAGCCCAAGATGGCAGATCAAGTTCATTTATCTGAGAATCAGTATAGGGACTGGCTAGATGGGAATGACCGTGAAGCGGTGGCCAGCTTAACAAATTATTGCAATATTTTGGAACCAATATTCCCTATGTTCAAAAGAGTAGCAGTTTGAAAAGCATGTGAGTGCCGAGTTTTTATATATATATATATATATATATATATACACACACAGAAAATGTGTTCTCCCTCCGGGGATGAAGAGCACTGCACGGCACTACAGGTCTTGTAAAAAATCTTTATTACCACAACGTTTCGGGGTCCGCAACCCTGTCCTCAGGTGAATATACAGATAAAAAGACAAACAAATAATGCCTACCTTATATCCCTCACCACGCTATGTGATTTGCTCCCACTCTCCGTCCAGGCTCCGGACTCCAGCGAGCTTCCGGCGGGCGGCGGCCGATGATGACGTCACCCATCCTCAGGAAGACAGTTGCTAAGCAACACCAAATCTTACAACAAGCATTAGATTCTCAAACTATTGATAACAAAATCTTTGAGGCCCTGATTCAGAAAACTCCGATAGCACCTGTCCTTTACAAGGTACCAAAAATTCATAAGAACCCTACTCATCCCCCCGGACGGCCCATAATTTCGGCCAGAGGCAGTTTATATCAACCTATATAACAACTGTTGGATGTTCTAATCCAACCACATATAGTGACTAAAGCGACGTATCTTAAAGACACTACAGATTTCTTAAACCGGATACAGAGTATTACACAAATACAAGATCAAACCATTATGTGTACCATGGACATCTCAAGCCTATATACATCTATTCCTCACGAACTAGGACTGCAAGCCATGCAAGAATTCTTAAATAATCTCTCAGAAGATTTCGGCTTCAACAAGGATCTAGGGGCCTGATTCAGAGCCACTCGTAAGCAGCAGCTCGTTCGCTCTGAGCAATGTTTGCCCAACTGCGCATGCGTACGGATCGTTATACGCATGCGCGAACCAGTCAGTGCGGCCGAAATTCATGTGCTCGCAAAATAGCGAATGCCTGATAATTTGAGAGACAGAAAGAGGCGTATGTGGGTGGTAACAGGGGAAGGTGCTTGAAAACGGGGAGTGGAGATCCGATCGCAGGCGTGCTTAAAGGTCAAAACGGGCGTTTTATGGGTGTGCATATTTAAAACAGCAGCGTCATTGACCACGTCACTGGGTTCTTTTATAGCCAGAACTGCTCGCAAAATTGTGGTAGCAAAAACCAACCACAAGAATAGCGAGCAGTTCATACCCTGGTCGATGTACTCGATTAATCTAATAAATAGCGGACATGACGTAGGATGCGAGCGGCCAGGGGGCGTATTTTTCCAAAAAACGAACGCAAGTTTTGTTCGCTCGTTCAGACCTAGAGGCATGAACAGACCGCAAACAGCGAACGGTTCATTTGAATAGCCACCCCTTGTTTTAGAACGAACGACCGCAAATAGCGAGTGGCTCTGAATGAGGGCCTATATCTACAATTACTAAAATTAGTTTTGACACGGAATTATTTTTTATTTGATGGGACATTTTATTTACAGTTATCTGGTTGCGCAATGGGGTCAGCGGTGGCACCTTCTTACGCAAATATTTTTATGTTTAAACAAGAGTTATTTTTTTCACATATGTATCATCAGTATATTTCTTTTTTTCTTTTTTTTGCCGTTTCATTGATGATCTTTTTTTGCTGTGGAATGGAGGCAGTCAAGCGTTTGAAACCATGATGAATCAAATTAATATGTTACCTTCTCCTATTAAATTTACTTACGAGTGGAGTAATACCAGTATTAACTTTTTGGATGTTAAGTTGTTACTTGTTAACAAACAAATCTCTACTACTATTCATTATAAAGAAACAGATAGGAATACGTTGTTACAATCTAATGGTCATCATTCACCGTCTTTGAAAAAAGGTTTACCACTCTCACAAATGCTTAGAGCTGCCAGAATATGCAGCATTAAGGAAGATCTACCAACACAACTGGATTACATCGTGTCAAAATTTCATCAATGAGGTTACAAATTGACATCCTTATTGGAAATAAAGGAAACAGTTCTGAAGAAGAACAGAGATGATTTATTGAAGTCCGATAATTCTTCTAAAAATAAAACAGAGCAAACATTTCCTTGGATTACTACGTTCAATACATCAAGTCCAGTAATACCAAAAGCTAGTAGAGCCTTATGGCCGATAATTGCTTCAGACAAGGACTTACCCAGTCTTCGTTCAGTGAGACCTATGGCATGTTATAGACGTGGAAGAAATTTAAGGGACTTATTAGTCAAAACTGATATTTCTGGCATGGATATGATGTGTGCACCTGGAGTTAGTAGAAAACCTCCTGGGTGTTATAAATGCCCCAATTGTGTGACTTGCAATTATCTTATTAATGGAACAACTTTTAAACATCCACACACAGGGAAAATTTTTCATATCCAACACGTACTTACATGCGACACTCGTTTTGTTATTTATATTATTATTTGTCCCTGTGGAAAATACTATGTGGGTATAACTACCCGTAAATTTAAAGAAAGGATGGCACTCCATAGGTCCGCTATAAAAGCAGCATTAGCGGGCAAAAATATGGAACAGCCAGTAGCAGTTCACTTCAAGGAGTATGTCCATCAACTTACATCATTAAGATACAAAATTATAGATCATATCCCGGAATCCATCAGGGGTGGAGATAAATCAAAAGCACTTTTGCGGAGAGAGGCTTCTTGGATTTACAAACTCGACACAGTAGCCCCCAGAGGACTCAACGAACGTATTTCTTGGAATACCTTATTATGATCTATAATATTTCTCATTATGATTAACGATATATGATATATATTTTTTAAGTTTACTTTTCTGGATTTCCCTGTGTATCTCTTCTTTTTTTTGCATAGCCATTTTTTTAGGTACTCCCTGTTTAGCCCATTTAATAATTTTTTATATATAATGAGTTTTCTATATGGTTCTAAACTTTACAATATTGAGTTAATATCTATTATTATTGTATCCTTTAGGGCTTTACTATTTGGAGTAGTGTATTTATGGTGTTTTGTATTTTTATCCTACAGCCCCTGGGTTCCGGTATCCAGCTTCGTGTTGCTTAGCAACTGTCTTCCTGAGGACGGGTGACGTCATCATCGGCCGCCGCCCGCCGGAAGCTCGCTGGAGTCGGGAGCCTGGACGGAGAGTGGGAGCAAATCACATAGCGTGGTGAGGGATATAAGGTAGGCATTATTTGTTTGTCTTTTTATCTGTATATTCACCTGAGGACGGGGTTGCGGACCCCGAAACGTCGTGGTAATAAAGATTTTTTTTAAGACCTGTAGTGCCGTGCAGTGCTCTTCATGTGTATTTTAATTTGAGCAAAGGCACACAGGCAGTATCACACATGGATTGGAGTGCCGGTCCAACAGTATTATATATATATATATATATAATATATATTTTGCCTAGCCGCGGAGCATATCTAGCTATCCACAGCAACCGCTGGCAGTCATCTCACCACCAGCAGTGCACTGGTCATGTCAGTGCTTGGTATTCTCTCCCACTGCATCCATTGTGGTGCCTGTCAGCGCTGAGTCATCACTGTGGCACCCGCCCCCTGCCCTGCTTGCTCATACCCTTAGCTCCTTCTCTGCCTTTCAGAGATGAGGAGCATGAGGAGCATACCTGTAATAGTCACTCTTCACTACAGTGCTGCACTGCCAATTTTGTGTGTGTGTTTGTATGTGTGAGCCGAAGTCCTCACTGGAGCTCCGAACAACCTTGTAGCTAGTGAGATGGCTGAGTCATCTGGATGAGCTGCTACAATGTGCATCACAGCTCCTCCAAGGCAGCTCCCATGGGCCTTTCAGTGCTCAATTAATCCTCATCAGTACACAACACTCCTCCTCTCTGGTCAGGGCATCTAGGCACCGGTAGCATATTAAGTAAGCTGTATCTGGCTGTGTGTCATGCATGTAGTAGAAGGGGAGGTGTAGGTGTGTGTGTTAGGAAGTGGGTAATTGGTGTGTGGGGAGGTGGGGGGGACTTGCAGTATAAGATGCTGCACTTTCACTTTACTGGCAGGGAAGTGTGTAATTGATATGGGGGGGGGAGGGGAGGGAGGGTAGGCTGTCGTTTAGCCTAGGGTGTCAGGAGACCTTGCACCGGCCCTGCATGACATGAGTCTTTTATTCTCATTGCTTACCACAACATGTGAAATATATAGGTAGAGCGCTTGTCTGAATAATCACACAGGTAATTAAAAATTATAAAATTTTAACGACACTTGCATATTTCTATGCAATACATAATATCAATAATACCCCTTTCAGACATACAACCCGGGAAATTTCCTGCTCAGACCCGGGAATTTCTCCTGTGCAAATTCCCGGGTATTTGGTCGAGACCCCCCTTTCACACTGCAGTGTCTACCTGGGAAATTCCCAGGTCCCTTTCAGACATAAGCCAGTTTTTTTAGTTTTAAATACTACCGGCCTCTCCTCTGCTCTTCCTAACCTATCCCCTCTCCAGCTGCCACTGATGATGTCATCATCATGCAGCAGGCAGCCATCCAATCAGTGCAGCCTCTATTAAATAGTTAATAAAATAACTTCTATCTATAATATAATAACTCCTATCTACCCTAGTGGTCCAGCGGGAGTGCGGGCGGCCCGCTGTGGCTGCAAACCACCGGCGGTCTCCAGCGCCGGTGTGAGGACCCGGCCATGGTCGCTGACTCGTTTGTCAGCGCCACAGCCACCGGTGCGGGGGGTGATGAGCAGCAGCGGACACTCTGCACTGCCAACTCATTGTAATGAGCAGCAGCGCAGAGTGCTGTCAACTCATTGTAATGAGCAGCAGCGCAGAGCGTCCTATAGGACGCTCTGCGCTGTCAATGTAAAAGCTGCTTGGTGCTGCCCGGGAGTAGTAAATTCCCGGGTAGCACCATTCAGACAGAAGCAGGGTAATTTCCCGGGACTTAAGTCCCGGGAAAAACCCTGGTCGATTGCAGGGGCGGCTACCCGGGAACATGTTCCCGGGTAGGTACCTTTCAGACAGACTAGGGTACTGCCTCAGACAAATTCCCGGGATTCTCGAGATGTCTGAAAGGGGTATAAAACATAAATAGTGCAATAATCTGTTCACGCTCTAAGAAAGATATATTCACAAGACCCTTTCCTTAAAGATATATAATAAATCAACTCAGCATAATCTGAAATCCATGAAACATGTTGAACCTATATGGATGAGCCCAAAAAGGGTTAATTAATTGTTGTAATCCAAACGGTCTTCTGTTTACTTTATGCTGGTTTTTATAGATACATTTGTCATTTTTAGTTCACAAGTATTTAAACACCCATTGGTGAATATTATGGATATCCCTGTTATGATAAGCACTGTCATCAGCATATATTTTCTATCTTTGATGCTGTGCTTAGTCCACCTGCTGTATTGTGGATTCAAGCATATATAAACAACGCTGGAATATTTGCAACATACTCACTGGTAGATGTCTTCACACAGATTTGCTTTTCAACCGCTCATCAGCGAGTGTAAGCTGGTTACGACTGCACTGTGTCACGACCAGGGTTTCTCAGCATAGGGAATGATGGGTATTACCTGTGAGGGAACTGTGGTGTGGTCCTTCTGGTGGAGGGGTTGGTGTTCCTGTTGGCGGGCGTTGGCTGTGTGAAGTGTTCCGCGGGCACTGTGTCATTCTGGCCGGGGTAGGCCTGGTGGTGTTTCCATTCTGCTCTGGTATGGGCGCCGCCATCTTGCCTCTGGTCATGTTACTTAGCTGCTCCAGTCCTGGCGTGTCACATGCTCTCTCTGCCCTATCACGATTCTGCACTGGGTACTAAAGGGAGTACAGTGCTTCCCATAGTTGCCAGTGCAACGTGTTTCACAGCGCATGCTGTGAGAGAGTTCCTGTGCTCCTGAAAACATGTCTGTTTGAGTGCTCACCTGTGCTTTTACTGATTCCCAGCTTTCCAACAGCCTACATCACCCTGCCTGCTCCCAGTCTTCTGCTGGAACTATCCTACACCTTCTATCTACACTTTGCCTGCCAAAGGACCTGAGTGTGCAGTTAACCCTGTACCTACACTGCCTCCATTTACCTAGCTCTCTAATTCTACACTGAGCCGTCTCAGTACAACTCTCCATTCAATTCATCAGCTACTGCTAAGCCAATTACTCTATAACCTCTCTGGATTTCATCTCACTAGTATGAATCAGTAACTGTTATGCTGTCTGCAGCCTTGCAGTGACCTTTTAGATTACAAAGACTTTTTATTAGATCTGCCACTACCCGGACATTATTCTTACTTCACTCCAGTTTCTAATAATCACCATCCTCTTAATATTCTGGACTTGATTTTATTATAAAACTCACTTTTCAATTTAAATCTGTTCAGGTGTCTGCTCCTATTACCACCCCAGGTCCACAACAAACCCAGATCCTAACATGCTGTCTAATGTAATATGGCAGCCGAATAGCGTAGAAGCAGTGACAAAAATTTGTCAGCGGGAGCTAGCTGATTACAGTTCCGCCGCCCAGTGTAATGTAGCAGTCGGACTTTGCAGTGAGCAATAAACTCCCAGGTAATTCACTAGCGTGTTCAATAGTAGACTGAGTCAACCTCTCAGTGTTTTCTCCTGGTGATGTTGTAGATGCAGTAAATGCAGTAAATGGTGGGTCACCATGGAAGAATAAAGAAGGAACTTTAAACAGAATATTCTCTCCGTCCCTGACACATTTCTCCGGGTGTTACTGCCCCAGTTTCCTCAGATGGTATGAATCTCACTGGACTAGTTTCAGCTTCTTAAGTAGCTGTAATTGCCTTTCAAATTAGTGCAGTTCTCAGTCAGCTGTTTTAACTAGTATCAGTGAATGAGTTAAGGTGCCCATACATCTGACCGTTATTTCCGCGATCCTGCAACATGATCGGAAATGCCGATCTGCCGGGTGGAAAACAAGAGATATGGTAAGAACTTACCTTTGTTATCTCTGTTTCTACGAAGTCCATAGGGTCCACAAGGTTGATCTTGGGGTATAGCTGGATCTGAATCCACGGGCATCACGCAGTTAAAGCTTTCACTGCTCCCAGGATGCACTTGGGTCCATCCTCCTCTATACCCCGCCCCCGAGCCACAGGCACCTCAGTTGGTAAGCAGCCAAGGCCGGAGGAGTAGACTAAACAGAGAGAAGGAAGATTGGAACACACAAGAAACCATACTCACAGAAATGGGAGATGGAAAAACCGGTGACCAGCCACACAGCCCATTTCAAGCCAGGTGCGTCAGAGCGGGTGCCCTGTGGACCCTATGGACTTCATAGAAACAGAGATAACAAAGGTAAATTCTTACCATAGCTCTTGTTTTCTACTTCAGGGTCCATAGGGGGTCCACAGGGTTGACCTTGGGGATGTCCCAAAGCAGTTCAACTAAGGGCGGGGACGCTCCTGTGCAGAAAGGAGAATCCTGCGCCCAAAGGATGCATCCTGAGAGGCAAAGGTGTCAAACGCATAAAACCTCAAAAACGTCTGACTTGAAGACCAAGTGGCTGCCTTGCACAGCTGAACAGCGGAGGCACCACGTCTAGCAGCCCAAGAAGGACCCACAGACCGAGTGGAATGAGCCCTAACAGGCCGGAACAGGTAAACCTTCCTGTATACAAGCCTCACGAATAACAGAACATAGCCAATGACAACAGTTTGTTTGTTGGCAGGCCAACCCCTCTTATGAAAACCAAAGAGGGCAAACAAAGAATCAGACCTTCTAACAGAAGCAGTCCTGTCAACATAAAGTCTGAGAGCACGGACAACGTCCAACGAAGCCTCACCAGCTGTAAGATCAGGAGACTGAAAAGCTGGCACCACAAGTTCCTGATTGATGTGGAACTTAGAGACTACCTTAGGCAAAAACTCAAAAACGAGTGCGAAGCACTGCTCGGTCCTGGTGAAAAATCAGAAAATGGGGACGACAGGAAAGCACCCCCAACTCTGACACCCTCCTGGCAGAAGCAATTGCCAGGAGAAAAATGGTCTTAAATGTTAACCACTTGAGTTCTACTGACTCAAGAGGCTCAAAAGGAGGTGCCTGCAGGACTCAAAGAACCACCGCCAAGTCCCAAGGAGCCACAGGAGGCATGAAGGGAGGCTGGATTCGGAGAACACCTTGGAAAAAAGTGTGAACATCTGACAGTGTAGTGATCCTTCGCTGGAACCACACGGACAGCGTGGACACATGCACCTTCAGGGAGGCAAGGCGTAAGCCTAGGTCCAAACCTGATTGAAGAAATTTCAAGATCCTAGAAACCCAGAACACCTGAGGATCATAGTTTCTGGACTCACACCACTGAAAGTAAGTGCGCCACACCCTGTGGTAAATCTGTGCAGAAGCAGGCTTGCAGGCCCTGAGCATGGTACTAATAACCGAACCAGAGAAGCCCCGAGACTTTAAGATGGCTGTCTCAAGAGCCACGCCATCAAAGACAGCTGACCCAGATCTGGGTAAAGGCAGGGCCCTTGAGACAGTAGGTCCTGAAGCTGAGGAAGAAGGTACGGGGCATCGATGGAGAGGCTCCTCAGATCGGAGCACCAAGGACATCTGGGCCACGCTGGAGCCACCAGCACGAGTGTGCCGCCGTCCTGCTTGAATTTCCGCAGGACCCAAGGTAGCAGGGATATCAGAGGAAGCAGATAAGCCAGGTGAAACATCCATTTCACCGACAGCGCATCTACCAGACATGCGCCTGCATCTCTTGTCCTTGACCCATAAACAGGCAACTTGTGATTGTGATGGGAGGCCATCAAGTCCAGCTCCGGCAGCCCCCATCTGTCCACGAGTAGCTGAAACACCTCTGGGTGAAGCGACCATTCCCCGGGATGCACGTCGTGACAGCTGAGGAAGTCCGCCTCCCAATTTAGTACTCCCGGGATGAAGACCACCGAGATCGCTGGAATGTGGCACTCCACCCAAGCAAGGATTCGAGACATCTCCGACATCGCAGCCTGACTGCGAGTTCCTCCCTGATGGTTGATGTACGCCACTGTTGTGGCTTTGTCGGACTGAACTTGGACCGCCCTTCCTTGAAGAGCGGTGCCGGATGATTGCAGGGCCCTGTACACCGCCCGCAGTTCCAGGATGTTGATGGGGAGAAGTGCTTCCTCCACAGTCCAATGTCCCTGAAGTGATAACGAGCCTATCACTGCCCCCCAACCCTGGAGACTGGCATCTGTTGTGAGCAGGACCCAGTCTGGGATCCAAAAGGGGCGCCCCTCGACCAGATGAGCTGTCTGAAGCCACCAGGCCAAAGACTGCCGACCCTCCGGGGACAACACCAGCATCTGAGAGTGGATCTGGTGAGGTAACCCTTTCCATTCTGATAGAATCAGCACCTGCAGGGGCCGTGAATGGAACTGGGCAAATTCCACCATGTCGAATGCCGACACCATGGACCCCAGAACTCTCACTGCCGAATGGACTGACAGGCGGCAACTGCTCAGGCAACTGTGTATTTGCAGCTGTAGGGAAGAGACCTTTTCCGAAGTCAGGAAGATCCTTTGCTGATGAGAATCTAGCAGGGCTCCCAAATGAACCATCTGCTGTGATGGAATCAGGAAAGATTTTCTCCAATTTATCAACCACCCGTGCGCTTGCAGACAAGTGATTGTCAGGTGGAGATGTTGAAGCAGTACCTCCGGAGAGCTCGCCAGCAAAAGGAGGTCGTCCAGGTACAGCAGCAGCCGTACGTTCTGGTTCCGAAGATGTGCTGCCATGATTGCCATCACCTTGGTGAATACCCTTGGTGCCGTGGAGAGGCCAAAGGGTAGCGCCTTGAACTGATAGTGAGGCTGAAGGATAGTGAACCTCAGATACTGCTGGTGCGAAGGTGCTATCAGAACATGGAGGTAGGCGTCCTGGATATGCAGGGACACCATGTAATCCCCAGGTTCCGTTTCCATCCTGAATTTTGGAACTCTGAGGAATTTGCTCAGAGACTTCAAATTGAGGATAGGGCGATGAGAACCATTGGGTTTCTGCACCAGAAACAGCGTAGAGTAGTACCCCGTCCCTCGTTGTGATTGAGGAACGGGAACAATGAGCCCTGCTTTTGTCCTGAGAAGGACTCGTGCAAAAACTAGTGGGGCGGTAGGCGCCGAATAGACAGGGCATACCCCTGGGAGACCACTTCTCAAACCCAGGCATCCATGGTGGTATTGTGCCAGCACTGGGCAAATTGAAGAAGTCGGCCTCCCACTCTGGGGTTCCCCAGAGGGAGGCCTGTCCCATCAGGCAGAAGGTTTATCTTCCTGTTTGGAAGCAGGGCACCTGGCACTCCAGGCCTGCTTCTTGGGTTTAGAGGCGGACTTGGTTGCCGACTGCCTCGGAAAGGACTGACCTTTGGCCTTCCCCTGAACCTGAAAGGACCGACAAGCAGAGCTTCTCACCTTAGTAGGTGCTGAAGCCGAAGGGAGGAAGGTAGACTTGGATTTAGCCAGAGTATCCACTATTTTGTCCAAGTCCGGACCGAATAGCAAGTCCCCATTAAAAGGTAAGGCCTCCAGACCCTTTTTAGAATCCGCGTCCGCCCTCCAGGACCGCAGCCACAAGGACCGAAGAGCCGACACAGCTGCAGCCGACACCCTAGAGGTCAGCAGGCTAGCATCTAACGATGCTTCCCCGATATATGAAGCCGCATCTCTCTTTTGTCCCACCAACACCCTCTGGATATCCGGAGCATCGTCCGGAAAGGTATCTTCCAACATGTTGGCCCAGCTCTCAATGGCCTTAGCCACCCTAGAGATTGCCATGGACAGATGGGCCATAGCTCCAGAGAGGGAATAGATAGACTTTAAACAAGTCTCCACTTTCCTGTCCGTGGGATCCTTCAGAGAAGAGATAGATGGCAATGGCAACGTAGCGCTCTTAATTAAGCGGGTGACATGGGAATCCACCGCCGGTGGGGTTTCCCATTTCCTGCAATGTGCTTAAGGAAAATGATAATTAGACGCCAACCTTTTCTGCGGTTGGAATCTCTTACTGGGCAACTGCCAGGCCACCGCCATATGATCCGTCAATTGGTCAGACAGGGGAAAAACATTCAAAGTTACCTTAGCCTTTTTAAAATTAGACAACTTCGACCTAGGAGCTGGCGCATCATCCTCTATATGGAGGATAGCCCGCACCGCCCTAACCAATGCCGGCACATTAATGGAGGAATTAGTCTCTACCTCCTGGCCCACGGCATCAGAGTCAGAGTCCTCATGAATCTCTCCATCATCTGACGACACGTCCGAGTCTGACAAATGCGCCGTCAGTGAACCCATAACAGGACGCTTAGACGCCTTTGGTGGCACATCACTTTGCAACATCAACTGAAACGCAGAAGATGAGGCCGCCAGCTTGAGAGAACATCTACCCAGGGCGGAGGAGCCGACTGAGGAAAACTCTGAACAGTCACCACAGACTGCAGCGTCACAGGGGGAGACTGGACATACACAGGCAGCCCCGTATAGGGACCCACAGTCCGGGATCCAGGGGGAGACTGCAAAAACTGCGGTATAGCCGGGGAATGGGGGATGTTTGGCTGGGGCAACCCCTGAGAAGGGAGTGTTGTTGGGACCGATAAACGGTCCGCAAAAGATGCCAACACCTGGGAAAACATTGCCCAAGGAGGGTCCTGTGATATTGGGGGTTTAGAGGGACCAGGTACCAGCTGGCACCGCCCGCACAGACCATCCGGAGATAAATCTTCCCTATCCACTCTCGCAGAACAGCGTCTGCAGGAAAACAACACAGGATCCCCGGAGCGCTCAGTCTCCTCATCAGACATGATACAGTAAATACTTAACGAATACGTATCACCAGAGGAATTACGGTGTTAACACCCGCGCACTCACCAGTATGCAACACAAACAGCCCAGATATGGTACTGTGTAGCACACAACAGTATGTGACTGACCTCACAAATACGTGATTTATATAGGTGAGGTTACCAGAAAAACGCCCTTTCCCCACACACCTGCCGGGACGTAGGAGAAGGAAAGGGATAGGTATAAGCTGACAGTAAGGAGAATAAGTCACAGACAGGCAGCACTAGCAATAGTCACATACAATGCAGAAAAGTTAGTACTCACTGCACCATTCGCTACAATCAACCACCCAGATTCAGTGTCTGGGAGGGCTATAGCGCTGTGTACACTATCCTTCAGCAGGGGAGAGGTACACAGGGGAACGGTCCACTTGATACCGCCTGGGAGTTCTGCGATGCCTGCCAGTAAAGATGGCCACCGGAGACCTCAGAGGAGGAGTGGCTGAGAGATAAGAGCAGCTCAGCGACGCCAGACTGCGTGCTGAAAGGTGCGCTGAGCTGAGGAGAGGAGCCGCTAGACAGGGAAGGCTGCCTCCCCTGCCTAGCAATTAACCCCCGGGTTGCTGGTCCCACTTCCAGCCTACTATCCTGTGGTCTAGCGGTCGCGCTGGGTACTCCTCAGACAAGAGGAGCCCGCCGCCACTGCTAGCGCCTCCGGTCTGTCCCCAGAGACCGGAGGCTTCTGACTGCATGTAAAGTATCCGCGGGCCACTGCACACGGCTACCCGCATCTTACCTGATCCCTGGCGATCCGGCAGCAGCCAAGGGATTCCCCAGAGCCCGGCTAGTACAGACTCTGGGGTCTCGCCGCGATCCCCAGATCAATATGAGATCCAAAGAGCTGTCACTATCAGTGAGGCAAGCCATCTTTAGGCTGAAAAATCAAAACAAACCCATCAAAGAGATAGGAAAAACATTAGCTGTGGCCAAATCAACTGTTTGGAACATTCTTAAAAAGAAAGAACGCATCGGAGAGCTACGCAACAGCAAAAGACCCGGAAGACCACGTAAAACAACTGTGGTGGATGACAGAAGAATTATTTCCCTGGTGAAGAAAAACCCCTTCACAACAGTTGGCCAAATCAAGAACACTCTCCAGGAGGTAGGTGTATATGTGTCAAAGTCAACAATCAAGAGAAGACTTCACAAAAGTGAATATAGAGGGTTCAACACAAGATGTAAACCATTGGTGAGCCACAAAAACAGGAAGACCAAAAAAGCCATTACAGTTCTGGAACAACATCCTATGGACAGATGAGACAAAGATCAACTTGTACCAGAGTGATGGGAAGAGAAGAGTATGGAGAAGGAAAGGAACTGCTCATGATCCAAAACATACCACCTCATCAGTGAAGCATGGTGGTGGTAGTGTCATGGCGTGGGCATGTATGGCTGCCAATGGAACTGGTTCCCTTGTATTTATTGATGATGTGACTGCTGACAAAAGCAGCAGAATGAATTCTGAAGTGTTTCGGGCAATATTATATGCTCATATTCAGTCAAATGCTTCAGAACTCATTGGACGGCGCTTCACAGTGCAGATGGACAATGACCTGAAACATACTGCAAAAGCAACCAAAGAGTTGTTTAAGGCTAAAAAGTGGAATGTTATGCAATGGCCAAGTCAATCCCCTGACCTGAATAAAAATTGAGCATGTATTTCACTTGATGAAGACAAAACTGAAGGGAAAATGCCCCAAGAACAAGCAGGAACTGAAGACATCTGTAGTAGAGGCCTGGCAGAGCATCACCAGGGATGAAACCCAGCGTCTGGTGATGTCTATGCGTTCCAGACTTCAAGCTGTAATTGCCTGCAAAGGATTTGCAACAAAGTATTAAAAAGTGAAAGTTAGATTTGGGATTGTTTAGTTTGTCCCATTACTTTTGGCCCCTTAAAAAGTGGGAGGCACATATAGAAACCGTTGTAATTCCTACACCGTTCACCTGATTTGGATGTAATTACCCTCAAATCAAATCTGAAAGTCTGCAGTTAAAGCACATCTTGTTTGTTTCATTTCAAAGCCATTGTGGTGGTGAATAGAGGCCAAAATATGAAAATTCTGTCAATATCCCAATATTTATGCACCTGACTGTATTTAGTACACATTTGATGTTATATAGAAAACACTTTAGGGGCACAAGATATTCAGAATTTTAGTTCCCAACATAATCAGTTGTACTGCTCAAGTAGAATGAGATTATAATGATACAGAAATCAGACTTTATAGATGCAAGTATAATTGTACCATGCATTAATACATAGGCATCTTCCACTGGTACAATAAAACCTTATTCCAGTTGATCACTTAACATCTTTTCTGTTGCTGGATGGATAAATCAAAGTGTTGTCTGACAGAGAAGGTTACAAGTACATTTTGTTTCTCTGGTTTCAGGATGCTGTGTCCCATAATACTCCATACTTGCCGACTTTCTGGCAAGGGATCAGTCAGATCAGTACAGCGGGGGTGTAGTGCGGCATAGGGGGTGGGCGGAGTGGGGGTGTGACTACATGATGTCATCCTGGATCTGTACTGGCTATACAATGCCGAGATTACTGACATTGTAAGATGGGGGTTGTGGCTACTATGATGTGATTCAGTGCAAATGACATCATTGGCCGCTTGGACCACCTACTTTAATCGGTAAGTGGGCAGCGCCAGGCGAATGTGGGTCAGCCTCTGGGAGACTTGAATGCTCTTCCGGGTGGCTGGGAGCAGCACCCAAGAACTAGGAGCCTCCCTGCCATTCCGGTAGAGTAGACAAGTATGTAACACTCACATTGGCTGCTATGCCAATAGTTACGTCAGAATGCATTGATATAGCTCATCCAGTGCTATAATTAAGAAAAATAATAATAATCTGCTCACCCCACCGAGTGTTTTGTGGCAAATGTAATGACGGATGTTTAGGACATATGAATCCTAGGATAGGCAGAAACATTACACCCAACATGACAGTGTATGTTGCTGCTTTTTTATTTTAAATAATGTGAACTCAAATTTACTCTTACAGAATACAAAATGAAAGACTGTTCACATTACTATACATACTGTATATTACATACTGACAAAAGATGGATTTTTTTATAAAGCAAATTTGTTTAAAAAAAGGCAAAACTATAGGCCAAAGACCCCATTTAAGGAAAATATATTCTAAAATATGAAATTCTTTAATGAATGCAAAATAAAATCATTAAGGAAAGTTTAGACCCAATTAATGGTATTAATAGTATTTATACTGTATATTGCTTTTGTTTTTTCATTGCTGAAAACTGTGCTGTAATAGATCACATTGTGCTCTTGTCATTGATTCAAGGAGATAACATCTGAAACACTGGTCTGCATTCACTGATAAAGGTGACATTTCCTAAGTACGCATTGTAAGGCAGACTTTAGCTGGCGGCAATCAGATCAAGGTTTATGCAACAGTCAAGAATATACTAAAATTATATTTGTGTCAAGGGCAAAATGAAGTTGGAAAAAAGTCATATTATTATGTTATTTTACTTGCTTCTCCTACAAGGTTTACATAAATAAAAAAAAAATCACATCAATACAAACTTGCTGCAATTTTTCATTAAAATTTCACCAGGGCAAACTAAATGTTAATCAGCTGCCTGGCAACGCTGTATGGCAATGCTGCCTGGCAATGCTGTATGGCAACGGTAAGATGAGTCTAACACTTCACCGCCCAGTGCTGATGGTCTGTGCATACATTACCCAACATTACTGGTTTAAACATGGGCAGTGGAATTGGAAACTGTTAAAATGACGAATAAAAATGCTTTATATAAATAACTAACTAAATAAATAAAGCATTTTTTCTATCAATATTTCTTGCTATTGCTGTCCTTTGCATGGGGAGAAGCCCAAATACACTATTCTCCTACAAGGTCCGTTTTTACCAGATAGAGGGTTTTTTTTCTAGAGATGAGCGGTTCGATTTTGTCTCGGTACTTTGGATAGCTAATAAGATAAATCCGAACTTGTGCTAATTTGGCAAAAAGAGTAAAACCAAACGGCTCATCTCTAGTTTTTTTCAGAGATGAGAGGTTCGGTTTTACTCAGTTCTTTCCGCCAAATTAACATAAGTTCGGATTTATCTTATTAGCTATCCAAAACACAGACTAGCCAGATAGGCAATAAGTGTTACAAAAAAAGAAAATGTGCAGGAAGCTGTGGTGCTCAGAAATAATAACAATTCATATTCCAATATAGAGCATATATTTATTAAAAATAAATCACAGGTTAAATAACTCCCGGAAGTACATATAAATAGCAATGTGCACAATGTCAATATTAAAACATAAACATGGGGAGTAAATGTGCAATAGCTCCTTCACATATTGAAAAAGTTACACTGTAGTTGTTTAAATATGATATATTGTAACAATGACAAATGAAACACACAAATAGCAATGTCTCTAATGGTCACTCAGAAGTATAAGAATATATGGAAGATAGTTAGCCCTTTCCTAATCCTCCATAGCGAATATTGAACAAAGTTTAAAATTCATGAATTTGCATGTGCTGATATCATTCCATGCGGATCCCACTTACACCATAAAGTTTTGGTGTCCTGGATGCTAAGGATATATAGGTGACGGTGATACCGTCATATGGTAAACAAGTGTTGCTTCCCATCTAACAATACTTTTGGGACATATTGGAGGTTGTCCTAGGTCCAGTTGTATATTATACAGGATCAGATATATGCTTGATTTTATACTGCCAACTGGCATTACTTCTACTGCTGCTATACTTTCTGTATATTGTATTTGTGCCCTTTTAAATAAATGTATTTATTTTATTTTATTCTTCTATGAAACCATCCATCCATTATAGCGCTGGTTATCTCTTGTTTTCTAGTATAAATGAGCAAGTTGTCTATCTGTCACTGTATTAACAGTTTCTTATAAAGCGCAGCATATTGTCTTGTGTCCCATTCCCATCACATGTGCATTTTAGCAGTAAGTGTAAAGTAAAGATAATGGCTATTAGTTGATTTATTTTTATGTCAAATTTTAGTTTAAGGAACTAGGTTAGTAAAGGGGGAAAAGCTAGACATGAGCAGTTTGGTTTTAGCTCTGTTAAGTTTGGGTCTAAAAACCAAGTCTTATTGGCTATTTAGAAACTAAAACAATGTACCTCACGTCTGTTGAGTCACTTGTAGTGAACAAAAATCAAATATCTCCAGCAGCCAACCAGCACTGACACATGGAGAATGCCAGTCTCCACACACAAAACTTAATGCATCCCTGCTTCTTGAGAAAGCCGTGGTTCACGGAGAAATGCATTGAGGTGCTATCTTCATTTGCCTCATACTGCATTGTGCCTGTTCAACTCCACTGTGCCCAGATAAAGCTGTTTGTTGGGGATTTCTAACATTACTGATCACCTGTTCATCTGGATGGCCTGTCTGGCCTAGCTTACTGCAGCTTTTTCCATACAGCTGATGATGCCAGAGCTATTGCGGCTACCTGCCTGTTTACCACTTATGACCAGCTGACCCCTCGGCATGCCTATGCAGCAGTGCGAGTTACCTGTTGGGGCTCTTGCTTGTTGCTGGCTTAACGCTGTGGATCTGGTGCTTACAGACTGAGTATAAACAAGGATATTGGATGTCATGACTTTTTCCCACATGTGTGAAATCACTATGCCCACACTCATAGCCTAACCGGATTGAGGATTAGAGACATATTTGAGTTTATTAGCACATGCAGTCATGTAAATTGTGGGTCACGTGATGGGGATGACATCAGCAGTGTAATCACCATAGTAGGAAAAACCATCTAACGGGGACTCGTAAGTAGAAGTCCTTAGAGTGTATTATAATATTAACATGGAGACAGTCACATGACTGAATTAGGTCACGTGACTGAATTATGTCACATGACAAAATAACAAAATGACAGCTAAATAAACAAACCATCAATCGGACTTATAACACCGGCAATTCAAATTCCCAGCCAGTGTTGTCTCTATCCCGCTTCTACTAGGTAACATAATTATGTAGATCTCATATGAACAGACCAGTCAGAAAACATATGTATACATACATATATATACACACACACACGTATGGATATAAATATATACACACTCACACATGACCCACCAAATATGACATATATAATGGCCCATCACATTATTATATAAAAATTGCAAGATAGGTCAAGACACAATGGACCTTTGATAAATCGATAAATGACTAGCATCAAATCTGATCTGAGAGCATAGCTGAATATCAACAGTGTATTTAGATCACAGTATTTAAGTGAACCACCAGATAATACTACAATTAGCTGATAACAGAATTGAGTTCCATCGATTCGTTCAAGCCATCAGGATATAGAGAGTTGAATTTCAACATGCAATATACCTCTCTGCTACAAAGTCTGTTGAAACGGTTCCCCTCCCTAGGTGTGGGTGGGATTACCTCAAGTCCGATAATCCTCAAACCCCTAGGGTCTCCATTGTGTTTATCCTTGAAATGACATGGGACACTATGTAAAAGGTTTCCATTGATAATATTACGGCGGTGTTCCATGAACCTTGTTCTCAGCAGTCTAATGGTTTGACCCACGTAGTGGAGGCCACATTGACATATCAATAGATAAATAATAAATTGAGAATCACAATTCATGAAGCTGCCTAGTAAATGTTTGTCTTTAGAAATTGGTATGTCAACTTCAATAGTACGTCTGTCCATATGTAAGCACATAGTACATTTGGATTTATCACATCTGTAAAATCCATTATGTTTCACAGGTAACCAATTAGCATTGCTTACAACCTTATCAGTTTTTACACCTTTCAAATGACTTGGTGCCAAAATGGTTTTA
The DNA here is from genome assembly GCA_031769625.1 of Taudactylus pleione. NCBI lineage: Eukaryota > Metazoa > Chordata > Amphibia > Anura > Myobatrachidae > Taudactylus > Taudactylus pleione. The sequence continues at coordinate 9,820,456 of JAUIMM010000037.1, forward strand.
AGTGACCCATTCCTACGATATATTATTTTGGGTGTTGAGGGTAAAATGTCCCTCAGGATATTGTCTTGTTTTAGCACCTTAAAGTTTTGCAATATGATGTTCCTGATCTCCCGGGAGCTGTTGTTATATTTACATACAAAAGACAACTCTTGATCTTGATTGGCTCCCATATTTAATGCCTCTGAGGACTTTTTGGAGACAAGAAGTTCCTTTCTGTCCATTATGGACACCTTGGAATAAGCAGAATCTAACAGTGTATCTGGATACCCCTACTGTTTGAATGTTTCGATCATTTCACAAGCTTGTTTAGTGAATGTCGTGATATCAGTGCAGTTCCGACTTAGGCGCATGAGTTGTACCTTAGGTATGTTGCACTTCCAAGGCGCAAAATGTGCACTCTTAAGGTGTAAGTAAGCATTAGTATTGACTGGTTTCATACAATTAGAGGTGACAACCTTATCCCCTATTGTCTCAAGAGTTATGTCCAAAAAATCAATCCTGCTTGTGTGAAAAGTGGAAGTGGAGTGAAGGTTATAAGAATTGTGATTGAGATAAGTAACAAAAGATTCAGCAGAAGAAAAGTCCCCATCCCAAATGAAAAATAAATCATCAATAAAACGGCCATAATAAACCAGGTTCGCAGCCCACCCACTCCCCCACACATGGTGCTCCTCAACCCTCTCCAAGATTCCTTTTTTGAGGATCATCAGTGTAAAGGCAGAGTTTTACAAGTAACAGGTATTTTTAATAAACATAAGAACCATTTAGCCCATCTAATCTGCCCATTTAGGGTTAACTTATGAAGGTTAGGGGTTCAGAATGGGTTTGTTGGTTAGGGTCGGGGGTTAAGGTAGATTGCTAGGATAAGGAATGCAAATAGCTGGACAGACATCAGCCTAATACTATTGATTGCATGCATACTTAAATGAATAAAGAGGCTTCAAGGTGCTGTAAGTTCCTTAAATTGAAGTCAGTCTTTCAGTCAGGTCCACTATCTCCATAAAAGGAAGGTGGCTATGAGATGTTTTGGATAGGAAAATTAATGCTGTTTCAAGAAATGTCCTATATCCTTGTGCACTCTACTCAAGTCTGGTGTGGTTGCTACTATAGTAAATTTGCCTGAGCAAAGTATTGGCCGTTTCCATAAAGACGTACAGGAGAAAATGAGCAGCGTGTATCTACTCTAAAACATTAATTTCATAACACTTTCTATGTTGAAGATTCACTAGGCACATTTATCCTTTCTGACTGAAGCATATCTTCACCTCAGGTCGCTAGGAGAGCTCACGGACTGCATCCTTCAGAAACAGAAATACTATGGGAAAATTGTTTGACAAAGCTCTGTTTGAAAACAATTCTCACTTCAGCCAAAGGGAAATCTTGTCACCCAGTAATCTTACTTTCAGAGAACAAGGGGGTATCTCTTTAATTAGCAGTGGGTCAGTAATTACCTGCTACCACAGTCAGAAATCCTTAAAACATGACCTATTGGAAAAACTTGTGCGTTGAGGTTGAGAATCACTGTTCTAGACTTAATATTCAAGGTTTTATGGAATCTGTGGCGTTTCTCTTTGGCTCCCACTGGCAATGTAGCATATGAGGAGCAACTGGATCCACTCTCATGGCTACAGAGCAAAAAGAAGCTGCACACAAACATTCTGTAGTTAAGGGCAGAATACAATGTGGCAGGCAAAGGCACAGAAAGCTGTGTAGCAGATATTCTCAGGAGATTTCAGATCCATCCAGGGGACTAAGCATAATACAATTAAGCTTTTTGAATTATCTTCCTGAATTTTCTACATATGTTTTTAATTGGCAATTTGGAATACCTAAGTGTATACGTATGTGTGTGTGTGTGTGTGTGTGTGTGTGTGTGTGTGTGTGTGTGTGTGTGTGTGTGTGTGTGTGTGTGTGTGTGTGTGTGTATATATATATATATATATATATATATAATATAATTCTTTACAAATTCCGACTCTACAGTACATTCACGCTGTGAGTCTGCCATTCCAAACACATCCCAAAGGTATTTCACCATTACATTGAGTTTTGGTGAATGTGAATGCTATTGGACTACACTGAATTATAATATTCACAAACCAGCTCTAGGTGTCGGGTGCTTTGTGGGGAGGTACTTGAAAAGCCAGCTGTTGGGATATCCGCGTTCAGAATGCAGATGCCGGCATTCTGACACTATTCAGTATCCCGGAGCCGGCATCCCGATGGGAAGCAGTGGGGGAGGGTTAGGTTTAGGCACTAGGGGGAGAATTAGGGTTAGTCACTAGGTGGGGAAGGTTAGGGTTAGGCACTAGGGGTGAGGGTTAGGTTTAGGCACTAGACAGAGGTTAGTTTTAGGGTGCGGGGAGGGAGAGTTAGGTTTAGGGGTAGGAGTTGGGATAGGGTACTTACTGGCCTTTGTCGGTATTGTTACCCTGTCATGATGCCAGCATCTGGATTCTGACAGCCAAAACCCAAGCGCCGGCATCCCATACTCAACCTGCTTTGTGACACGGTCGTTATCCTACTGCAAGTAGCCATTTAGAAGATGGGTAGACTTTGGCCTTAAAGGATTACCATTGGCAGGCTGTGAAATATATATCAATCACTAATTGATATTAAGGTCAGGCCAGGCAAACATTGAGGAGATAAGAAAGAATTGGGAGGGGGCTTTATCTTAGATTTATTGGGAGTGGTCTACCCTATATCTCCTGGAGGGTGATCCATTGGTGTCTGCTGCCAATTCTGACTAACAAAATTATTTATGTAAGCAGAATAGAAATGCATCATTTTATTTCCAGTTTGCTGAACCTAGAATCTGTTCATTTAATATGAATATGGCCATAAAGGCGAAGTCACAAAATATTTAGATATATACATAGAAAAAAAGCAAGATTAAAAATGTAAAAAATAATAAAGAAAAATATGCAAAATATAATTATAAATGACAATAATGCAAAGAAAAAATAGTAATGCGTCCGTATTCTTTTTTTTTTGTCTGTTCAGTAGTTCTTTCCATGCACAACATTTCACCACCATTAAACACCACAAATATTAATCATCTTCATTGTTCACATAGTTCTTGACTGTATGGGACAGGTGTGGTTCTCGTCTATGTTTATTAAACCTCTTAATGAAAGAGGTGTGTAGTATTTGATATTTTCCCACAGTCTGAAGAATTCATTGAAAAGCCTATGTTATAATCTATCCAATAATTTAAACAATAAAAGAATAATAGTCTCTACGGTATGTTAAGAAATTGGTCAAAAAATATATATTTAGGTAAATCAAAGATAAATATTAGATATTTTTTATTTGCTATGAGAAAGTTTATTAGCTTTCCTCTCAACAGAACTGAGGAACATGATACTGTAGGTTGTATTTACTTTGTCCTGATTTCACATTTTTGGACATTGGAAGGTATGCTGCAGGGTTTAGCTCATTTACTAAAGTAAATATAATGCATGAGATGTGTTTATTAAAAGAATATCTAAGTATGGATAAACTATAAAAACCCATGTCGCATATACTGAGTGTGTTCTTGTGAGAACAAGTGCTATTTTTCATAGGTATCTGAGTAATTTGTTAATTTAACACTTTCAATAATGGTTAATATATGCTTAAAATAAAATGAATATTATAGCCATTTTTTAGTATTAACTTCGTGGTTTGGTTTTGGTTTTAGTTTTGCCAATACCACCCTAGCGTGTTTTGGTGTTGGTTTTGGATCTGTATTTTTTATTAAAAAAATTATAAAAACAGCTAAAATCATATAACTTGGTCCTACTGTATTTTTGTTCCTACAGTATTATTAACCTTAATAACATTAATTTCCAAACCTTTCCAGATTCCAGGCAATTTGGACCAGATCACAACTCATAATATTATTTTCATCCAGTTTAGGCCAAAAGGTTGCTCCGAGCTAGCTGTCTGACTAAGCTAAGTGACAGCAGTGGGCGGCACAAACATGTAGCAGTTGAACTTCCAACATGGCACATCTAGGAAACAGAGTGGCACTGCAGTGGCAGACAGGATGGCAGTTTAATAAACTATACAACCCCATAGAAAGAAACCGAGAATGTTTTCATTACTCAAAGGCCTTAGGGAGATGGAATATGTATGTAGTTGAAGACAGGGAAATGAAGGAAGGATTGATTAGTTTGTAAATTTAATTTTTTTTTTATTCTGAAGCAAATTTATGAAGGAGGAGGGGAGAGTATTACAATAACTGGGTTAACATGTCCCATGTTTTGCCCACAAAATAAACTTGCCTTTTCTGATTTTTTTTTAATTAAAGGGGCATGCAAGAGATGCTGTCTGTGGTCATAAACATTTCTGGACATTTTCGGCATTCAGCAACCGCATGTTGAAGATTTTTTTGGCTAAGACAGTTCAACTTTCAACATGGCACATCTAGTAAACAGAGTGGCAGTAACTTTTCATTAATGAAGAACTAGATCAGTGGCCCGAGGGAAGTAGAGTATGTATGTAGTGGAAGGCAGGGAAAGGAAGTATTGATTAATTGGTAAATTTAATTTAATATTTTGATTCCAAAGAAAATTTATGAGGGGGGAGGGGGATCCGACAGGATCCGAGCCCTGGCTGGGGTTTTCCCACCAGGCTTGCATTCAAAATCAATGCAAAAAGTCTTCACCCCGGCATTGGATTTCATGGGTTTAGGATTCAATATAAATCCCTCGGTGGTGATCTGCCACCATTTCACACAGGACCGCCAGAAGAAGAGCACACATGTCCCATGTTTTGCCCACACAATAAACTTGGTGGTTCAGAATTATTACGGGTATGCAAGAGATGTCTGTGGCTATAAAAATTTCTAGACATTTTCGGCATTCAGCAACATGTAAAAGATTTCAGCGGCTGTGGCAGTTCAATTTCCAACATGGCACATCTAGGAAACAGTGTGGCACTGCAGTGGCAGACAGGATAGCAGTTTAATAAACTAAAAAAAGTTTGTCATCAATGCAAAAAGACAGTCAGCAATGGCCCAAACAGCACGTAAAGCAAAGAAAAGAAGTGCACAATGGAATTGTCATTGGGCCCCCCCACCCAACCTTATGTTATATATATTAAATAGGACATGCGCAGTTTAACAAACCATTCACTTCAGCAACAGGGACTGCCACTTGTGGCTGAAATGATTGGTTTGTTTCAGCCCCCACAAAACAAGCTACCAATGGGCAGCTGACATTGTTGGCAATTAACTCTATATACAAACTGGCTTTACAGAGGCAAGATGTCATCATCTCCACTCTCATCTATGTGTACATCATCTTCACACAATATTAATTTGTCTCCGCTGGAATCCACCATTACAGTTGCCTCTGGACTATGATGTAGTTCGCAGTAAAGATATTCCACGTGGAATTTTCCAAATTTTGAGGAAGTAGCCTCCTATGCCGATTGCTGACAAGGTTCCCAGCTATGCTAAAAATGCTTTCTGAGTACACAATGGAGGGTGGGCAGCTTAAGTAAAGCAAAGTCAGTTTGTGCAAGAGCCTCCAAATTGCCTTTTTTTTCCTGCCAGTAGTCAAACGGACTGTCTGATATGCCTATTTGTATGCTATCATTAAAATAATCCTCAACCATTCTTTGAATGCTGACCATATCAGATGGAGTTGCGATAGTGATGTAACAGAATTTTTGGCAATTCTTTTAGACCTGACCAGATGTCAAACTGTTCTGTTAATTCATCTGCATCACCAGTGGGTCACTTAGGAAAGCTGAGTTTTTTACTGGTAGGCACAGTTGCTGGAGCAACTGAAGGAAGAAATGTTGCCATGTCATGTGCTACTTGAGCTGGACAATTTGCTTGCCTACAGCGTTTTGCATTTCTTAAGATTCAGAAAGAAAGACATGACATATGACTTAAATCTAGGATCATGCATGGTCACAAAAATGTATTGATCCAATTTTAAGATGCTGACAATCCCTGGATCCTGGCAAAGTGAATAAAGGACTAGGGCCCTGATTCAGAGCCAGACGCTCTTTCAGAGCGCTCGCTCTGAATCAGGGTGGTTTTTTTGTTGTTGTTTCGGCCTCCTGGCCGCTCGCATAGCTGTGGGTGACCACCCGCAGCTTATGCGAGCGGCAAGGTGATGGTTGTGATGGTCGCGACCATCGGGGCTTGCGACGAGACCCTTGAGGTAGGGTCTTGTTCCCGCAAGCCCCAGTGAGCTTCCGGCTCTGGTGATGTCAGTGGTGCCTCACATAAACGGCAGGCATTCCTTTGTGTAGCCACCCCCCCGCCCACCTCCAAAACGGGGCGAGCTGTCAATCAAAATTGACAGCCACCCAGTTTTGGTGCGAGACCCGTAGGAACGGAGTGCCCATCGCTGGCCGGGTCTCGCGCATGCCGGAGCCGGCTCCGGCATGCACATGTGCAGTGGGGGACCAACAACCTGATTGCGAGCACTGTGCGCTCGCGAGTGGGTCTGAATCAGGCCCTAGATCTACAAGTCCAACATACTTAGCGGAATCACTTCATTTCAGCTCCTCCCTCAGTTTCTTGAGCTGCTTTTCCAAAAGTCTAATATGGGGAATTACCTGACTCAAGCTGGAAGTGCCTGAACTCACAGCACAGGTGACAACTTCAAAGGGTTTCAGCACCTTGCACAACACAGTATTCTCCACTGCACTGGAGTAAGGAAAATTCTCCATATGTCATGGGTTGTGTAGCTAAAACCCACTGCATTAATGGCGGATATTGGAAACAAATCTAATACCCTCATAACTGTTATGGCATCAGTGATCCGCTATGCAACTGGGAGACAGCTGTCATACTTGCTTCCTCTATCAAAGGATTGTTTTACAGTCAATTGTTTTTCTAAACTACTAGTCTTCTTGGCACCCTTCTGGGATAAAGATCCACCCCAAGCAGCAGCAGCATGTCTAGCACTCAAGGATTCTTCTGAGGAATCCTGGATAGGGGAGAACTCACTTGGCCTTATCAAACTGGATGCATGACTACTTTCAATCATGATTGAGGATATTGATGATGAAGGTGTTTGTGGTGAAGATTGCAGATGCTTGGATCTAGCAGAGAGAAGGGAGCTAGCTGACCATGGACTGCTTGTTGTTACTTTTTTTATTGAAACACTGTGCACAAAAGCAATTCAATATTTATTTACAAACAAAAAGATAAGTTAGTAAATTCAGAAGAATTTACATACAATGGCATCTATAATATAAAATAACAGAACACAAAACAGCCGTCCAGAGTCACATATTGATCATATTTGAAAACCTATCAGAGGAAGTTTGTGATTTGACCTCTTCAAAAAACAACTAGTTCCCTATAATCTACCTCAGTAGCAATCCCCCAAAAAAAGAGATAGTCAGGGAGCACGGCTGCCGGATCAAAGAACCCAAACCAAAATGGGAGAGAGGGAGAAATCCCCTCAATCATCCAAACGGATTGGGGGGGTCATTCGATGCCATCCAAATGACAGTACCACTGGGTCAATTTCAGTGATTCTTGAATATTACATCTCTGATCAACAGCCAAAGTCCCAATATAGCTCTCTCACATTTGAAAAAATTTGGTGTTGTTACTTTTTTAGCAAAATTTTCTGATTTCTCCAAAAACGTTTCATGCACATGCTGCAAATGATGAAACAGAGAGGAGGTTCATAGATGGTTAAAGTCCCTACCGCTACTTACTGTGGCTTTACAAACACTACAGACGGCAAGACAATTGTTGTCCAGATTTGTGTAAAAATAATTCCACACATAAGAGGTGGATTTTTTTTGTCTTATGCCCAGGCATGACAATGGCCTTCTTCTTATCACAGGCAAGAACTGCTTCCACTGGTGGCTCACTTACACAAACAAGATCCTCATCATCAACATCCTCATTAGCACCTGTATCAGCTACACAAATATCCCCCTCATCCTGTTGCTGTAGCATCCTCAATGTCTAGGTCATTCTGCTCATGTCCACATTGGTAAAGAGTGCAGAAATGTCAGGCTCACACATAACACTCGCAAATACACTTAGTCTCACCCCAGTGATTTGTGACATTTCAGAACAACACACAGTTTCTTCTGCTGCCTTATTACAGTAGTTATTTTCAGCACTGATTTTCCGGTTTAAATTTTTTTGGTACCTTCTATACTCTGAGTGAGAAGGGCTTGAATCATCATGAGAGGCAGAAGAAGATGCCTCCCTGATAGCAGTTGCAGAGCCACCACTCATAAGTAAAGGCCAAGGCCTGAGCCTTTCCTTGCCACTGCGTGTGGTGAATGGCATGTTGGCAATTTTATGTTTTTCTGCACTGGGGCTGGCAGCAGCTGCATTGTTAGTGCTTGGTTGCTGCTCTTGCTGTTCTGTTGATTGATCGTCGTGTTCCATACCAACGCCTGAATTTTTTTTTTCACAAAAATTATTTATTTTTTTACAAAAAAAAAACACCCACCGACTGCGATATACTATGGGCTTGCCCTTGATCTACTGGACATTAGTGACTGTTATATCTCACAAACACAGCATCATGGCCTGAGCTTTTTTTATCACAAACAAAGTATATAATTTTTTATACAAAAAAAAACGTGCCCACCAACTGTGACACACTACGCGGTGGCCCTTGACCTACTGAACATTACTGACTGGTATATCAGACACAGTATCATGCCCTGTGAAGTTACAGCACTAAATCATTTTTTTTTTAAGATACACACAACAATATTATTTATTAATTAAATTATGTTCCAGTACTATAAAAAAAAAAAACAATTTGCTAACTGCCTATCCACAAAACTAGCTTGGCCAGTATTACCTAGGGGACTGTCACTGTAGATGGCACTGTCCATTAAAGACAGTGGGGCCCATTTATCAAAGTTAATTTGAGGTAAATTCCCCGAAAACACCTGTTTTCGGGGGTTTACCTCAAATATTAAGTATCCCCCGGATGTATGAAAGAGGGACCGCAGCAGGTATCTCCGATACCTGCTGCGATCCCTCCATTGCCGCCCGCAGCCGCCACCCCCACAGGTTTCTATGGGGGATGCGATGCTGCCAAATGTATCAATATCAGGAATGCAAAGCATTCCCGATATTGGCCCCAGCAGCTAACGCTATCTGAAGATAGTGTTAGCCACTGAAGTCTATGGTGACTTACCGCAGATATATAATTGTACAGGAAACAATGCAAAAGTAATAGCAGAGCAGCCAACACAAGTATAACTAGCTGCAAGTTTCAATGCTATGTAGGTAGCATACAGACATGTCACTGGGCATCCCTATAACTGCCAGGGTGCTGCACCCGGGGCCGGATTAACGGGGGGGCGACAGGGGCGATCGTCCCTGGGCCCCCACACGTAAAGGGCCCCCACACCCTTCGAGGTTAACGTGCGCCGGAGGAGATGGAACCAGTTCCGCCTCCTCCGGGCCACCTCATCCCGGCGCCGCAGAGAGGGTCAATTTACCGGGCGCCCGCTGGTAACCAGCGTGCACCCAGCTCTCTCCTCTCAGCAGCAGCCGGAGTCGGAGCTCACTCGAGAGGTCCGACTTCCGGCTCACGCAGTGTGCACTATGGGAGAGACATGACGTCTCTCCCATAGTGCAGAGGAGCAGCCGAGCGGACCGGATGGTAGCAGCGGACGTGGGAGCGGGGTTTAAGGTAAGTATTAGTTGTTTTTTTTGTGTGTGAGTGCAGGCAGCTTTATTACTGGGGGCAATACGCGGGGGGACATTAATACGGGGGGCAATGCTCGGGGGCCATTACTACTGGGGGCAATGGTCGGGGGGCATTACTATTGGGGGCAATGGTCGGGGGGCATTACTACTGGGGGCAATGCGGGAATTACTACTGGGGGCAATGCTCGGGGGGCATTACTACTGGGGGCTCTACTTGGGTGCGGTGCATTACTACTGGGGCACTACCACAGGGGGCACTATTACAGAAGGAGCATTACTATTGGGGGCACTAATACAGGGCCACTACTACTGGGGGTATTTATATAGAGGGCTCCACTATGGGGAACATTACTATTGGTGGCACTACCACAGGGGGCATTACTATTCAGGGCTCTACCACTGGGGGCATTTATAAAGGGGACATTACTATTTGGGGCACTACAATAGGGGCATAACTACTGGGGACATGACTACAGGTGGCACTACTAATGGGGGTATTGAATAGGCACTGCATAAGTGGCACCACTCCTGGGGGCACTACTACTCTGGGCTCTGCATATAGGACACTACTACTGTGAGCACTGACATTACTGGGGGCACTGCATAAGGGGCACCACTACTGTGGCCTCTGCATAAGGTCCCCATTGTGCATGCCCCCAGTTTGTCCACATTTAATAGGGGCCCCCACATGTTTGTTGCCCAGGGGCCCCCACAGACCTTAATCCGGCCCTGGCTACACCAGTAAGGGGTAGAGGTGCTGGCATGACAGCAAGGAGGCAGGTGACTAGTGATAATTACTATGCACACAGAATACTGTAAGAGGGGCACTCACACTGATGTTCTCCCCAGTCCAGTGCACCATTGCCTGGTTGTGGGAAGCGTCTTCCCTTCGTTATACAATTGGGAAGCCGGCTGCCGGAATCCAGACAGCCGGCTTCCCGACTGTCATATCCCGGCGAGGGTGAAATGCCGGGCATCTATATCTAGACGCCTGTCATATCTCCGATGCTGAGAGACAGGCGCCCGGCATTCCAATCGAAGGGATGCCGGGCGCCGCGAGCGGACAGCCGCGGGGAGGAGGGTTAGGTTTAGGGCACCCAGGGGGGACTTAGGGTTAGGCACACCCCCGGGGGACTTAGGGTTAGGCTAGGGGGAGGGAGGGTTAGGGTTAGGCACCCCTAAGGAGGGTTAGGGTTAGGGGGTTAGGTTAGTTTATACTTACCTTAGCGACGATCGGGATTTCCAGCGCTGTCTGGCTTCCGCTGCTGGGAATTCTGCTTTTGTCGGCCAGGCGCGGCTTATGGTATTTCATACCGGTTCCTTCCCTTCACCACAAATGTGTCTCTGCTGACCAGTGAGATATATGCTCTCTGCTGTAGGTGGCCCCCTCAGCGTTCATCAGTCCGGTGCTACAGTGCTTTACTTAAAAAGACTGCAGAGGCGGCCTGCATGCAGAAACAAATGTGGCGCCCAGCCAGCAGCCCCAGCCATATTTGTGCACAATGTAATCAGTCACCCCTTACATGCTAAGGGGACGGGGCTACCGAGCAGCAGAACAGCTGACAGTGGTGCGGCTGTGACAGTGAGTGACACAGAACTAATATTATTTGCCTTAAGCCTGCATGTCCCTTATACTGACTCGGGTGGCAGGCTCTCAGATGTGTGCCGCTTGCCATAAAGGACAAAGTGAAAACAGAGCTAAACCACAAGATGACATTAGGAGTCATTGCACAAATAGTGGAACCCACTCAGTGGGTATCCCTGTCAGCTATGGTTGCTGCAGTGAAAAAGGATGGCTCTGTGTATATCTGTATCAACCTAGTGCATCTGAGCAAGGCACTTATGAGACCACATCACTCTCAAACGCATGAAGCAAAGAATTGCTGATATGCCCAATGCAAAAATATTCACAAATCTGGCAGATTATCCTGGATAAGGAATCATCCACGCTCACAACATTCATGACACCTGTGGGTAGATATGCTTTTCCTAGGATGCCATATGTTATATGTACTGGCGTTTAGGTGTTCCAGCGCTGCATGGAGCATCTCTTCAAGGGATACCCCTGTGAGATCATTGTAGAAGACATGATTTGGGGCCACACCATGAACGAACATGTTATGTGCCTCTAAAGAATCCTGAAATTGAAAGAATCTGAGATCATCATGAAATTGAGTCCTGACAAGTGCCATTTCAGTGTGACTGAAGTTACAAATGTTGGTTGCCAGATGCTGGCTATACAGCAAATGTCTACCCCAACAAATAAGCTGGGCCTGCAGCATTTCCCATGAAAGACCAATTACCACTCAAAATTTTTGCCACACTACAGTGAGGCCACTACCCCACTCCACCAGCTCCTGCATAATGTCACTCAATAGTGCTGGCTGGATTGCCACAAAGGTGCTGTCTCTCAACTCAAATTGATCCTTAACTGTAGCCCTATACTCCAGTACTTCAACATACACCTCCCAGTTCCCTTATCGTGGATGCCTCCCAATATGGTCTTAGTGCTGTATGCTTGCAGCGCAACAAACCCATTGCTTTTGCTTCATAAAGGACCTGCTGGACTTGATCTTTGCCTGTAAGAAGTTTTATGTATTAATTTATGGGCAGCTGTGCTGAATGAAACAGACCATCAACCTCTGATCACAATTCTGAGCAAATCTTTGCACAGTGCCTCAACGAGGATTCAACACTTCATACTCAGACTCCAGTGTACCACCTGCGTGTGGTGTATAAACATGGCAAGGACCTGCTTGTTGTCCTCTTCCGTGTTCACCTAACTGATTCTGATGTCCCTGAGTTCATGATGACCTCAATGTTCTGGAATTTCATGTATTATCCTCGACTAAAATGGAGGAACTCCGTGATGACCTCTGCCTCTGTCTGTCCCATGTTGACTTCAATCGTTGGTCGTCTTCTTCAAGAGAGTTGTCTTGTGACCTCAAGTCTTTCTTTGCCATCTGAGATGACTTGACACTTTCAGATGGCATGTGTCTGCTTGGTAGCATTTTGTAATTCCTTATGCCCTTTAAGGTTTCTATGCAAATAGGGTCAACCAAGGTCACCCTAAGTGTGAAGCCTCTCTATATAGGGAGCTAAGTATGCCCTATTTTGACCTTCTACTGCTGCTGAGATTGAGTGGATTATTTGCTCCCTGCAATGCTTTATGGTCTTATCATGCCATGGACAGTGATTCTCCAGAAAAGGCAACCGTGTGGAACTCAGGAGAACCCTTGCCCAATAGTGAGCCCATTCAGGTAGAACCTATCCATTTGCCCCTTTCTTTATCATCAGATCTGGAAAGATTTCCAGGCCTAATTTCAAGGCTAGGACTCATGTCCATTCACAAGTTCCTTATACATTGATGTTTTGAACACTAGGTCTGATTCTGAGTCACACACAAAAGCGCATGCAGCACTATCTGTTGGTGGTCGCCCATCTGCTAATTTCTGCAAATGGACTACAAACTCCTTCCCTCGTGTGGAAAAAGAAAGTATTCAGATAGCGCTTGTATCTCACGATCACATGGGATGCTGCCTGCGAGGAAAAAATAGGGGCTCACCTTCCCTAAAACAATAGATCAGTACACAACAATACCTCTGGCGCTTCCCATAGTCCCTCTACGATGTATAGGTATATATAGACACAATGCAATATTTTAAAAGATGAAAAAATATTTAATATATGTAACCATGGCATTTCATGTAGCAATAATAAAACTGGTTAGTACTGGTACACAACATACATATACACTAACAACATACAACAAAAGACAGTGCAAATTCTATATATATCGAGTGTAACAGATACGCCACTCAGCGTTTTACTCTGTACTCCTCTTGTTGTCACTTAGAAACAATAGATGATAGTCCAGAAAAGTAGCTGGTTATTAAAGTGATGTGACTCAGCTGAAGAGTAATCCACATTAACTGCCGCTGAATTATCCAATATAAACAGAACAGTGTCAATAGATCTTACCATTCTGAGCTGAATCCTGTGACTCTATCGATGGAGGTAGTTTGCTGGCAAACTCGGGGAAACTGTGACGCACTGCAAGCATTTAAGGAGATCCCCTCCCACTAAACATCAGTATGGGCAGACTATTACTTCCGCTTCCGGTAGCAGGCGCGTGTATGCGTGTCATCACCACTCATCTTCATAGTAACCATATCCGCCCATCCTTATACCCGTTTCCAATGTCACTTCCGGTGTGGGCGGGCGGTGTTTATTACAGAGGTGCAGCACTTTTATTATAATAGGTGTGCAGACACATTTTCATCAAAATACAATTTTGACAGAATATAAATAGTATCATAATCTGTTCTTATTATAATAAATTGAAAAATGTTAAAAATGATAAATAATGGACCTTCACTTGTTTGAATAAAAATAATAAATATAATCTAAGTGGTGCCAACACACAAATGACATAACATATAACAGAATAAAGTAATTGATTAAAATTAAAATCAAAATATGATCATACTCTAAGGAAAGGTGCCAATTCGAAATCGATGTTAAGTCCTCTTGGTTGTAATGTTCTTAATTCAAATATCATTATGGTTTCTTCCTTTAATAGATTATCCTCAAGGCTCCCTCCTCTCCAAGACACCTTTACTTGTTTCAATCCTACAAAGGATAGTTTAGATGGATCACTTTTGTGTTTCTCCTGAAAGTGTTTAGGTACACTGTGATTTTATTTATTATTCTTGATGTTATTCAAATATTCATTAATACATGTGGATAATTTCCGTAAGGTTTTTCCTACGTATTGGTATCCACATGGACAGGAAAGCATATAAACAATTCCTTTAGAATTGCATGTTATTTTTTTTTTATTTTGAAAATGTTCTTGGTAGTAAATGACGTGATACTAAGGGTAGGCTTGGTCGTGTGACTATTGGTCTTCTTACAGGCAGTACATCCACCACAATTATAAAAACATGGATTGCCATCCTATAGCCATGTATTCATTCCTATTTCTTTCCCAGAGAAATGGCTCCGCACCAAAGTATTTCCTATAGTGGGGGCTCTTCTATAGACAATCCTAGGTACCTTAGATATCAAGGGACTAAGGGCCTGATTCAGAGCCACTCGTAAGCGGCCGCTCGTTCGCTCCGAGCGATGTTTGCCCAACTGCGCATGCGTACGGATCGTTATACGCATGCGTGAACCAGTCAGTGCGGCCGAAATTCGTTTGTTCGCTAAATAGCGAATGCCTGCTATTTTGAGTGACAGAATGAGGCGTATGTGGGTGGTAACAGGGGAAGGTGCTTGAAAATGGGGAGCGGAGATCCGAACGCAGGTGTGCTTAAAGGTCAAAACGGGCGTTTTAAAGGTGTGCATAATTAATACAGCAGCGTCATTGACCACGTCACTGGGTTATTTTATAGCCAGAACTGCTCGCAAGATTGTGGTAGCAAAAACCAACTACAAGAATTGCGAGCAGTTCATACGCTGGTCGATGTACTCGATTAATCTAATAAATAGCGTACATGACGTAGGATGCGAGCGGCCAGGGGGCGTATTTTTCAAAAAAATTACCGCATGTTTTGTTCGCTTGTTCAGACCTAGAGGCGTGAACAGACCGCAAAGAGCGAACAGTTCATTTGAATAGCCACCCCTATTTTCTGGACGAGCGAACTCTAATTGTGTCCGGCTCTGAATCAGGCCCTAAGTTCTTTGTCCGCCATTAGTATGTGCAAGTGTTTCTTTAGGGATTGTTCTAGGAGTTTACTTTGTCCTGAAAATTCTGTAATAAAAAGGATTTCCTCCTTCTGCTTTTCCAAATTCGTATTCTGATATTTCAAAAGGGTGTCTCTTTTCATTACACTTACAGTACTTCATCTAAATCTTTCTCCAATTTATCCTTATGGTAATTTTTTTCTTTAAATTGGTGGATCAAGAGTTTGGATTGCTCTTCCCAGTTTTCTTTCTTGGAACAATTTCTTTTAATTCGCTTAAGTTGTCCCTTAGGTATATTCGTTATCCAGTGATGATGGTGATTACTTTTAGCATCAAGATAGTTATTACAATCTACTGGTTTCGAATAGGTCTTAGTTTCTATCTTTTTGTTCTCTACAAAAATGGTGAGGTCAAGGAAATTGATGGATGTTTCACTAATTGCACTTCTGAACTCAAGATTGTCCTCATTATGGTTAATATAATTATCAAGTAAAATTTGATCCTTTGGGTCCGCTACATTGATGACGTCATTATTATATGGAATGGAGAGAGAACTGAGTTAGAAGACTTCATCTCTTATATTAACCATAACGAGGACAATCTTGAGTTCACAAGTGCAATTAGTGAAACATCCATCAATTTCCTTGACCTCTTGATGCTAAAAGTAATCACCATCAACACAGTTAGGTGTGAGGTGCCTGGGCATTAGGCCCAGGTCACCAAGATATGCCACTAATAGGCGGGCAGTAGGTCCGTGCTGATAAGGTGACCTAGGCACTAGGCCTGGGTCACTATTTGGCCCCTCAGTCAGGTAGGCCGATAGGCCTGAGCCCTCAATACAGTGGATCTGGGCACTAGGTCCAGATCACTGAAGGTGAGCCCCTCCATTAGGCAGGCCCATAGGCCTGAGGCAACATATAAAGGGGACTCTGGGCATTAGGCCCAAGTCCCTTTGTGCCCTGTAGTAGGCAGGCTTGAGCCCTTGAGAGTGACTGGGCAGTAGGCCCAGGTCAGTGAAATTATATTTGGATAGGTGGGCCCCTGCATAAATATATATATGTCAGAGGAGTGTTGTAAGTTCTCACACCCTCTGGTGTATCTTGTGTGTAGGCATGGCCCATCTCATTGATACCCCATGGAGAGCTGCCAGGCTCCCACTAAAATAACGAGTGTTTCCCAGTCTATAAGAGGAGCTGGCCATCTCTAGTTAGGCAGGCTTAAAAAGGCAGCACTGAGGTTATTGGTCTGTGGTTATCTTTGAATTGTATAAATCTGTCCTTACTATGTATATGGATTGTTGTGTCGTGGAGGGTAGATTGACGTAGCCCTGTTACCAATTGTTGCATTTGCAGATACTGTTACACCACACACATAGTTTGTTAGGCCAGTTAGTTAGGGCCATTAATAATGTAGATAGGTGTATTAGTGTGACACACTGTTAGAGCAGGACAGGGCCCTGGACGGCGTTATTGTTGTCTCTCTACAGGGACCTTTGAGGGATCGAGTGGGACAAAATTATAAGAGTGCCACTTGTGTGTTTGTCTGTTTTCCTTTCTGTCTTTCTTTCTTTCCTTCTAGGTGGACAGTGGGTCTTGCACTCCAGTGCAAGGTCGAGTCTTCACCTGGTGCGCAAGTACCTATAGGTGAAACTCGGGATCTGATGCCAAAAGTGCCTGTGATGATCTTCACTTAAAACCCAAATCCCTGTTTTGTGTGGTGCTTGGTTCGGTAGGGCGCATTGGTCGACGTTGAGGAACGATGGTTCTCACATCATCTCCTTCCTCCTAGGTCATCGTGTCTGTGTCCAGTCTGGTGTACCAGGACCGTCTGTTCATCACACGGCCTGAAGGTGAGAGGGTGCGACGCAAGATAATATACGGAAATACAACTGCACGGCAGCAAGCCCCACACCGCACCCCTCTTACACAGAAAAAGTTGACAATAATTGCTCAACTACATGAACATAAGCTTTGCTACGGAATGCGTGCGGCTCTGAATCAAGCCAAATTGCCAATAGTCCACACTTGGCACATTGTCTTGCACCCGCACACCTGTTATACAGTATATTTTCTATATTTGAAAAAGGGGAAGTAGATGTATGCTGCATTGTGATTGGTGGAAGTTGCATCACAGCCTCGACTTGAGGAAGTGACCCGTTGACTATGTTGGTTATGTCTCTGGCTGGTAAAGACACTTTTCTACAGTGACCCGGTGTCCTGTCGTGCATTGTTCTCTGGCCACTTTACAGATATATCATGGAGCAGGGTTTGTATTGTGAGCGAGCTTTTTGTGTGTGTCTCAGTAGAGGGAATTATTTCTGTGCTGCTTGTGTGTGCGGCTGGATTTATTCTGAGTCGGCTATGTTTTTATATTGTAGATCTGTGCATATAAATTAAAGTGTTGTTGCTATATCCGGCACTCTATACTCCTAAATCCTGATATTTCTGTTATATGGGCGATATAGTTAATGTAATCTCTCCCTTGATGGTTGCTTAGTATTTGGCTATGCTTATTTCCACATGCTTTACTTATGTTTCAATAGTGTAAAAATAAAGCTTGCTGTCTTTTGCAATATTTCTTTTAGTTCTAGTTGTTTCTGGCTAAGGGTATTTAGCCTAGAGATTCCTGATATGTACGTAATCTTTATATTATTTTTACTTCTCTGAGACTAGACCCTTGTTGGATCTAAAGGCCTCTTCGGACACATTTCAAAGCTTCCTTTCTAATTATAGGAAAAGTGTCTGCTGGAGAATTTTACAGAGATAAAATCATCATTAGTTTTGCTGACAGACATTTAAAATGTTGGGTTTTACCATCAAGCTCTAGAACTGCCATCACCTATCACTTTGGTTGGTATTTCATATAACTATGACTATAGAGACCGGGGCATGGTCTGGACAAAAATGGTGTTTACAAAGGTCTATAGGATGAATAACTTGCCATATATCTATTAGTTGGAGAGATCATTTCATTAAAGAATGCATTTTTGGCATATGTGGGATGAGAGAAAACAAGATATACAGTGTAGTGTATACAGGGCCTGATTCAGAGGTGGACGGTAATGTGATAGCAGCTGCGATTTTGTACGCAACGCAGCTACAAAAATATGCTAATGGCTACAAAGAACACCCGAGCATAGGGATGCCCACTGCTGCCTTCTCATCTGAGTACGATGTCACGTACCTGTGTAAATATCAGTAACATCAACGCACATCAAGTAGCCATCTTGACCTTGTGGCAGGTCTGACCTGCCGCAAACACTGCAGCTCTCCTCGCACGCTGAGAGCTCTCATGCTACGAATGCAATTGTAGTGGCTAATTTATGCATGCTCATGATACACCGTTCAAGCGGTCAGACACGCCTGCGTTTTTCTGACCACCCCCTATTACCACCCCCAAACGCTGAAAACCTGTCACTCACTTTGCAAGTGGGTCCTCTGTGCGAACATGATCGCAAAGCAATCGTGGCACATGCGCATTGTGATTTATACGCATCCGCACTGGCAAACAATCGCTCAATCTTGTGTCCGTCTCTGAATCAGGCCTACTGTATGCGGTAGCAAAAATGTTGAGATTAAAATGGTTGGAAATGTAATCACCTATCCTCGGTGTGGTATAATTTATTCCAATACCGTTAGTTTTAAAAGATTACAGAAAATAACAGTTTGTAATTTTGGTGATTAAGATTCCATTCACAGAAAATGAATGTTCAAGAAGATAAGTTTTGTAGCAATTTTCAGAAATGATCCCATGCAGGAGCTAGTCCTTATACATACTCTGGTGTGATAATTGTGATTACTATCATTTGCTTGACGCACGTTTCACAGGTGTGCCTGCCTGATTCAGCAGAAGCTTTCAATAGATATTGATATTGGACAATTCCCTCATGTCAGCTCATTACTGTATCCAGCTGCCACAAAGTAGCAGTTTATGTCAGCTCGATTCCTGGATATATTAACAAACTAACACAATCACTACACATCAAAAATCAAAAACTGAACATTTGCAGTACTCCTCACAGTGTACCCCATATTCTTGTTTTCTTTAGTCCCACATGTGTGTGTGTCAAATATTGTTTTCTACATATATCATCAGAGGGGTGACTGGAACCCCTTCACTATATCAATTGGCTGCAGAGAGTCTTTCTTCTGAAGGTGGAGAGGTGCTGGTCTTGTCTTTTTGTATCATTTGATTAAAGTCTTCTGTGTAATTGCAGAGAAACATGTTGGGAGCAAAGGTGCCAGCTCCATTTGTGTTAAGGGTACCTGTGCACCCCAATAGTTGTGCTGCTGCTGCCACGGCCCAAGGTTATACATGGTATTTTTCCTTTGAAAGAGAGGGGTGACCCTGCAATGTCATAATGTATTAAGGTGTTTTCATGTAAGGGACATGGCATTACCCTGCTTGAATGTCACATTTGTAGAAATACATTTAGGAAATATACCAATGTAAGAATAACATCCACTCCAAAGATTAGGATACCTTTGCTTGGATTTACTTTTCACAGGTTTCAGGTACTTTTCTTATGGAAAGCCTACATGTTAGGGGGAAAGCCTATCTTATGGAAAAATATTGATTAGTACAAGCCAACTGAGATACCTATTTGTACTGTTATAGCTGGGGGATACTACATTTTTTACATTCAAGGTTTAATAGGGGAATGATGGCTTAATGTAATGTCTCTCCTAAAGGAAAAATACTTGATTTTTTTGTTAATCTAACAGTGTTAGAGCTTTTCTTATTAATGTAGTAACTGTAATTGTTTTTCACACTTGCAAGTTTAGGGGTGGCACAGGGGCATTTTAAGAATGGACGGGGTCCATGTGCAGTCTCCATCCGGGGCCCCCTCCTCACTCTCACTAGTCTGTGTCGAGTCTACTGCGCATGTGCAGGTCACCTGGAAAATGGTGCTGCAGCCACTTTTCCGGCAATTTCTCTACTGTGTTTGCGCAAAATGCTGGCCATTTTCCAGGTGATTTTTACAGCTCTGATAGTGCCAACGTGGGACTATGGAGAGGTAAGTATTAAAAATATGGGTGCAGGGTGTGTGGTGTGGGTCCCCCTGTACCCAGTGGCCCGTGTGCACCGCACTCCCTGTACCCATTATAGATATGCCCCTGGGGAGGCATACAAAAGCAAAAAGCATTGTCAGCTGGGCCATAGAGAGCTAACCTGGGCCCCATTACTATCAAGGAGGTGTGGCATAATTGTGGGAGGTGTGGCCACGCCCCCTTAGAATTTAAAAAAAAAAAAAACATATTTGCAGCATTGCTTCCGATGTGAGCACTTACATGCCCAATGATCAACTCCGTGGCGGCCATTTTTCAGGCGTTTTGTGTAGCGCTACTCCAGACATGTAAGTATAAAAAAAAAGCATTGGTGCAGGGTGTGTGGGGCGGGCTTCCCCTGGACCTAGGAGCCCATGTGCACCGCACACTCTGCACCCATTATAAATCCGCCCCCTGCTCATACTATTACATAAAGGCCATAGTGGCTGCTATAGAGTGAAAACTGTGCCAGTTGCTGGCTGGTGACCAGTGGCGTAGCTAGGGTATTTGGAGCCTAGGGCAAATGTTAAAATGGAGCCCCCCCCCCGTATGCACGCGCTGAAGGGGTGCGTGCCAAAAAATGAGCGGGGTCACCAGGGGCAGGGTCACTTAACAATGGGGCGTGTCGACAGGACACATATACCCCTTTCTTGTCACTCTTAACATTCCTTTCCATATGCACCTTAACCCCTGTAGTGCTCCTTATACAGTCTGCCCTATGCAGTGCCCCCAGTAGTGGTCCCTCTTGTGCAGGCTCACAGTAGTGCCCCTTGTACAGTGCCCCCAGTAGTGGTGGCTCTTATGCAGGCCACCAGTAGTGCCCCTTGTGCAGTACCCACAGTAGTGGTCCCCATTGTGCAGCTCCCCATTAGTTCCCCTTATACAGTGCCCCCAGTAGTGGTCCCCCTTATACAGACCCCCAGTTGTGCCCCTTATTCATTGCCCCCAGTAGTAATCCCCTATATGCAGCCCCCCTGTAGTGGTCCCCACTATCCAGTGCCCCTTGTAGTGGTCCTCCCTATTTAGTGCCCCCAGTGCAGTGTCCCTTGTGCCTCCAGTAGTAAGCCCCTTATACAGTGCCCCCAGTAGTAGACCCCCTCTTATACAGTGCCCCTTATATAGTGCCTCCAGTAGCAGTCCCCCCCATGCAGTGGCCCCAGTTGTGGTCCCCCTATGCAGTGCCCTTTATATAGTGCCCCCAGTAGTAGTCCCCCTGATAACTGCCCCCAGTAGAGGTTGCCCCCAGTAGTAATTCCCAAATAATTGCCCCCAGTAGAGGTTGTCCCCAGTAGTAGTCCCCCCAATAATTGCCCCAGTAGAGGATGCCCCCAGTCGTAGTCCCCCCGATAATTGCCCCCAGTAGAGGTTGCCCCCAGTAGTAGTCCCCCCGATAATTGCCCCCAGTAGTAGTCCCCCCCGATAATTGCCCCCAGTAGAGGTTGCCCCCAGTAGTAGTCCCCCCAATTATTGCCCCCAGTAGAGGTTTCCCCAGTAGTAGTCCCCCCGATTATTGCCCCCAGTAGAGGTTGACCCCAGTAGTAGTCCCCCCGATTATTGCCCCCAGTAAAGGTTGCCCCCAGTAGTAGCCCCCCCGATTATTGCCCCCAGTAGAGGTTGCCCCCAGTAGTAGTCCCCCCGATTATTGCCCCCAGTAGAGTTGCCCCCAAATACATAGCAAAAAATAAATAAATAAAACTTACCTGCATCCATGCTCCTGCTCTGGGTCCGTCTCCCGCTGCAGCGACGTCCGCCCTCCCAGGCGGGCACGCTCTGCATTATGGGAGAGATGTCATGACGTATCTCCCATTACCCACTGCAGGAGCCGGAAGGGAGCCAGCTCTTGCAGTGGGCACTGCAGCAGCCAATGAGAGTCTGTCTGACTCTCATTGGCTGCTGTTTAACACACACATCTCCGCCAGCACTGGCGGAGATGTGTGTGCAGCAGCAGCAGCCAATGAGAGTCTGTCTGACTCTCATTGGCTGCTGATCAACACACACATCGCTGCCGCTCGGCAGCGATGTGTGTGTTAGCACAGCCTGAGCCCGCCCGCCTGCCACCCTCCTCCTGGCGCTATTGGGCAAGCGCTCAGGGGGAGGGAAGGGGCTCGGCTGTGCAGCACAGGACCAGCACTGGAAGCCTAGCGCCGGTCCTGTGCAAATGTGTAGCGCTGACCGCACTCACTGCGGTTGGCGCTACACTGCCTAACTAGGGTGGGCCGGATCATGGCCAGCGGTGCCCACCCCCCGCGCCGCCGGTCCTACAGCGACCAGGGCACACACCCTGCTCGACCCCCCTTAGTTACGCCACTGCTGGTGACACATACTGTATACGTCTATGCAGATTTGTAGGATTCTGACACTTGCACATGGAGAGGCAGGAAGGGGGAGGGGTCCTCTATCAGTACAGTAAGTGGTTCATCCAGTTGCACACCCAGGCACACAGACATATATATGTCTGTGAAATCTGTAATATTTGCGGATGGTCAAGTGCAGATACAAATACATTATGATGATGATGGCCTTTAGAACTGGTGAGTCACATGTGATTGGTTGATTGTGAATGCACCGATAATGCTGACACAATCATTGTTTCGACACATAAAATGGCATATTTTGCAAGCAATATAAGTAGTTAAAAGCATAGATGTATGGGTATGTGTCATATGCCTCATGTAAACCAAACAACATGCCATTGGGCCCATGTGCATCTTGTGAAAGTTGTAATTTTGCATATACAAGCAATTGCAGCATTTTTTTTTTAGGGAGCAAATTTTATATTTTGGGGGGGCGCAGTTTTGTCTATCTCTGCACCAGCCCCATAAGCTTCCTTATATTTATCTAAGGGGACCTGTGATCATTGCTCACATCTGTTTTAAACACACAGCATGCTATTGGGGCAACTAGACCTGAGGTCAGAGTCCCCACCCCTTGTGCTTTGGTGCACATGGCCACCAAACCCCATTGATGCAGCAAGGCCCTCATCACAGTCCTGAGGAACACACCAATACTTGCAGAACCACCATGGCTGGAAGTGTGATTCTTAGGTAAATTTGTTTTCTAATACTCACAAAATATAGTTTTTACTTTTATTATCATTTCAGAAATCCCATTGTTGACCTGCCATTGACATTGGTGTTTAACTGAAGATGCAGTAGGGAAATGTACAACATTATCACCACTTGCACAACAGGTCCTGAAAGGAATTTCACTGGACTTAAGTGGTACTAAATACCATTTCTTAAGCAAGATATTTATTTCCAAAGGGGTCACCATGCTACATCAGTATCATGTCTTCACTTCTCACAGCACTTTGAATTAACACCTTTTGTGGGGCTCTTAAAATGCCTGCACTGAGAATGCGGACAATTTGCTATATGATGGTCTGTGTACAAGACCAGCAGCATTTGTTCCATATCTGATTAGCCAGTCATCACAGTGACTGCAGTAAGAAGTGACATAGGGGAATGCAAAACACTACCACAGTGCTTTTCTGTATTTAAGTAACGTATGTGAGGTAAAATGCACTGGTGTTCCTGGTCAGGGATAGTTATGATATTAAGCTATTTCGGTTTTTATAAATATGATGTCCTGCAGTTGATTCTAGTTTGGATTGTAGACTATGTGATTATGTTGAATTCTGACATTCATATCTTAAATCCTGATAATATTGTTGCCAATGTACTGGTCTTGCTTAATGTTATCTACCCATTAGAGCAAATGATGTCTGGATATACTGCATACTTCGGACATTGATATGTCCCTTCTGCTGCCTGCTCCTCTTCGCTTCTCCTCTGCTATTTAGCGACACAATTTCGTGACTTTATACGCGCTGCACCATGGGAAAAAAAAACTTTATTGCATCGGCCGCTGGGCTGCCGGGAGCATGACTTGTCCAGGGGGCAGATGAACTTGTCTCCTGAGGGGCCAGGCCCCTCGGAATATTGGGGCACATGACAAGTGTCCTCCTTGAACCCCCCCATCGCCGGGCCTGGTGGAGCAATCAGGATGCTGTGTACTGGACTGGGGAGGTAGACTGCTGCCACTAAGCAGCAGCAGTCTCTACTCTCTCCCTGCCTTGATGTGTGCACACCCACATTCTGCTGCTAGAACCAGCAACTGTAGACATTAGGTACTAGGGAGGTGTTATGGGGCTAGGAAACTTGGCGGGAAGAACAGAGTTGTATCTGAGTCGCTCACTGCACAAAAAAAATATATATAATATTATAATATTAGTTCTTTTTCTTTCTTATAGTGGCTGCAGCTGTTTTGTGAGGTGGAAGCTAAAGGGTACAGGTGTCAGTGACAGGTGCCCTGATGTACACGCGATCTCCGAAACCCTGGCAAAAAGCTTTACAGTGCATGTGCGGCTTGTCCGTGCGGTTTTCTCCAGTATCCTCCATTACTTTTGGAGATGTTAACCCTTTGTTATCCTACATCTGTTCCTGATGGTTAATAATAAACCTAACCCTGGTTAAGGTGTTCTCTGTGAAGACTGACATCCATCGCACACCTATGGCTAAATCTATAGGTTCTGCCAATAACTTTCTAGTCATTTTACCATAGCTAGTCCCAGATTTTGCTTTACTATAATAGTAATTTAGTGTGTATTTACTTGGGCAAACAGAATATTGAAATCTGTTAAGTCTGAGTAATCAGAACAAATAAAAGCTCTTATGAATTTCGAGTTCACTGACAATTCACACAGTGTCTGACACAATAGATGTATCATCAAAGTGAGCCCAGACAGGAAAACTTCCTATTAATCTTTGACTAGATGAGAGCTATTGGTGCCAAATAATACATGCTATTGTCCTCTGTAGGTGTAGCCGATATTTGTGGCTTATCTGTTTTCTGCTTTTACTGCATAAGAATAATCATTTTTGTGACATAACCGGGCCTGATTGCACGTAAGTGCACTAGTACAACATAAAACTTCATCTTCATGCTAAGCTGCACTTAATTTAAACCTGAATTCAGAGTTGCAAGTCTTTTGCACTTGGAATGATAGCCCATGACATTAAGGTATAAGTACAGTGCAGTTTAGTAAGTCATAAATCATTAGCCCATACCCTGATAATTTTCTATAGGATTAACTGTGTATTGATATTCATACTATATTAAATAAAATGTTTTTTTATAAATTCGATATAACTTTGGAAAACCTGAAGCGATAGCTACAACATGAAGTAAGGAACAATTGTAGCATATGTAACATTATTATCATAATTATTATGTTACCATTGGATGACTAGTGGCTGGGTCAAGCAGTCTACTTACATGGGGGCCAGTTAGTGCAGTTGGCTGATGACCACAGTGAACATGTGCCAACCACCTTTTTTTCAAATACTGAAATCTACCGTATACATAGTATAAAAAAAGTCCCTGGTAGGCATCTTTCTGTATGTTCAGACTAATCTCGAGAACCACTGGACGGATTTTGATGCAGTTTTCACTATACTATAAAGCATTAGTTGAGGAAGGTTTAGGTGTATGAAACATTAATGTATGTCAAAAGGGAGCCGAGCAGTGACGATTTTAGTGAAGCAAGTCAATGTAAAAACGGACAGCCGAGTACTTTCTTAGCTTACGCTGCCTAAACCATTAAAGATATATATATATATATATATATATATATATTTATATATATATATATATATATATATATATATATTTATATATGATGGACTTTATTTTATACCATGAAGAAACTGATATGTATTATCTGTATTTTTTCAGAATGTATGTAAGCCCTGTTTACTGATACAAAATTTCAGTTTTACCCCTTCTATTACCGTTCCTATTTATTTATGTGAAAAAACTAATCTTTAATTACAAATGAATAAATTCCCGGTAAGACTCTGCTTTGGCATGCCAATAATTAAAGTACAGTGAGAGACACTTAACGTGGCTGGAGTTGACCTAAATAAAGAATGTTTTTCTCATGGAAAACTTTACGTGGCCCATTTGCGTGTCATGTCAAAAGTAAATCTTTGCGTGTTGACGTCAGGAGGAAAAACGACTAATGTCGTCTACAAGGCAATCTTATAAGACCTCTGTTAAAAAAGACTATCATCATAAATTCAAAATGGCTCCCTTGCAAAGCCGGGCGGGTCGCTAGTATTTAAATATAAGAAAAGGAAGAGTAGTGAGACAGGCATACACATCAGGGTTTAGCAAAAAATGACAGACTTGTGCACTATAGGTCTGTTTCCAAGTGACTGTAATTGTGGAAAGCTGCTGCAGCCAGATTCACTACCTTATGCTAATGTGCTTCAAGTCAACTTCACCGACCACTGTTTTTCTGTCCACAGCCGAAACCATCATCATTAGCATCAGCACTTGCACCTGCCCTATGCTGGGTACAAGAGTTCCGTCAGAAACAAGTCTCCATCCCTGTACATGTGCCTCAGGATAGTACGAAACTCTAGCTACATGCCCACAGCAGTCCCATGACACTCATACAAGATGGATCTCTTGCATGTGGCCACAATGTTGCCGCCTAGTTGCCACCCGGAAACGCTCATTTCATAGAAGGAGAAATCTACCCGGCTCAGAATCATCCAAAAATACTAAAAAATGCATAAACTTGCTTCTGCACATGCACAGTTTGCTAAAACAATAGTACAAGAATAGGTGGCACTCAGACGTCCTCTCAATAGAAAATACTTTTTAATACATCCAATGTTTTCGAGCTGGATTTCAATTGGATAATCTACTGTAAGTATCCCTCTCATTTCAGTAGTAATATAACCTCATTACTTGCTTGTAACAGAATAAGGTACAATTCTTTTTTGAACTGGGTGGTAGGATCCCTCGGTAGAGTTCATAGGTATTCACATCGGATAATTGTCGCTATCATATGCTACCAAATCCTGAACCACCACAGCTCCGCATTTATCAGACTTTCTTATGATGATATCAATTCTTCTTTCAAGCTTTATTAACAATTTGTATTCTTCCTTGGACAGGTTATTAGAGTACATCAAATCCTTTGGTAATTAATTAGTTTGTTGATCCAAAAGTCTCAATGGATGCATTTGTTGTTATCGTTGGGTCAAACTTAGACCTTTGTTTACATTTTTTTCAAGGGCATCAGTAGTTCATGCTCTGTGGGCTCATATGTTTCTACTTGGTTCTCCTTGCCAAAAAGATGTTTTATTCTCAAGGTATGGTTTAATCTGAAAGTGTCCACATTCAATTGGAAGGAATCAGGTTTAGCCGTAGGTACATATATGTCAACCCTTTAGAGAGGCAATTATATTCACCCGGAGACAAAAGGATAAGTTGAAGACAAGGTCTATTTCTTGTGGGGTGGTTTTTTGCCTGCGTTTTTTGCCGCATGGTTGCCCCCTCCTGGTATATTTCCTCTTGGACTGTCCACTGCGGCCCTGGTCGCTACCCCTAAAGGGCGAGGTTGACCCTGAGAGGGGGTAGAAGGCTGGCTCTCTGCTTCACTCAATGTACTTGAGCCTCCAATAATTTTTAGGCTAGTCGATACCCTTGCGGTTTCAGGTTGTAGCGCTTCCCCTTGATGTATTGTTTAACCAGGAATAAGCACGATGTTGCACATAAGCTTGTTGTACCTTCACTAATTTTTCCTTTTTGAATTTGATCAAGTCGATTTTATATTGTTTATCTGAGTCTTCAATGTATCCTGCCAGTTGGTGTTTGTGTCTTGTTGCAAATATGCTTTATTAGTTTTCTCAAAAGTGGCTATTTTCTCGCTGGTCTCATTGAGCTCCCTGGAAGACTCTTCAATAACCAGGAGCATGAGATCATTGAACACTTGTTCAGAATAGTCACCCATCTGCGGCAAAAGGGAATACTGAACCTTCCTATTGTTGGCATGTTGCATATCCTGAACCCTCTGAGGATCTGCTTCACTTTATAATAATTCGACAAAGTTATTCCATGATAAAGGTAGTCCAATTCCCTTTTCTTTAATCTAACCCAATCTGCATACAATTCCTCTTTGGACATTGGTCATCTCTTAATTTGTCTTTAAATAAAATAGCTTCAGCTTTTATGTCAGAATAGCTAAAAGTGTGTTTGTAGCTCGAAACGTTGGATGTATTTAAAGAGTATTTTCTATTGAGAAGACGTCTGAGTGCCACCTATTGTAGTACACTGGATTCAGGAGTTTCTTCTAACAAGGGCATTGGCGCAAATGACCATCACTATAAGCTGAGAGGGACCCCCGGGGTTACTCTGGCTGGGCCTTTTTCAGGGTATCACCACTTAATTCACATAAATACTTTTTCATCACTTTTCTATTTGTTTGTTTATTATTTATGTAATTTTAATTTTCTTATTATATAAACACTTATTGATTATCTTTTACACATCTATACTTTACACTTCACTATCACCTTTCTTCCATTTTTCATGTGATGCCCTGGGGATGGTCCTTGGCTGGATTCTTTTGGGGTGCCTTGCGTCTCGGACGTGAACCCCGTAATGTTAGGGACACCGGTATAGAGGAGCCTTGATGTTGGCCCGGCGCTTAATCATATATTTGCAAATGTATGCAACTAATACCTCTGAATTTATATTATCATGTAGGATTCAATTATTTTTGCCAATATTGCAGCAGTGTGCTGGAGGGAATATCCCCTTTTTTTCTGGTTCAGTGTAAACCCCGCCCTTTACAAGCACCTGGGCAATATCATTAAGCTGATTTGAGCGACCACCATACTTTCTAAGTGATTTCTTCTGTCAGGATATATGCCTTGGCATACCATTGGAACAAAGGCTTAGACAAGTATGCGGGCTATGTGAAAAAATAATCTGTACCAATGCCATACTATTAATTATACATTTATGTACGAGTTGAATAAATTTATGAGAGGTCTTGTTACCTTATTTATTTAACCACCCATGTAAATCGTACTCCACCATTATATAAAATGACCTGCCTAGATGCCCTCCTGTAGATAAAGATCCCATGCACAGATAGTAGAAGAGGTGGCACTCACAGGACTTTTCTCAGGTAAATAAATCATACATAGGTCTGATTGATAAGTGATCTGAAGTTTTAGTCCTTTTAATAAGACTTTCCTCAGGGACATAAAACACACAAAAATATACCTGAAATAGCCCAAACCATCCATATGTCAAACAATTCCCAAACCTTCAATTTCCGGGTAGTGACGACATTGCAGTGTGATGCATAGCATGTTGCTTCACCTTGTAACCAAACAACCACAAGCTGGAAAGTTGGTGTCAACTAGGCGTTGCACTTGGCGCCACATCAGTAGAATCGCTAAGGCAAAAAATATACATAAACACAGAAACAAATAATATAGGTAACATCATATTTTAGGCTAATAAAAAAATCATGGGTCATATAACATACCAAATTAAAAAAAAAACATTTCATAAACCACATACTAAATATACTACAATATCATAGAATAAACTGTATATGAATAACATATCCTAACTGAAATGAAAAGAAAAAGCTAAAGTTAACAGAAAGATGATATAAGTAAATTGGTAAACACAAGCTACCTACAAACAGCTTATACCTAAATTAGTTAAATACTTTATAATTATTTAAATATAATGTGCATCATGCAACCAAGTGATACCAGTGCCACACCTAATGGTATAGTCTAAAGTATCATGGCAAAAGGAAAACACGGAGGCAAATACGTTAAAACAAGAAACATTATTAAGGGGTGAACTTCTTGTTAGAGATAATAATAACTATTTTATCATAATAATGATGATGATTATCATTATTATTATTAATAATAATAATAATAATAATAATAATAATAATTCATAAATGGGATAATGTGGGACAGCCACTGAGACAACATACCCATCTGCACATCTAAATAGAGCACCCTAAGGACCAACATGAATATGATTTACACACAAGATAAATTATAACTTAAACCAAAAGGTGCAAAAGAGTCACTCTCTATCTCTCATAGGTATAAATCATGGCCTTAATGTTGGTATCAGAATTAATGGTAGGCCAAAGATGTTTGGCTGCTTCATTAATGATATAATTACCTGGCAAATAATTGTTAATGAATACCATATTTTGAACTTCTTTATGTCTTGTCCGGGGTTGAAGGGACACTACACGGGGTATCACAACAGCCATATTCATGGCCTTCAAAAGATCTTTCAAGTGGTAATTCAAGCCTAAATAATTCAAGTAAAGGTATATCTGTTTTTGATATCACCCTCAATTATGGGTATTACTCAAAGAAACTGAGGAAAAGGGAGACCATTTTTGAGAACTACCGGTTGATGACTACTGGCATTCAGGAGAGTGTTCCTAGCACTGTTTATTTATGGTGCACCACTTACTGGTGGCAGCTCGCCACTCACCCCATTGGAGGACTTCTTTCAGACAATTTAATCTTGAACATGGGCCTATGGAATGTGCCAATGGTACTTTTGTGTGGAATTTTTGCTGTTATGTTTATGCTATCGTTATTTTTTTCATGTTATGTTATTTCTACTCCTGTTTTTCTTTATCTCATCCATTCCCCTCCTGGCCTTCCCCTTGACATGTTTCCCATCCTTTCTTATCAGTTCTATTGGCCCTGACTGGGTGGCCACTCTTGGCTATCATTTGACTGCCTCCTACCCTCCAACTCGAATGACCCCCCATAATGGCCATTTGAAGCTCATTTCTTTGAGCACCAAAGGGCTCAATATCTCAGAAAAGAGACTAAAATTGCTTTGCCTTCTATGGACCGAGAGAACTGATTTTGATTTTTTACAAGAAACTCACTAATTTCTAGTAATAACCCTATCGCTGATATCTCCTTGCACCTGCTGGGTGGTAAAATGTAAAATTGTTGGTCAAATGTTTATTTTTGTAAACCTTTATGTGCATTAGCAGGGTCAGCCATCTTATCCAGCAAAGATATTAGAACAGTTTGCATGTATGTAAATTGGTGTTCTGATTCTTGGTACTCCAACAACGCTTCCAAATCTTCTTGCAGAGACACCCGAAATGTGAGGTGTACTCTACATGACTAGCAGCTGATTGCTACCTAGAGGATCCAACATGCTGACGATAGAGTCTACACATATTACTCTCGCACTTACATTCGTATTGACTACTCTTTCATAAGCCACAGACATCTTCACATATTGCACCACACACAAACAGGACAAATTACATTGTCGGATCCTGTTCCTATATTTCTCATCCACATTTGCGTGATACCACCACCCAAGCAATTATCTTGACGGCTTAATGATAGTCTCCTGCAGGACACATACTGTGCGGCACAGCTAGCTGCAACTTTTAGATGAGTACATCTCCCTCAATGACAATGATGCCACCTCTAAATCCACAATATGGGAGGCCCATTAATGCATTGTGAGGGGAAAATTTATTTAGATTGGCTCTTTCATTAAAAAACCAAAGACAGCTAGAATAGAGGCTCTTTTGCTTAAAATAAAAGCACTTGAAACTTCACAAGAAGAAACTCTCACCCCCAACTCTATGCGGAATTACCCAAGACTAGATCTGACCTTAACAAACTATTAAATTAAGTAATTAAGAATATCAAAATAGATATTATCAGTGGGGTAACAAACCAGGGAAGATGTTAGGTAGAGCGCTGAGAGCCCAATGTTCCTTGACTTTCATCCATTCCATTAAGCTTGAAGTCTATAGGATTTGAGGAGTGCCGGGCTGTATTTCTCTCCCTATTTTTATATATATATATATATATATATATATATATATATACACATATTCATCTCATTAATCATTCTAGATAAATAACCTATAGATTTGTACATTATGTAACAAGTCATAAACCTTATTCCTTTTTAAATTCAAATTGCAATATAAAATAGATTCAGGGCATGGGCGTAACTACCATAGATGCAAGGGGTGCCGCTGCTATGGGGCCTAGGGCTGAGGGGGGCCCATCTTCCTTGTCAAAGTTACATGTGTTATACGGTAGTAGTCTATAGGGGTGGTATATAGGGGCCCTTACAAACTTTTGCTATGGGGCCTTCAAATACCTAGTTACTCTCTTGATTCAGGGTAATATACAAAACAATACATAACACACCGTTTCTCAAAACCACATTATCCAATGCTGCCAAAGTTGCCAGGCTGGCTGATTTGGCCTTTTCTTTTCCATGAAGTACATCAAATAAAGAATCTCTAACATTACTAGAAGTTGTTTTTTAATCTGATTCTGATTAACCTTTTAAATGTGTGACAGAAATATTTGAATTCACATAAAAATTTTATTTCCATTGAGTGCAATGATAGCGTTAGCTAGTCTAACCCCATGAGAGGAGGGGCATAGGGGAGGGCCCTTCTGATCCCTACTCAGGAGACTTTGTGTTTCCCCATTCTGGTAATCACTAAATTATACTGCGCATGCGTGCATCTTCATTCGGAGTCTCAGAAAGGGTAGTAAAGTGATGACGATAGCTACCACTTACTGCAAACCTCTTCACTGGGACTAACTCCTACTGGGGTCACTGGCATGTCTAAAGACTTTAGTAAAATAGCCCAGAATAAGCAATATTATTATTGCAGTGATTTTCAGTTAGAATTTTTGGGTCACCACTGCCACTAATGATATGTATAAACCCCTCGATTTTGATATTTAAAATATATCTATGTACATTCTGGGTGTAAACACTCATGCAGAACTGGAGATTTATCCTGTCAATTCGGTTGCAGCTAACACAACATTGCGACCGGAGCTGCAGCGACCTAATTGGCTTTGCGTCTGGGTCTGAGTCAGGCTTATTGTCCGTAATAGAATGCAGCAATTTTCTAGCTATAGGTTTGTCTTCATGTAGCAGTAAATCACTGAGATGCTATTAGGATGCTGCAAGTAATCATTTTGTTGGCTAGCAGAACTTGTTATTGTATGTAGGTGCCCAGCTCCAATTAACTTGGCCAGTGTTCATTTTTCTGATTGCATGTCTGGCATGGATTGTATCAGATCAATACCAATAATTTAGACAACTCACTGGCAAGCTTTAGGCTTTATTAGCAGGAAACGTTCAAATTTGGCTGAAACAATTTGAGATAGTTCATCAACAATGGCAGGTTAATAAGAGCCATGTTGATTGCTACTCCTAGTGTTAGCTTCAAATTTAGTATGAGATACATGTTAGGATTTCATTTGTACAATGTTTTTGACAGAGACCCAGAAAACACCTACTAGTTCTGGATCTGTTACAGCTGCACCCATAACCCAGATAAGATTAAAACGTCATTAAGAAAAAAAACGGCAAAAATATAGTCCTAACAGAAGCAACAATAGAAGATAATTCTATGGAAAAAACAAGTAAACTTCTTGTCTCAGTTGAAGGTAAACCTCACATACAATTTAGGAGACCTTGCCTCTAGTGCACATTGGGTCGAGGCAGCTCCCATGCTCTGAAAATCAAAGTGGCCCTATTCATATCTATTGAGGGTTTTTGCGAGTGAGCTCTCATTCGGGACGGGGCTGCTGGAGGTGTAGTTGCATCATTTGTTTTGTGAATGCTACGTGGACTGAATAAGTCCCTGGGGGGTGCACGTCCTTAGATATTTCAGCCCTGTTTTGACCAGTCTAGAGCTTATTTATTTTTTCCCATTTTTTCAAATTTATTAACACAGATCTGTGCTTGATAAACGCTCACCAGAGGCATGTCTATTATTTGGGCGAGTTTGCAGTCAGTTTTGCAGCAAAGCTACTACTTGGTAAACCTGCCTCTTAGCAAATCCTATGTGTCTATACTTCTAATGTAAATAACATTAATGGTGACCCGATGTTCGATTGTGTTGTAATGTCTGTATTGACGTTAAAGTCCCGTTGGTTTTGCCTTTAATAAATCAATGGATTGCAACATAGCCAGAAAACCACTGCAAAACTCTAAATTGACACTTATTAAATGTAGCCCTTAGAAAAAATGTAACAGAGACTTTTTTGAACACACAGCTACTGTACAACTATATCCAGATATATGAAAGCATGTCAGCAAATAATATTAGGAGCAATACTGAAGTATTGTCAACAAATAATATATCACCAGGGGCACCAGGAGATCCGACAAGCTCCGATACTAGTGATGGTGTGGCTACACATGGGGGACATAGTAACACCTCACTAGGAGACCTCTGTAGAAGCTGTATGCTAAGGCCATCCTTGTACCCACCCTACAACACTTTCTGTCGTGGCACCTCTGTATATTATAAAGAGGTCGTTACAGAAAATGTAGCTTGCTCAGTTGTAACATTGTATTATAATGAACTGGCACAATAGTTAATGTTCATATAGTTAGAAAATTGATTAAGATGCTCTGGGAAGGAATTTGTGAATAATATTTTGTCTGTCACACACCCAGAGAGATTTTATAACAATGCCATTGTAAAAGGAAATTAGACTTATATTACATTTAAATCCCATAAGAATAATAACGTTCATACACATGAAATGTCACTGTTTCTGCCTTGTTCTACTTAACACCTAGCACAGAAGCTTCCCAGCAAATAGTACTGTGTGAAGTGGGAAACAAAAGGTCTATTTCCTAGCAGAGAGGCTGAGTGGTTTTCACCTAATGACTTGGATAGATTTTCCTTCACAGTTTAAAAATCTGATATTACTCTTGTGGGCAAGGACATAATGTAGGTTTTGCACTACTTGGAAATGTTTCTAAAAATATTAAATACTGTAGTCACAGCAAGAAGTGTACAGATATTTCAGCAATAAAAAGCATCTATCATTAGGCCACTGTGTAATTTAATCTGTAACCAGTTAAAAGAATTTCACATTCACAATATTGATACTTAAAACTTCAAAATACACAAATTGCCTACAAATGAATGTGAGGACTGGATATGATGATTCTCTGCTAGCACAAACCTTTCATGCATATGCCAAAAAACAAAGTAATATGTTTACTTGGTATAATTGAGTTGGGTACGGGATGCCGATGCTCAAGATCCCGGCGGTCAGAATCCCGATGCCAGCATCCCGGTATGTATCCTAACTCTACCCCTAACCTTCCATGCCCGCAACCTAAACCTAATCCACCCCACCGCATCCTAAACCTAACTCTCCCCCCTCCAGCAGCCTAACCCTCCCCCCTAGTGCCTAGCCCTAACCCTCCACGTAACCCTACTACTTACCGTCGGGATGCCGGCGATCGGATGCTGGCGCCGGGATTCTGACTGGTGCCACGATTCCGGCACCGCCATTCTGAGCACCGACACCCTGACAACTGGGATTTGAACTACATCCCAGATAATCAAGTACAAAAACTATGAAGAGAAATTTAAGTGAACAGAGCTTCATCTAAATTTAATATCCAGTATTTAAATACTGCAGTTATTTGTCAGAGAAAGGGTCATTATCCAACAGGGAATTATGGTTCATTGTAAATACATATGGAAAAACTGCCATTGTTCCCAAAACCGTCAAAAAAAAAAAAGATCAGCGTTAGATTTATGTCTTGATTACAGGTGTCAATAAATGCTAATGTAAATCTCACAGACAAGGCCACTACTTCTATATTTGCAGCACCACTAAATTAAGCAAATCAATATTTAGAAGTATAGCTAGATATGCACCATTGCATTATTTTCCTTATCTTAATATACAGATAGATAGAACTTGATGATTGTGTAATGAATAATTTTAGATTAGAAATGGCTTGTACATTAAATTCACCAGACCTTATGATTAGTGTTTTGGATTGAGAACCCGGTGCTGGTTACTGAAAGTGTGACAAGTATATTGGAAAATGAAACTGAAAAGCTTTGGGAATTAAATGGGCAGGTAGTGATTGTAGAGAAGGCAATTAAGTTCTTACTTTGTATAAAAGAAAGAGAGGTGAAATAAATAATAACACTTACACATAATGTCAACACTTGGGGACATATTCAGAATAAATGTCTAAATACTTTCAGATATAAAATATAGGAGTCACAGTATACAATCTGTACAATAGTCTACTCCATGTGCCCTGAAAACAGTTCTGTGCTGGATGTCGAGCTATTGGGTCGGTGCTATGCCATGTGCCTGACAATAGATGTCTGACCTATGTACTGCCATTTGTCTGACAAAGGAAATCCGTGCCCTTTGTCTAATCATTTAGATATGGGGGGATTGGGAGGTATTCTACTACCTCCGTTTTATGTAGCATGGGCTATGTCCACCTAGTGGATGGTCATGTCTAGTATGATACAGACACTGCCCCATCATGCCCCCTACCCAATTTGCAATGGGTTTAATGTTTGGAGGCATGTCAAAAAGCCGTAACATGTTCCTCAACCCATAACTAAGCAGTCTCAAATAAGAGGAATCACTGACCAGCTATTAAAAACCAAGCAGCTTCCGGTTTCCTTTGCTTTCCAAAAGGTCTGTAAATGGCTTTGCTTGACACCTGTGCATCTCACAGGCTCACACTTGCAACCCATTACCTAAATTCAACTTTATTTAACTACTCTCTACTCTGTCTACACTGACCTTAGCTTGTTCCTTCCACTTTGGTGACCGGACTCCTGCTCTGATACCAGAGGTGCTAATCAATACTAGAGCCATAGCTATACATTTTAATTTTAGTGCCCTGGGCTAGAGAGTGCAACAACATTACAGGCAGTAGTCATGCTGCCGCCAGAGTATAGCTCCCTGGGAGATGGAACTAGCTGTACCACCCTCGCTACCAGTGACGTGTGGTGAGGTAAATGGCTGAGGAGGCACTGGCTAGTATCAGAGCCAGACTTACAGATACAGTATATATATATGCACCCGAGGGTGCATGTGAGTATTATAGAAAGGTGCAGCAGTATAAAGTGCTGGAAATTTGGTGAGTTTTGATCAGGGATGTGTGGAAAAGGTAGACCGTGGAGGCAGTGCCTCACCTGCCATACACTTTTTACTCCAGAGGTTTGACTATAAAAATGATTACAAAAATACAAAGAAGATATTTATAATATTTCCTTTACTTCTTTCTTATTAGTTTTAGTCAAAACTCTGGAGTATACCCAAGTATGACAGGAAAGGCTCTGCCTCACCTGACCGCACATCACTGCTCGCTACGGTCCTGATCAAAACATATTACAAAAATATTTATAGTAAGTACATGTTTTTAAGAATGAAAGCAATTAAACATTTTCTAAAACTAAAAGATAGTAGTAAACATGCCAATAGTCCAAAATTATCTTATAACAATCTATGTGTCCCAGTTGAAAACCTATTTTTATTGTAGGGGCAAATTAGTTTGACAATGCATCTCAGAGTGGTCTGGTGTTTACAAACTTCTTTAAATCATAGTATCCCTGGGCAGGATGTTCTCGGTACACAGCTTATTGGGCCATAAACTTCATTTTGAGAAGATTTCTTAAACATAACAATAAAATCCCCAGATTTGCCTCCATGTTTTGAGAAAGTAGTGGAAAGAGTGGAGAAGTGTGCTAGTGGAGAAGTTGCTCATGGCAACCAATCAGGCTTGAGGTTGCATTTATCAAGTACATTCTATAAAATAATAGGTGGGAGCTGACTGGTTGCCATGGGTAACTTCTCCACTGGCATGGCACACTTCTCCACTCTTTTCACTGCTTCATACATCTACCCCATTGTTTTTAAAAGTGTAAATGTATGCACATTACATATTCCACAAAGGAATAGGGGAAGGGAAGGGTCATTCTAACCTATGGCAAGTAAAGTAAAGGTGGGAACAGGTACAGACAGGGACAATTGGGAAAGCTGTATTATTTGTGGATGGCCAAGTGCCGATGCAATGATCATGACGTACAGAATGTGTTCCTGCTGTCAAAGTGAACGAACTACAACCAGGCGAATTGCAGTGTTAACTAATCTATCTGTACCCTCTATGTACATGTATAGACCCCTGTGTTTGAAAACTTAGGTGCTGACTGGTTGGTACTTTATCTCGCTCTTCTTAATCTGTCTACAAGGCTTAGTACATTTCCCCATTATATACATACATACTGTCACACACAGTCATACAAATATACACATATTGTCACACACACATACATACATACATACATACATACATACATAGGGCCATATTCATTATTATACAATTCTTCTTAGTAATACTTTAGTTTTACATTCACAGCTTTTTTCTACTTAAAAGTACTGTAATTCATCATCAAAATGATCACTTCTGAAAAATTGCTCCTTTTGAGGAGAGCTTTTTGGAAGAGTGATCATTTTCCCTGCAGGGCCATGTAATGATTATCTTTTATTATATTTCAAATTAGTCTTCGTTCTGTGCATGTGCCGTACCCTGACCGAATGTCCATCAGTGCAATAGCCTGCTGTAATTAATTATATAGATGAAAAAAATACAGACATTTTATTTAAAGGGTTTTATTTAAACTATAATAAGCAGGGCTTACATAATGGTGGTAGGAGACGAGAACACGGGGAGCAGACACCAGCGGGGAGACCTGGGGAGCAGACACCAGCAGGCACAAAGGGGGGGACACGGGGTCCTATCACAGACATGAAGTAGGAGTAGACCGGGCAAAGTGGTCCAGACACAAATGGCCACAGCGGGGCGCGATGGGGAGCAATCATTGGAGTGAACAGCGGGAGGAGATGGGCAAAGGGGACCAAACACCAGCAGGCACAGTGGGGAGCGCCGGGGATCAGTCACCGAACAGCGGGAGGAGATGGGCAAAGGGGACCAGACACCAGTGGCCACAGCAGGGAGAGCTGGGGAGCAGTCACAGGAGTGAACAGTGGGAGGAGATAGGCAAAGGAGAGCAGTGACGAGCACAAGTAAGTGCAGGGGTCTGACAGCACGGAGAAGGAGCTCCACAACAAAATACAGCAAAGTGGTGAGGGGTCTGGAAAAAGCCTGCCGCTACACACGCTAGACAAGCTGCCGGCTGCTGTTAAACATATTCTGCTGACTACACGCCATCTCAGAATGGCGTACAGTTTCACAGTCAAGTTCTGAAAATAAAGCATTTTCGAACTTGATGAATCACACAATTTCTACATCTGAAGTATGGGGACTGTAGAAATTATCGTGGAAGTTTGTATCAAGGAGATATTAGTGATATATCCTTCGTTACAGCAATAATGAATAGGCCTTACACTTAAAAATGAGAAAAGGGGATGAATAACTTGTAAAAACAGGACTTTTAGTGATGATGAATATGGCCCTATGTTACACCTATACACATATATATATATATATATATATATATATATTATATATATATATATAGTAGCGCGCACACACACACACAAATATTTACAAAATGGTGTGGTATATTGAGACAGATCCCACCAACATGATTGGACACACTAGATCACATGACCGTGCATTACTTCCCAATAGCTGCACACCTCGGGCCTGTTATACTTCCCACTGTTATCAAAACATCATTACAATAGCATCTCTCATAGAGACACTGGTCACAGAAAAGCAGCAAATCACTAACATACACATTTGTGACAGAAACATTACAAGAAATGTCAAAATGACTACAGTCATCACCAAAGATGGACATGTACTTGAATAGGACTTACCTTAGCAGCCACTTCAGAACACAGCACAGCAAACATAGAGCAGACATGCCAGCCTTAACCCTGAAGAAGCATTAATTACTTCCTGCCAGTAACATTCACTGTACAACATGTTTTCTTTCCAAAATGAACCACTCAAAGTGACAGTAGTCATTAATGTTCAACTGTTTAAACTAAGATTAGGCAAATATGGTTTAAGTGTGTGACTGTATGTATGTTTGTTACTATGTATGTATACATGTATATAAGATTTTACGTGCTGCTCCCTACCTCTGGAACTCTCTCCCGAGCAGGGCCCTCTTCACTCATGTGCTTCTCCTTACTGTACTTTCATCTATTCCTTACTCCCAACAAAGGGCACCTAACGTGATTGCTGACTCCCTGCTGCTTTTTTGAGTGTTATAAAAACTAATGCAGCAATATTGTATAAACCATGTCAGAGTGTGTCCTCCTGCATAAGAGCCAGCTTATGCAGGAGGACACACAGGGCCGGTGCAAGGTTTCAAGACACCCTAGGCAAAAGTTCAGATTGCCGCCCCTGCTTCACCCAAACCCTCCGACCAGCCCCTCACATACACTTCCTCATCCACAACAGCTCCCTATAGTTGTACACAGACGCTTGTCAGACTGCAGTTTCAAAAAGATGCACACATGCACTGAAACAAATGCAAATTACATACAAAAAAGACGCATATTCAATTTACATCTGATTCTAAGGACTTTAAAGTTTAAAAAAACTATATAACAGACATGTCCATGTTATGTAATAACATATATATATATATATATATATATATATATATCTGTTTAACAATAAAACATACTTTCATAAGCTTAGCAAAAAAATATATATATATATATTTATTAGGATAAAAGACCATGTTATGAATAACAAACGCAGCAGACGATTTGCAAAAATAAAATAAGTGAATTTTTAAAACTTTACAATACCTCTTTTAAGTAATACAGCATACTGTAATAGTATAGCTAAACAACTTCTCACCTACAAGGAGGCTGACATTTCAGGTTGTCTGTGTGTCCTTTTACCAAGTTATGGTCCCAATTTGCATTCTCGGGTGATAATATCACTTTTTTGCTATTCGGGAATTTACTATCATTAAAGTCGGGTGATTTGTTAATTTTTTTCAGGTTGAAATCGGGTGGTTTAATGCCGCAAATTTGGCCATTTTGAACAATAGAATGATATCACCACCGGCTCAATCAAGAAGTACTTTTCAAGTCAATGGTGGGAAACACAGAATAAACTTTAGTAACCTGCGGCTCTCCATTGACTTCAATGGAGGAGCCGTTCATTGGCTGAGAGAGGCAGGGGCTCAACTCTCTCAGCCAATGAATGCTCAGATACGGCTCTATAAAGGCAGACGCTGCATCGGAGCATTTCATTCGGGAGATATCAACGAACCTGGTTGGTATCTGTTGTGTGAATCAGGATTTTTGTTTTAAGAAGACCTTGGATGCCTACTTTGGACAAGGGGACCACTCCTGGTAATGTAGGTGAGTATGTGTGTGTGTATGTATGTAATAAAACTCTACTTTCACGGTGTGTGTGTTTTGTGTTTTTTTTAAACATTTCTTTACAGGTGAACTACGGGTATCAGCCCCTCGCTAAGAAGGGTTCGGTGCTGGTTTTAATTATAGGGAGACCCCTATGAAATTTTTTCCCCCCAATAATTAAAACCAGGACTGGTCCTGCAGCCTGGTGCTGGTACCTAAATTACAGTGGAACCCTACTCGTTTCGTTCACCATCATTTTTGGTACCAGGATAGGCTGACACGTCCGGGGCTGGTTAGGCTGGTTTTTTTCTATAAAATGAACCCTAAAAATAAAAAAAAAATAAACGAGCAGTCTGCACATATTTCACTGATATGTGCAGGCTGCTTGTTCGGGAGAGAAATTCAGCTGGTGAAATCGGGACTTCAAAACGGACAGGATCGACCAAATACACCATCAATCAAAACGATCCAGTCAAAACTGGGACCTTGGTAAATTCCCGATTTTTAAGTGAAAAGAAAACGGCCCGTTTTTGATCGATCCTATACGAGGTGAAAAACGGGACAAATCGGGACCAAATCAAATCTTAGTAAATTTACTCTCAGGAGAGATGCAGAGTAGTATAGATGCAGGAACCTGCAGTACATACTATATGTACCATATCCTCCATTGTCCAGATCCCTAACTGCCCCACATGTGATACACACTTATTGTGTTTGGGAGCCCTTTGCCCTCACTCACCTCTCAGCCACCAGCAGCAGGGAGGGGGGAGGAAGTGACACAGATGTGTCTCATATAGGGGGCGGAACTTCTCTGTGCCTGGCTGGGAGTGAGGGGGGGAGGAAACAGCAGGGGCTGTACAAACACAGAGACAGCAAGCACATGTGTGCGGCTAGGCCAGGGAGCAGAGCAGGGGAAAGCAGTGACTGCACCTGCTAGCACCCACTGCTGCCACCAGCATCATGAAGATGAACTGTATGTCTTCATCAAAGACATGCATGGTAGGCAGACTCAGCTGTGCCCTCTAGTGGCCGGCGCCCTAGACAGCTGCCTAATGGAAGCGTCGGTCCAGAGGACACACCGCAACCGTTGTGGATACAGACCACCAGCAAATAGTCTGTGAGTTAGGACACTTTCCATTGAACGCCGGATACTCTCAGCATCTGTGTATGGGCTAATCATCAGCTTATA
This sequence comes from Taudactylus pleione, assembly GCA_031769625.1. Taxonomy (NCBI): domain Eukaryota; kingdom Metazoa; phylum Chordata; class Amphibia; order Anura; family Myobatrachidae; genus Taudactylus; species Taudactylus pleione. Next base: position 9,863,056 of record JAUIMM010000037.1, read on the forward strand.
CACCAAAGGTAATCACTATTTCTAATACCCCAGCTAATGCTAACAAAATAGCTCCAAGGCTGAAAGTGTGGGCTTTATATTTTCAAGTACAACAAGTGACTTGCTTATAACAACATTTGCAATTGAGTAAGCACTAAAACAGGAAAAAACATTAGTTGAAATTAAGTTGCTACAGTAGCAATATATGGATGTGGGATTGTGGACAATTCTGATATTGCAATTTAATATGTCGCAATTTACTATAACTGCTACAGTACATGTTAATTTAGTTGTATATGATGAGTAACTATTTACAGTACTCACGTTGGCTTTTATTTATATTTATATCTTTATTTTTTGTGTATGGGATATGTATAGTTAAATAAATGCTTTTTTGAATTATTTAAACTCCAGCGCAGAATTGTGTTATTTGATGGTACTTTTTATGAGAGGTGGGCAATATCTTTTTATTCTGCAGCAGGTGTATAAAAGGTTTACTTCAGCTAAGGTGCTAAACAGGCATTGAGATTCTATTGGTTTATACGTGTCAGCTGAGTCACTGAAATTTTCAGCATACGCACCTGCAGTAAAATGACTTCTAGGGCTGCATACTCTGCAGCCCTTAGAAGCACACTATGGCCGGAGATTCAGCACAGAATGGCTTCCTGCTGGAAGCTGTTGCTGCTAATCACACTAGGGATGGCCGTCGACCATCTTTGATTACCAACCATTGATAGTTAGCCACCAATTGTCGATGGTTCTCTGCCATCGATGGCAATGAGCCCCACAATGTTTTTTTTTTCTCTCTCTGGTGCAGGGACATGGAGCATAGCCCCCAGAGAGTCCCACGGCCCAGTGACAAGGTTGACCATCGGTGGGTGAAACCATCAATGCCTTCCTGCCAATACACACCATTGAGGCTAACCACTGATGGTACTATCAATGGTTATCCCACTGATGGCCATCCCTAAATCACTCCTCTGGACTGAGAGTTCCAGGAGGGAGGAGTTTCCCCCCTAAAACTGCCACCCCTGTGTAAGATTAGCAGTAACAGCTTCCAATAAGAAGCCACTACCCGGTAAACTCCTCCTCACAGGACAGGTCTACACAGGGAGACTGTCTCCTGCTCCCTGCTGTGCCCTGCACTGAGAGTGGACTCAGTGATTGCACATACACAGAACAGTGCGGGTCCTGAACGAGGAAGGGGGGGAGGGGCCAGAGCAGTTGGGGGCACAACTGGCACCGGAGCTGGTATGGTTGACTTAGTGGCAGATTTTTACTGGGAGGAGTTGCAGCCCCTAGGTAAATCTGCCAGTGCTGACACCATGTGTCACCCATATGCATACCTCACTCACAACTACTACATAATTCCATACCTCACACATTGAAATAACCCTTACCGACCATATTATTATTATTATTGTCCTTTATTGATATGGCGCCACAAGTGTTCCGCAGCACCTTACAAAGAACATAAACAAATAATTTGACAACTGACTTACAGTACAAAATACTACAAGGACATGGATAATATACATTGATACATAAGTGACCATAATACCTAGATATGCAACAGAGCGTAAGCAACCAAGTGTTAGGTGCCCTGGTGGGGGGTAAGAAGTAGGTGAAAGTAAAGTAAGGAGAAGCACAAGAGGGTAGAGGCCATGCTCGTAAGAGCTTACATTCTAAAGGCCATATGTGCTTGACACCATCACTCCCTGTCACCATACCTCGCCCACTAAATTATCCCTCACAAACCATCAAGCCCTGGCACCATATCTCGCCCACAAAAATACCCCTGACACAACACCTCTCCCTGGCACAATACTTCATATACGGGAGAACAAATGAAACCGCAGCAATCAATCAGCTTCTAGCTATCATTAGCACATTCTTTAAAATGGTACCTAAAAGCTGGTTGGCTGCTATGAGTAACTTCTTCACTTGCCCTCTTTAGAAGGTTTGATACATCACCCCAATAAAGAAATACCCTTTCCGAAATCTGGGAAACTTAAAGGAAACAACAGGCCAAACAATACAGTATAAAGAAAAACTATAGGACTAGACAGTATTAGAAGTAAAAAACTTAAAATTTGGAAAGTTATGTCTACAATACTAGGATCACATACAGTATGTAGGATATGAAATGTTATCAGGGTGAAGATAAAAGGACGAATACTTCCCTGGGGGTGTCGGCATTCTATCCTGGTCGGGATGCCGGCGTCGAGATTCTGATCGCCGGGAACCCGAGCGCCAGCATCCTGTATCCAATCCAGGTTCAAGAACCAAGGAAAATAATGGTTTGTACCTGTAGTGATTTATCCTCCAGACTGGCGATAGATAGATAGATAGATAGATAGATAGATAGATAGATAGATAGATAGATAGATAGATAGATAGATAGATAGATAGATAGATAGATATCATACTGTAGAACTAACAGACTCTTAAAAATAGCATTAGTGTTAGCTTGTAAATATATATGAGCTCACCCAGGAATTACTGGGGATAAGTAAATAGGACATCATTAACCAAGCATTTTAATAAAATAATTTTTTTTCAAATGCTTGTTCAGTCAGCTTGTTTTTGTTGATATAGAGAGTAAGGTAAATACAAGCATTGTTGTTGCGGTTTTTAGTAGAATAATGAGACAGACTCAGGAATACATAAGTAGTATCATAACTGTAATAGACAATAGCACAACCTGTTTCACCTCAATTATGACAACCGAGTAATACAAATGACATAAAAAACATCAAGTAACAAAATCATTCAACACCAATTACACATAAAGCATATACTGTAACTCTTACAAAGTAAACTATAAACTATATCCTACCCAGCAGAGGTTTACCAGCAAATCTCCCTATGAAGGAAAAGTAGGCTGTATTGTATACAATACAACTGTATTGTACTGATGTTACAGGATACCCATGCTGACACAGTTATATTGTAGGTAACAGGATACTAAGCAAATCGTAATACTGAAAGGGTTAATGCGTCAGCCTGCAGAATTATGTCCCAAAAGCACAATGAATCCCTAACAAGCATGGGGGATGACAGTAGTATCTGTGCAGCAGTAGTGCTGTTACTATGGTTTGCAGAAGTGCTGACACTAAAGCTGGGAACACAATGTACAATTTTTATGCAAGATGCAATGAATTCCTGATATCTCCTTGTGAGGAATACCTCCGATATTCACACGTACACACTGTACAATTGATTCTTCCAATCCTACTATTTATCTGTCCTAATGATTGGATGGCCAAATCATGTTTCTGTGCAAGCTGCACAGATATCAGTTGACAGTACATTCACAGTGTACAATGTTTAACTAAAATTTATCATGCACACATGAAGATCCAATCATGCAGATTGTACGTGCGTACACATTATACAATTCTGTCAGAAAATACAATCCCTGCTGAATGCACAGACAATTGTGCAGTGTGTACCCAGCTTTAGTTACAACCACATTGTACTTGTACCAGTATTTGGTGCCTGGCTGCCTATAGAGGTGCCTGGATTCTGGCACCTCGCAGTACCTGCTCTGACCTCTCAGCATAGTAATGGCATTACAATGTTGCCTGTTAGTGGAGACGGAGAGTAGCTGAGAAGAGGGGGAAGCTTAAGGTACGTGTACAGGGAGGAGTACATTCAGGGCCGGATTAAGGTCTGTGGGGGACCCTGGGCAACAAACTTGTGGGGGCCATTGTCAATAAAAGTGTTTTTTTTTCTATAATATATATATATACACATATGTGTGTGTGTGTATATATATATATATATATATATATATATATATCATATGTATGAGATATCCAAGTATATCAGAATGTGTGTGTATAGAAAAAAAAAAAAATAATTATATATATAATCTCATCTCATCGGTGGATGCTAGCAGCCTGGCATTGAAGCAGCTGGGCAGTGGGTGCAGGGATCCCTGGTGTACTGTGAGGGAATGAGATAGAACCCCTTCCTTTTGTGAGGCTTCTATGGCCAGGTGAAGACGGAGCCATCAGGCTGGAGGCGGACCGAGGAGGATCTGGAGGCGGAGCCATCAATGTGACTGACTGCTCCGTGCTCCGCAAAGGCTTATGGGAGAAGCTGTTGCGGCTGGGCATGCGCAGCAGCTCCCACGATGGCCATGTTTTTTTTTAACTAGCTGCCCAATCGGAGCTTAATCTCCGATCGCGGCAGCGGAAGCCGGGGGAGGGGGGGTCAGTAAATGAAAGGCGGGCTGTGTGGACACCGGCCACCAAAGGCACATGCCCAGCGGGAACTGGCCCGGGGTCTTGGCGGCTCCGTTAAGATAAAAAAAGTTGATGTAGTCGGGGACAGTGTGTGGGGGGCCCTTATGTGTGGGGGCCCCGGGACGATCGCCCCTGTCACCCCGCCTATAATCCGGCCCTGAGTACATTACATAACATATAGACAGTAGGTGGGGGAATGCGCAATACAGTGCTTCCCCCACCCACACAAGTACTGGCACAGGTACAATCGAGGCCAGTGCCGTAGCAGGACGACAGTGCGCCCTGTGCTGCACTGCCGCCCCTCTCGCTCCCCCCCTCTCCGTAAGCGCTTACCTTAACACCCGCCCGACGCGTGGAGGATGGGGATTCCTTTAGCGCTGCTCTGTGAGAGCCTCGTTGCACTCTCTTGGAGGTCTCTTCCTGCAGACCTCCGGAGGCGGCCAGGTAGCAGGCGGTGACCTTGCAGGATTGCGCCCCGTGCGGAGGCACCAGCCGCACCACCCTCCCTACGGTCCTGATCGGGGCAATGGTGGGAACTTGTGGTGGTACCCCGGGACCTTGGGCAGCGGCCCTTGGTAACACTGCGCTAGTTACGGCACTGCATCAATGGAGCTTACAATGTAAAATCCCTACCACACACCCCAGTCCATCAACCTATTAGTATGTTTTTTGGACTATAAGACGACACATACAAACTCCACAAAGATAGTTCCCTGGTTGGTATCAGACTCATGGTCCCTATCAATTGTATTTTTCTTACTAATGATTCATATTAATATAATAATGACTGATGGTATTTTCTTTTTGCTTATTATTATCTAAAGTGTTGTCAGAATCTATTTAAATTCTGATTCACCTGCTTGTCCAGCATTGGATTATATGTCTCACTATTTATAGCAGTGTCATTTTCAAAGGGATTAGTGAGTGACATCTCCCTTGGTGTAGCTCCCAGTGATAGAGAGTTGAGTAAATTAGGGGTCTATTCATTATGAAAAAATTGTGTATAGTGAAACTTTAGTTTTAAATTCTCACCGATCATTTTAACAATTTGCCAGCAATTAATCATTCATCAGTCATAAACTTATCACTTCCGAAAAGTTGCTCTTTTTGCGGAGACAGCTTTCCAGAAAGTGATATAATCCCCCCTGCAAGCGGCGTGTCTTTTGTTAGGCTCCAGCGGATTCTTTATGCTGCGCCTGTGCATTACCTATACAAGGAAAGAAGGAAGAGAGCATGCAGCCCGCTGTCACACAAAACTGTCCGCATCAGGATTTAAGTTGAGCATACACAGCACCTGAAAACGAAAGAGCATGTAGCCTGAGCCGCAGACTGAAGGGACTGCCTGGAGCGGTGTTTTGTGGAGCTCCCTGCCAAAAAGGTGTGCATGCAGGCTACACAGCATTACAGGACACAGCGGTGAGGGATCTAAATAGATCACACTGCTACACAAGCTGCCAGCAGCTTGTTAGCACATTCGGGAAACTGAATGCCATCTCAGGATGGCGCAGTTTCATTATCAAATTCCATAAATAAAGCTTTTTCGGAATTTGATGAATTATACAATATCTACATCATGGAAATTATCGGGCCAGTTGTGTAACAAGGAGATATAAGTAATATCTCCTTTGTTACAGCATTGCTGAAAAGCAAAAACACTACAAACTGAAAAGATTGTAAAAAGGGCTGATTTTGATGTTGAACAGAGGCCCTGATTCAGAGCCGGACGCTCTGACAGAGTGCTCGCTCTGAATCAGGGCCGTCCCTCTTACTTTTTGGAGCGGCCTCCTGGCCGCTCGCATAGCTGTGGGTGACCACCCACAGCTATAGCGAGCGGCCAAAATGATGGTCGTGATGGTCAAGACCATCGGGCTTGCGACGAGACCCTTGTGGTAGGGTCTCATCTGCCGCAAGCCCTGGAGTGCTTTTGGCTCTATCAGAGCCAAAAGAACTCCGACTGACATCACTAGTGATGTCAGTGGGGCCGCCGGCAGCACGCCCCCTTTGGTGCGAGACCCATAACGACGGCTTGGCCGTCGTTATTCGGGTCTCATGCATGTGCTCGCGAGCGGGTCTGAATCAGAGGGGCTCAGAGCCCCATAGGGAGGATTCCATGGAAGGTTTTTCTGTTGTGTGAATGAAAATACCTGGCATACAGGTCCTGGTGCAGCAATTGCATCTAAAGTTGATAGCAAATATTCCGAAATACGGAATGTTCCGAAATACAGAATTCTTTTAGCATGACTTATAGTAAAACCTTTGTTTTTTGGTGGTTCAATGTACACAAACTATGTTTAAAATTATTAAAGATATGGTATAAAATTACCTTCAGGTTGTGTATAAGGTGTATATGAAACATAAATTAATTTTATGTATGTACAAAAACTTTGTTTGAGCCACAAAATTATTGAAAATATTGTATAAAATTACCTGCAGGCTGTGTGTATAGGGTGTATATAAAACATAAATGCATTCTGTTTTTAGATTTGGGTCCCATTCCCAAGATATTTCATTATGGTATGCAAATATTCCAAAATACCCCTGGTCCCAGAATTTTGGATATGGGAGACTCAACCTGTACTATGAAAGATTCTTGATGAACTCTGAAGCGATGACATCAGAACTCACCAAATATACGCAAATACATCAGAACACAGTGTTTGCAGGTTTGTATACATATATGAATATTACTAATATGTTATTAAGAAAAGTAAATATGTGTGTTTCTTAGGGCTCGATCCAATAAGGTGCGAATTACTCGCACCCACGAGTAAGTGCGGTTGCATAGTACCTCCGAACTCACACATCTTTGTTTGCAGCCCCATAGGGCTGCGTACAAAAATGTACGGGACCCGGGTGAGATTGAGCCGCGAGGTCGGCAAATTGCTGTGCCGTTGCCAGGGTTTCTATGCTGTTGCAACGGCAATTCTTCCCCTTCTCACCTAATTGGATCAATTCCTTAGAGTTGAGTTACATATAACCATACTCCTGTGTATACAGTATTTCTAGCATGGCCAAAATAAAGTATACAAAGGAGTTCTCAGTCCAATGCAAATGATAGACAGGCAGTGCTTTTTTCTGATGTTATTCAATGGTATTAGGTACAGACAACTTTTTTAGGGGTCATTTTTAATATTTATATCCTCTTCTTTAAACAAGAAGAAATCAGTGAAATGATTTCTGAAATGTATAAAATAAGCATCCTAAGACATGACCAGAGTTTGGAAGCTACAATAAATCTTGTATCAGCCTGTAACCTAGATGAGTACTGATATATGTATCATACATTGTCTACCCTCATAAGCTTGCCTATTTCAATAGCAGATTCTTTATGGTAACATCACGAAATAATCAGCCCTCAGACAATAAGAAGGGTCATTTCCACCAGTACTTTATTTGAAATGGAATGTCTTTTAAAAAATAAATCACATCTCCCAGAAATAATGGGTACTATTTACACACAGGAAGCGGCAACACAGCATTGTTTCTTCTTCACAGTAGGTGACATTATGAAACATTTGGTAGATGATTGCTGCTTTAAGAAACCCTCATTTGCATGTCACCATAATTTGCATAATGTGAATGAATAGAAACAGAACAGCATGGGGATATCACACAGGCGAGATATCTGATTGTATACAGGCATCAGAATAAAAAAATGCACATGAAAATCTCATTTTATACATGACTGTTCAACCTAGAACCTGGATTGTATTGTGTGTCTAAAGTCTGCATCCAGAGAAGTGAATATATATTATTAGCTTCAGAAAATAGTTTTCATCAGGTTATTTTCATGATTCATTGCACTTTCATTTATGCTTCTTACAGTTTATTTCCATTCTGTAATCAGGTGATAAGGCTGAGACAATGAGCGTGTATTGTACAGGCCTGTTAAAGGCGCAAATACTATTTATGTCAAATTACTTGAGTAACAGTTTCCCTCCCTCAGCAATGTGCACTGGCCTGTTTCAATGCTAGAAGATAAGCTTGAAAATCATATTGTTATTAATGAGATCTTAATATGTTCTCAGATTGATTGTCTGTAGCTGCATTGCATTCATACCTTGACCAATTTTAAGATTTGTTTCAAAATGTTGTTTGCCACTATTTTTAGTAAACCTGGAAATGATTTATGTCATCAGAGACAAGTGACAGAAGTTATCTAGACATGGAAATAAAGCTGTGTTTTTACTCCGATACTGTTCATGTACATATGTGGTGACATCAGTCCTAAAAGACGGTTATGAACACATTCCTCATAACACTGCAGCAAGCCAGCACAGAACACGTCACTGGAAAATATGTGCTGCCCAGAAATTCTGCCCTTTTCCGATTCAGACCTTCTGAATGGCTCAGTGTTCACTTGTCACTCTGTATTTTTTGTAGGTCTCATGTACTCTTTATGGTTTTGATATTTCACAACGATATATAGTAACATTAGGAATTCTGGGTACTCTACATAACAGCTAATCGGCCTATAGCTTGCTACATGATCTGGTACTACAAGACTCAGCAGACTCTGGCAACTAGATGTTGGCAAGGCATGACAAGACTTAAAGGTGCATATCCACTTGGCGTTTAAATTAGCGATTGAACAATAACGACATAGTTATCGTTCAATCGCTCATTAATCGTTCACAAATCGTGCTTTAAGTTGTCGAAAACGACCAGCATTGGGCACTCCCGCTGGTCGTTTTTGACATCAATCATCGTCTGAACATAGAGGCCAACCTGACGATAACGACAGGCTGGGCATGTTCAGGGATGAGGGAGGGTGCCTACACTGAATGACATATCGTTCAGTGTAGGGACATTGGGCCTGATTCAGAGCTGAACGCTCTGACCAGAGCGCTCGCTCTGAATCAGGGCCCTCCTCCATGAAATTGAAGCGGCCTCCTGGCCGCTCGTATAGCTGTGGGTGACCACCCACAGCATATGCGAGCGGCCAAAAAGATGGTCGCGATGGTCTTGACCATCGCGACCATCGGACTTGCGACGGAGACCCTGCGGTAGGGTCTCCCTGCCACAAGTCCTGGAGTGATTTTGGCTCGGTCAGAGCCAAAATCACTCCCACTGACATCACTAGTGATGTCAGTGGGGCCGGCTTCAGACGGTAGGCGTTCCCATGGGAACGCCTCCGTCTGGCAGGCACGCCCCCGGCACGCCCACCAAAGGGGGCGTGCTGTCAATCAACATCGACAGCACGCCCTCTTTGGTGTGAGACCCGGAGCGATGGAAAGCCCGTCGCTCCCCGGGTCTTGCGCATGCGCAGTGGGGAACATCGACCCGCTTGCGAGCGGGTCTGAAAGACCCCCATTATCCAGTGACAGGATGGAGAATGACTGCACAATTACAATGTTGTAATCGTGCAGCCGTTCCACTCTCGTGTAGTGGATATGCACCTTAACTCCACAATAGCAGGAGAACCACAGCCTGAGCCTGCTCTACAATTTTGGTAGCCATTCTTATTTTATTAATCATTGATTCATCTGTTTGACTGGTTTCTTGGCTGTTTGTATTTTATTAGTAGTATTTTCAGTTATATTCAAAGGCAACATACCTTGGTACTCAAATATCCATGCAAACAGTCTCCAAAAGAAACTCAGGGACATGCAGTAAAATGTTGTATTGTTGTAGTATAAGGCAAAATGATATGTCTAAAGGGGCCTATCCATTAGGCGACCTGAAAGTCTGAACGTCTAGTGTTCAGACCTTCAGGTCTCCGAGGTGCGGTGTCCGCGCTGAACGGCGTTAACTGAACGTCATTCAGTGAAGGACCCCGACCTCCTATCTCTGAACATGCCGAACCTGACGAGCGACGTCAGGTTGACAGGCATGTTCAGTAGACAGTTGGGGTCGACAAGGACCCAGCGTGCACGCAAATCGCTGGTCCTTGCAGGCTATCCATTACCCGACTTTGTGAACAATGCGGCCAAAACCTCCTGGTTTTGATCGGATTGTTCACAAAGTCGGGTAATGGATAGGCCCCTTAAGAGTTCACTACAAAATCATTACAGACATTTTGAAGACTTAAAATAGAGACATTTATAGGGCTCGATCCAATTAGTGTGAAGGGGGCAAATTGCAGCTGCAGTGGCGTAGAAGCGCCGACAAGGGCACAGCTATTCGCCCCCTCGCGGCTCAGTCTCTCCCTTATGGGGCTGTGAACCAAAATGTGGAAGTTCAGCGGTTCCGTAAGTACAGCATATAGCTGCACTTACTCTCGGGTGTGAGTAATTTGCACCTAATTGGATCAAGCCCATCTTGTGTTTTAAACAGAGATTTAACTAAACATGTCTCCCAATAGCATTTCACTCTGTTCCTTGATCTTTTCTGTGTGGGAAGAAAATAACTCATTAGCTAGCAACAGAAACTGAAAGACGATGTTCAGGGATACACTATATTGAGTTTAAACCTGACCAAGTGTGCATATTATGCCAAAGACGTGTACACTGGGCTCAATAAACAAACACACCCTTACCTTGCTGGCTAGATCTCTCCAACAAAGATAGTTAAAAATACCAATTTATATGCAATACAATTGATAAAATGAATATAGACTTTTGCTATTTATCAAATCTATAAGATATGGATTTAGGAAGCACCTTAGTCCAAACAATGAATCAAATTGCATTATTCATTTGTATCTTCAAAGCTAAAATATACAGCAGAGGTTCTCAAACTCGGTCCTCAGGACCCCACACAGGTCACGTTTTCCAGGTCACCCAGCAGCTGCACAGGTGTATTCATTACTCACTGACATATTTTAATAGATCCCCAGGTGGAGTTAATTAATTAACTTGTGATTTTGTGAGGAGACCTGGAAAACATGCACTGTTTGAGGTCCTGAGGATCGAGTTTGAGAACCTGTGATATACAGTATGTCTCTTTTTTCCAGGTAAATCTGGAGAATGCCTTGCGGTTTTTATTAATCTATGTAACTTATAGGAAGCATTATTTGGTGATAAATTTGAAGCTGAGTACTTTAGCTTGCAATGTTTTTGAAGTTGAAGTAGCGGTTGGAGGATTTTGGGAATATGTAGCTATGACTAATGAACTGAATTAGAGCTAATATTTACAGCTGACATAAATATTACAAGATCAGTGTAAAATGGGTATAAATATCAGAACACTGACAGTATCAAAATGCTTAAAGAGACACGATCATGAAAATATCTGTTTTGTGTTCAGCACATGTAAAAATCAGATAGTGTCCTGTAATCAAGGGTCAGCCTCAGTAATATAAAAATAATCCACTTTTTTATTTTATGTCTATGTAAACCTCACACATAACAGCCAGGTTTACATTGTTATGTATCAACACTGTGTAAGTGCTGCATGCAGCATTTTGACAGCAGACTCGCTACATTGTGAGAGAGGAACAATGTTCCTCATTCTATATAAGCTACATATATTATCTATAATATTGATGATGATAAAAATATATACTATAATCAAGACTGAATGATAAAAAAGAGTAGTAAACAACTGAAGCAATGATTAATCGAATATTTAAATTATACACTACTTAGATTATAGTGATAATGCAAATTTGGATTTGTTCTATTTATTGGTACACTTTTTTTCAAGAAGCTCCTGTCTGAATACATGTTTTTACACTATATGTGGCTCAAACTTGGACAACACTGCATTAACTCATTAGCTCATTTTAATGTGATAACATTTCAAACTATTTACATTGGAAGTATTTGATAAACTACATAAAGATTTGAATGTGTGTGTGTGATTATGTATCCAAAGACGGAACAACCAGCTGTGCCTGCATCTGTTCTTGGTCATCAAACTGGTACAATTTGCCAAGAAGATGTGTAACTTTGCCAATTTGCAAAGAGCCATGTAATGAATCTTAAAGTAAAAAGTATTTACGCTTTCGCCACATCTCCAATTAATAGATGCAAATATGCTGAATACTGAAGATGTGTATTTTATTTTACCTTCTGATTTGAGTAATATATATATATATATATATATATATATATATATAGACTTAGCTATAAATTTGCACCAAATTAACAATCCCCCCTAAACCTATAGAGTGCAATAAACAGAACCATAGCTAGAAATATTAGCACCTTTGGCAAAAAGGAAAATAGTTACCCCAACAGACATCCCATGTCCTCAACAGTAATTAAACCAGCCCATATATTTTATTTTATATATATATATATATATATATATATATATATGTATATAATAGAACACAGTAGGTGGCACTCCCTTGTATAAAATAATTAGTCCAGGTGCCCTCCATAGAAGTGCCCATGCAGGGCTTCAACATATACACCAGGATGGCGGAACTCAGTAATAAACACTCGACGGCAGGGTCTGTAATCATTACAGACCCTGCTTTCGAGTGTTTATTACAGAGTGCCGCCATCCTGGTGTATATATATATATTTTTTATTATTATGATTTTATAAATATATATATATATATATATATATATATATATACTCTCCACGCTACAAAAAAAAGGCACTCTCCAGATTCTTTTAAAATCTTATAGTGTCACAACATCATGCCGTCTTGCCAATGTTTCAATTCAGTATGAATCTTTAACAAGGCTGCATCACTAGCATCAGCATAGTAAACTGCACAAGGCAACCATGTGTTGGTAGGACTGCTAACATACTGGAATGAATCTGGAGAGTGCCCTTTATCTACAACTGTAGAGTGGAGTATACTTGAGACGCCCAATGGTGATTTTATATATATATATATATATATATATATATACCCTCTTCAGATTTGAATCCTAGGTTGCTTCCCCTTTTGCATGGCCCTTTGTACCTAACTGTTCTTCAAAATGTTCACTACTCATGATCCCTCGCTATGTAGCAATTCTACATACCATGACATCAGCGAACTGGTGCAAAATGTCCGCATAGCATATGTAGCTAATTCATCAGTGATTGCCTAAAATCATAACCAACCAATGGACTATTTTAATTTTGTAGTATAAAAACATTAGTAAAATGCTTAGGGTATGAACTCACTTCTTATGGTCCTATGTGGCAAACAGGCCTCCTGTTACCCAACACTTAAATAGTCATGTGTGGCAATAGCATTGAGTGAGTCGGATTTCATCACCTTCATGCCACTCAGCAACAAATATGTTGCAATTACAGACAATAGTGGAAAGTATATTACATAATGCACTATATTTTACACATTTTACCACCTTTAGTCTGCACAATGCCTATAATGTATATCATTATCCTATTTTAGCATAGCATTTATTATCTACAAAAACTTAAAAAGACTCCATACAATTAAGGAGCAGACATTTTTCAGACTTATGAGCTTGCCTTGGTTAAGTCACATATAAGGGAACGGTATTACAACCAGTTTATAATTAGTAACTCCCGCCTCCTTCTCTGAACCCACATTCATTTCTCTATCCTCCCCCTTCCACTTCAAAGAAAAAGCTGTTTGCTTCCAAACATGAAATTTACCCCAGCTGGGGAGGAACAGACATCTGTGTGTGACTCAGGGGCATTCATCCGTGATGTTCTCTCAGCCTTTATGGAGCTAATAGATGCTGCATTGTGGATGCAAACAAGACAGTGGCTAAAAGTTGCAAATCTTTCTGACAACACAAAGACAGAAAACATCAGATGGAAAATATCAAACAGCCCAAGCAAAATCATGAGATCCTATTGTTTGATTTTCATCTTCTGTTCAACTTGTATTATGCTTCATTTTCTGTCTTTCGGGTTTATTCAACAGTGAAAAAAAAATATTTCATATGGTTTAACATGATGTGTGGATCTCAGCAGAAAATAACTGTGTCTTCCTCCAAAGCTAAACAATTATAACTTGTGACTCTCCTAGGTGAAGTGTTATAATACATTAACACTTTCAGCACTCAGAAATTAAGCAAGACATGGAACGGATTAGACATTATTACATTGACCCGATCGGCCTTTATGCCGTCATGTTTGACACATACTGTAGCTGGAAAGGAGGAAATAAATAGATGACATCTAGTTCTCAAATCTTTTTCATCCTGAATGCGTATCCCATGGTCCATGAATATCTGCAGCCTGTCCTGTGTGCATCCAGCTGCAGTACACATCCGTAGTCCAGCAGAGCCAATTCCAACTTTTTGAATGTTGTAGGTGAGTTGAACAAAAATAAAGTTTTCTTGTTCCCAGTAAAGTGCGTCTTAAATTCAACCTGTAATAGAGCAATGTGCAGCTGAGTAATAATGTGGGCATACACTTCTCCATGCACAGTATCATTAGCATATCATCTATTGAAATAATAAACAACAATTGTGCATCATAGTGAATAGAATTACAAATAATTTAATTCAGGTAAAATTTAAAATTAGACATTATACTAAATGGCTGATTATTTTATTCTCATTAAGGGATAAGATAATCATGACAGTATCAAATAGTAACAGTAATAAAATAACAGTAATCAAATAACAATTAAGGGAACAAATATACACCTAGGCCAGTGGTTCCCAAACTGGGTGCCTTGGCACCCTGGGGTGCCTCAGGGCACTTGCAGGGGTGCCATGGGTTGGTGGACCAGGACCAAATCAAATTATTTATTATCAAAGCGATAGATAGGCAAAACCAGTGCTTGTGGCTGCCAATCAAAAAATATGTGTAAAAATAGAAGCACAGCCCTGTCCATCACCCCTTAACAGACAAGCAGAATTTACTTAATTTAATACATTTTCAGAATTTATCAATAAAACATTTTTGACCTAGGGGTGCCATGAAAACAATGTTGATACTCTAGGGTGCTGTGATTCAAGTAAGTTTGGGAACCACTGACCTAGGCTATTTATGCCAAGTTATTAAAATAAAGTTTAATATTAAGTATACAAACAAGGGAAAAGCCGGATCAGTGCTTTCATTTTTAGGTGCAATAATTATTTTTTTCCCACATTATTGTATCTATTTAGACTTACCTTTTAAACTTTTAAAATGTATTTAGTGTATTTTCTTTACTGAATGTATATATAAATGTATATACAATTTATATGTAGATCATCCAGGTGAATACTTGAAGTATATCAAGCAGTTAGAAAGGTCATCAGCCGGAGAGATATAGGGCCTGATCCAGAGGTGCCCGTATTACCAAGGTGCACAGTTGGGGGATTATTGCTACTGCGCATGCGCAAACCAAAATGTGCAATGGCATATGATATTACTGGAAACGGCATCTGCAATCCATGGAAGGTTAGAGTGGGGACTGGGAGGTGACCTAATGTCATCGCAAAAAGAGGAGATGTGACATGAGCGTGATTAGGAAAGCAGCTGTATTTTCTATTGCAGCACCACAGCCAAAGTGGCCATGTTTAAAGACAGTTACAAGGGAGACTCTGCACTAGCCAGGGGCTGCTTGAGGAGTCGATGTTGCGACCGATGGGCTTCGATGTTTTGAGAAATTGGACCCACCAGTACACTTGAGCTTTGCTAAGATATGCAAAGTGGGCATTGCAAAGTTTGCTCAGTCCCTCGCATGGAAGTACACAGGAGGAATGCTTAAACTGGCATTTGCATACTTTCGCACTTGCAAACCTGTAAGAAATCGCAGCCGCACATGAACTGCATGCACCTCTGAATCGGGATCGGTATGAAATACCGCCGGACGGTTCGAATTCCGACGCTGGAAGACCGGCAGTAAAGATCCCGACAGGTACGTATTTTTACTATTCACTAACCTAACCCCACACCCTAACCCTCTCTTAGGAGTGCCTAACCCTAACCTCCCCAAGTGCCTAACCCTGCCCCCCTCTGTAAGTGCCTAAACCTAACCCCCTTTCCCCGCAGCCTAAACCTAAGTCTCCCGGGGGGTGGCTAACCCTAACCTTCCCCTGGGGGTGCCTAACCGTAACCCCCCTTCCCCTAGCCTAACCCTAACCCTCCCGGGGGGTGCCTAACCCTAAGTCCCCCCCAGGAGCCCCCAACCTAAACCCGCGGCTGTCTGCGCCTGGCTTCCCTTAAATTGGTATGCCGGGCGCCAGGCTCCCGGCGTAGGTAAAATGACAGATGTCGGGATTTCGACGCATGTCATTAGACCTTTGCCGGAATTAGACAGTCGGGATGCCGACGGTCGGCATTTAGACCGTCGGCATCCCAACTGCATACCTCTGAATCAGGCCCATAGTCTGAACATGACCACACCCTGCATGAGATTATAAAACAATTATATCATTATTATTACTGTATATTTGTAAAGCGCCACAGTGATAAATAGTACTGCTCAGTGGGGGACCAACATACATAAGGGGCGATTCAATTCAGTGCGATGTTGAATAGCGCCGGGAATGAGTTCCCGGAGCTATTCAATCATCCCCATTGCGCCCTGCATATGAGTGTTTAGTTGAAGTAACCTGCATTCTTCGACTTAAGGACCAGCCATGATGCTGTTAGCACAGGCACTACACCGGAAACCAGCATCGCGGCCCTAGTTTAGTCGAAGGGTGTGAGCAGAAATCCTCTAGTCAGGGTTAACAGCACGAGCAATTGAATAGCTCTGGGAACTCATTCCCGATGCAATTCAACATCGCACTGAATTGAATCACCCCCATAAAGTCTGAATGTAAAACAAGGGTGGATTATGTCCTGCACTAATCAAGAGGTAATTGGGGAAAAAGTGTGCATCAGTTTGGAGTTTGGGACAACAGGATATCTGTACCCAGTGGTAGGGTAGGGATGTAGTGGGTGCGGTGGTTGAGTTCAGTGAGCATTTACAGCATTGGAGGCTGGAAAAGAATCAGATAACACATAAAAGGGTATTCCTTGAATAGGTAGCAGAAAGTGAGAAGTCCTACAGATGGGAGAGAGAGGTGATTATGAGGAGAAAAGATGGGGGTTATGTATTAGAAGAAGGGGGTGTGAAATGCAGGAAGGCTTGTATTGTTGAGGACTCTGTAGATGAAAGTTTGGGAATTTGAATTGGATTATGGAAGGCATTAGACGTTAGTACAGTGTCTTGATGAGTCTTGCAATAGCACATAAAAAGGATTGACATGGGACATATGGATGAGAGCAATGTCACCTAGAAGGAGGCTGTCATTGTCATGACAGGAGAAAACAAGGCAGTACTGTAGATTCAAGTTTTGTTTGCATTTTGTGCAAGAAAGATACATATACTGTGTGTGCTTCATAGGATTTGTGGTATGAAAAGTTGTCATTCGGAATGTATGTTGACATCTTGGTGTTGACATGTTAAATGTAGACATTGTGAACATGTGAACATTTTTGTATTCGTTGTTGACCTAAAGTCCATGTTGATATTCTGTCTGTCGACATTCAGAACCTGACATTCTGGTGTTAACTTTCTGACTGTCAGGATTCTAACAAATCACTACGGCCCTAACTGTGTGGAGTTTGTATATTCTACATGTGCATCCGTGGGTTTCCCCCGGGTACTCTGGTTTCCTCCCACACTCCAAAAATATATATTGGTAGATTAATAGGCTCCTAACAAAATTACCCCTAGTGTGTATGTGTGTGCACATGTGGTAGGAAATATAGATTGTAAGCTCCACTGTTGTAGGGAAGGATGTGAATGGCCAAATATTCTCTGTAGAGTGCTGCGGAATATGTGTGCATTATAAAAATAAATAAATAAAAAAATACTCTAGGTGGAGGCAATTTGATGTGACAAGTGAAGGAGAGGGCAGAAGCAAAGGGACCGATTCAATTCAGTGCGCTGTTGATAATGCTGGGTGGGAGCTCCCGGACCTATTATTATTATCCTTTATTTATATGGCACCACAAGTGTTCCGCAGTGCCTTACAAAGTACATTAACAAATAAGTGAACAAGAAACAAGTGGCTTACAGTACAATACAATACAGGACAATACAATACAGGACAAGGACATGGTTTATACCTATTGCTGCATTAGTGATCGTAACACTCAAAATAAGCAGCAGGGAGTCAGCAATCAAGTGTTAGATGCTCTTGTGGGGAGTAAAAATTAGAGGAAAGTATAAGGAGAAGCACATGAGGGAAGAGGGCCCTGCTCATGACAGCTTACATTCTAAAGGGGAGGGGCAGGCTTGACAGATGGGGTAGACAGGGAGGACAGAGCATATAGTAGTGGGTTAGGATGAGAGCTGAAAGGCCTTCATGAAGTAGTGTGTCTTGAGAGCCCGAGTGAAGATTTGTAGAGAGGTGGAGAGTCTGATAGGGAGAGAGTTCCAAAGGTAGGGAGCAGCATGGGCAAAATCTTGGAGGCGGGAGTGGGAGAAAGTAATCAGTTGGCAGGAGAGACGGCATGCATTTGTAGAGTGAATTGGATGGGCGGGAGTGTGAAGGCAGATGAGGTCAGAGATGTAAATGTCAGAGGAATGGGTGAGGGTTTTGTAGGTGAGTGTAAGAACCTTGAATTGGGTTCTGAAGTGGAAGGGGAGCCAGTGTAGGAATTGAAGGAGAGGAGAGGAAGATGTAGAACGTTTGGAGAGGAAGATGAGCCGAGCAGCAGCACTGAGGACAGGTTGGAGTGGAGAGAGGTTGGAGTCTGGGAGGCCAGATCGGAGGAGGTTAACGTAGTCCAATCTGTAGTTAACCAGTGAGTAGATGAGGGTTTTAGTAGCATCTAAGGTGAGAAAGGGTCTAATCCTGGAAATATATTTGAGATGGAAACGGCAGGACTGCGATAGATGCTGAATGTGTGGTTTGAAAGAGAGGGAGGAGTTCGGGACAACTCCCAGACAGCGCACTTTGGGGCTAGAGGAGATAGTTGTGCCATCAATTAATAATGAAATAGTGAGGTTATGCGGGAGGGTGGGAAGATGATCAGCTCAGTCTTAGACATGTTAAGTTTAAGAAACACTGGGACATCCAGAAAGAAATAGCCGAGAGACAGTTGGAGATGCGGGTGAGGAGAGAGGGGGAGAGGTCAGGGGAAGAAAGGTAGATCTGAGTATTATCACCATAGAGATGATATTGGAGGTCAAACGAGTTGATGATTTTGCCTAAAGAGGACATGTAGATGGAGAATAGGAGAGGTCCAAGAACAGAACCATGGGGAAACGCCTACTGTTAGTGGAAGTGGAGGGGAAGAGGAGCCATGAGAGGAGACAGAGAAGGAACGGTCAGATAAGTAGGAGGAGAATCAGGAGAAGGCAGTGTCATGAAGACCAAGGGAATGAAGAGATGGGTCGATAATTGGAGAGTGTGTTAGGATCAAGGGTAGGTTTTTAAGAATGGGGGTGACAAGTGCATGCTTAAATGCAGAAGGGACAGTGCCAGAGGAGAGGGAGAGATTGAGGAGGTGGGAAAGATGGGAACAGGCAGAAGGAGAGTGGTAGGGGAGGATGCGGGAAGGGACAGAGTCAAGGGGAGAGGTAGAAGGGGAGAGGAACAGATTAGGGCCATGACTTCCTCACCAGATACAGGGGAGAAGGATCATTAGAGTTGGTAATATGAGTGGGAGGGATGGTCTGGGAAAGGAGGGAGTGGAATGCTGAGGGTCTGGTGGGATATGATGTCATGATGTATGGAGTCAATTTTAGATGTAAAGTAGTTTGCAAAGTCAAGTGCAGAAAGCGAGGAAGGGAGGCAAGAAGGGGAAGGGCAGAGGAGGGAGTTGCAAGTAGCAAAGAGATGCTGGAAGTTTGAGGACTGGGAGGAGATGAAGTTCTTGAAATAAGATTGTTTGGAGAGGGACAGGGCAGCACTGTAGGATGAGAGCATGAATTTGAAATGGAGGAAGTCTGCCTTAGAGTGTGAGTTCCTCCACTGTCGCTCGGCGATTCGTGAACACTTTTGCAGGTATCTGGTGCATTTGAAATGCCAGGGTTGAGGTGTGGATTTGCGAGGGTGAATAGTGATCACTGGATCAACAGAGTCAAGAGCAGAAGTAAGGGAGGCATTGTACCGGAAAGTGGCTTTTTCAAGGCTGGAGATAGGAGGATAGGGGAAAGAAGAGAGTCCAGCGGGGAGGAAAAAGAAACAGTGTCAATAGCCTCAATGTTACACTTAGTAATGGTAGCCTTAGGAGGCTTACAGAGTAAAGAGCAGCAGGAGAAGTGGTGTCAGAGGGTTAAATCTAGGGTTTCAGTAATGGCTTGGAGATGTAGGGAGTTGGAAATGAAAAGGTCATGGGTGGAAACCAGTTTATTAAAGACCGATCTGGCATTCCAGAGGGCACAGGATAGAGGGATAGCATTTGTGGGAGAGATGTGGATGACATTATCAGGGTAGCTGTAGCATGTAGGTGAGTTAATTTGGGAGACTGATATGAATAGAGTGTAGTGATGGATCAGGCACCTGAGCAAGGAAGGGAGCCTGTAGCAGATGGACAGGGAGGGAGTTTAATAAGATGTGGATGGCGGTGGTGTGAAGTGACAGTGAGAGGCATGTTAGAGGAGGGGTTAGTGTGGGGTTGTAGGACCAAGGTGGGGTAGAAAAGGATGAAAGTGGAGTAACAGTAGAGGAGGGGAATGAAGACAGACAGAGGAGGGGGAACAGGGGAGGAGGTGGTGGAGGAGACAAGGGGGAAAGGATAAAGGTGGAAGCAGGAGACAGAACAGAGGATTAGGTAGAGACTGAGTGAAGGGGGGAGTTGAAGAAAGCATAGTCATGGTGTAAATAAGGTAACTGAGGGGAAGAAAACTGGGAGTAGGAATGTAGTATGGATGTAAGAGTAAGTGCAAGAGATTTGCAGCAATGCAAGTGAAAGAACAGTGTTGGAAAAGTATTTTATTGAGCGGGAATAAAAAGTGGAGATTTAATGCGTTCAGAACTTGAAAATTACAGTAGACTGTGTTATGAGATAGCGGATATAAGGCTAGGCAACAGAGTTATCAATTCAGCGCTCTGTTTGGTCTACTAAATTATTTATTCTCGCACCCTCCCAAGGGAAAATCTGACTAAAGTGTTGGCGCTAACAGCCTTGCAGCCGGCACTATAGTCGGAGAATGTCAGTTCTAGCGACTTAACACCCAGGTTGAGTCGTGAAAACCCGGCATTCTCAGACTTTTAACTTGTAAGTGTCGGATTAAGAGCTGAATTGCATAGCACCGCTGAATTTAATCGCCCCCAAAGATTGCACCTAAGTAACACGCTGGCAGAGTGATGAAACCGAATGCGGTCATAATCCCGACCGCGGGGATACCGGTGTTCAGAATGCCAACGCCGGAATCCCTACAATTATCAGAATACCAGCGCAGGGATCCTGAAGGTTAAGTACTGGGTTTAGGCCCTCGGGGGACAGTTAGGTTTAGGATTCGAGGGGGGGAGGGTTAGGTTTAGGCTGTGGGGGAGAGTTAGGTTTTGGCATTAGGGGGGGGTTAGGTTTAGGTGTGGGGATGGAGGGTTAGGGGTTAGGTTAGGGTTACTTACCTGGAGGTGTCGGGATTGTAACCTGGTCGGAATGCCGGCGTCAGGATTCTGACCGCCGGGATCCCGAGCGCCTGCATCTCGTACCCATCTCTGATGAAACTGTGATATTATTATTTACGGTGTGGGAAAATTACCTTTGGAAGACAGGAACATAATGAGTTCTATTTTGGACATGGTGAGTTTTAGGTAGTATTAGGACATTGATGTGGATATAAAGAAGAGGCAATTACTTTCATAAGAAAGGAGTGAGCTTTAAGGCAATGGGGAGGAACAGGAGAGACATAGGCTGTGTGCTTTAAAGGGAGAGAACAAAGAGGACTCTGAAAGTACAATATGGAGAGCAAAGCACACCTATGCTTTTTTAAATAAGGTTGGAGTGGTTGCAAGTACACAATTGTGATTAAAGAGATTGAGAAGTGCCATGGATTTGTTGTGATGTTGCCAGCAGGCATGAGAAGGAATTTGCTTGCGTGAGTTGGCGAGTATGGTGGGTCCAGGACTTAAGTGCAGACAGGAGAGGAAGGAAATAGTAAGGAGGAGTTAATCATAAAACAGGGAGGAAATTAATCTTGGAGGCAGAAGAATAGCTTGGAGAGAAGATGAGAGGAAGAATACAGTACCAACATAAACTATGAATGACTCATAGTTTATGTTGGTACTGTATATTGAGCTGATGAGTTGGGTAAGCAGTTAAGCCAGGTAGTAAAGAGCAGTGAAATGATACAGCAGCTCTCCCAGAGTTTGTAATGTCCTCAGATGTAGAAGTTTAGCCCAAATCCACTAAATATTCCAAACTTTGATGGAATACTCTAGATGTTACAGCAGGATGGAAAAACATACAGGCCTTAGCTGGCTCTGTCACAGATCAAGAATGGACTAACCAATCAACATTTCAATTAAGGTGAAAGAGGGGATGTTACAGTATATATGAAAGTGTAATAGTTAGATCCAGTGTCAGACTGGGGCATTTAGGGTCCACCAGGGAATTCTGTGGTAGGGGCCCAAGCTTAAGAGGTGTGGCCAACCATTAAAAAGTACATCCAAAGAACAGGGCCATTTTATAAAGGAGGGAACAGGAGTGTGTCAGGACCACACACTCTGATTGTCAAAAGGGACAATCTTGGTGTAGTTTACAGGAAAAAAAAAAAACAAGCACTCAAGTTCATCCATGATCCTGCTCCACCCCAGATTCTGACCCCTAGAGGAGGGGATGGGGCCCTCAGGCAGTGGGCCCACAAGTTATTTCCCCTTTACACCTGGTGGCTAGTCCAACACTGGTTAGATTTATTGAACAGAGAAGCGGTTCTCAAACTGTGGGTCGCGAACACTTTGTGATGAGGGTTACATGATCTGTCTTACAAGGGGCCAAGATGCGCCACACAGTTATGCGATACTAAGGGGAAGGATTCGAAGGCACAGTGAGACCCCAGCACGCAGCAACATTGGAAACCCTGGATCCTCCCTCCTCTTCTGTGATTGGTGTGCATCTACTGGGGTCTGGGTTGTGGCCGGGCATCTGACCTTATGCTCTGCCCATCTCTTGAAGCTCTGTGGTGGCTCCCAGTGTGTCGTGCTCTGTAGAAGTACAGGGCACAATTTAGCACTCAAAAAAACAGGAAGGGCGTATCTCAACAGTTACAAAACGGGTAGGGTGTGACAAGTGCTATACTGTGATGGCTAGATGACTGGGTCAGAGCATCTCCAAAATGGCAGGTTTGTGGGGTGTTCCTGGTATGCAGTGGTTAATTATACCTACCAAAAGTGATCCAAGGACAAATAACACGTGGACCAGCGACAGGGAAATGAGCACCCAAGGCTCATTGATGCACGTGGGGAGTGAAGGCTAAACTGTTTAGGCCTCTCCCACAGAAGAGCTAATGTAGCACAAATTGCTGAAAATGTTAATGCTGGCTATGTGAGAACACAGTACATCGCAACTTGCTGTGTAATAGTTCCAGACCGGTCAGAGTGCCCATGCTGACCCATGTCCACTGCCGAAAGTATCTACATTTGGCACGTGACTTTCAGAACTGGACCATGGACCAAGGAGGTGGCCTGTTCAGATGAATTACATTTTATTTTACATCATGTGGACGGCTGGGTACGTGTGCGTTGTTTACCTGGGGAAGAGATGGCACTAGGAAGCATTATGAGAAGAGGGCAAGCTGAGGGAGGCAGTAAGATGCTCTGGGCAATGTTCTGCTAGGAAACCTTGGGTACTGGCATTCATGTGGATGTTACTTTGATACGCACCAGCTACCAAAGCATTGCTGCAGACCAGGTACACCCCATCTCAACAAGAAAATAAGGATGCAAGAAGGAGAAGTTCAACTACAATAAATAGAATAAAAAATAGCAAATGGAATCAAATAATGGGACAAAGAGGAAGTTGGTTTAAAAATAGTACATGACCTGGAACGGGGTGTAGTCCGGATCTGCACCCCCAGGTACTATTAGCCTCAAGGTCCCAATGGTGAATGATTCCAGCAAGGTCCACAGCCTCAGGTGAAGACCTTTCTTTTATTTGTTCATTTGATATAGGTGGGGCTGGTGACCCACACCCAACAGAGTCCACCTGCAGCTTCTGGTGTGCGCAGTGACTTGTTTCTGTATATCATTTTTGTTTGGTACTTTGCAAAACTAGTACTGTTATATTTGAGGACAAAAACATAAACTGTATGTATAGACATTCTAACCTGTTTTTTAGTATATATTTTCATTCAACTTTACAATGTAGCCATTACTTAGCAAGTAATTTTTACTAAGCACATTATAATTATCAGATGCTATATTGTATTTTTTTTGTATGTTGTAGTTCACATTACGAAGTTAATTTACTAAAAAGCACATAACTTTTCTACAGCAAATTTAGGCAGGGAGCAATTGAAAAGTAATATGAGAAATACATATACAGGATGTGCAGTTTATTTCACCTAATCTAATTGGAGAGAATGGAGAAGAATGTGAGAAAGGCACAAGCGTTAATAAATCAGCTCCGTGATTTGACATATAATTAAGGTTACTTTCCCGACTACAAATATGTATTTGTCTGAAGTGGTAACCTAAATTCTTCACTAATACCATCTAAGCAGTTAATAATCCTAATGAAATTCTCTCAAATTCATGTAAAAAAATGTGTGTGAAACATCAATTCATTAAATCATTATCAAAGTAGTTATTCTTTTACAAGGCTCTTAATGACCTTTAACAATATGTAGAGATATCTCATAATGTTAAAGTGAGATTTTTCCCACATTACAATACAGAGCTAAAATGTGATGACTTCAATAAACGTTGCTCTTAAATACAGCATAAATAACAGCCACCTGTATATGATTATGACTATGTATGTGTGATTATGACTATGTATGTATAATTTGTTTGAGGTGTGTTATTCTAATTTTAATAAACAATAAACATATGTAGATTCGTAACAACCTCAACACAATATCATATTACTGTTGCATAAAAGGTAGCCATGCACAGCCAACTGGCACTTGTACTAAGTTACAGGATACGTGTCCAATTTGGCCACATGTAGGTGACAATTGGACAGCAGCTGTTTCCTTTCCCACAACCCCTTAGGCCTAGTGCCAGATCACATCCAGTATGACCAGGGCCTGTTAGAGCAGTTGAAAAATGACCACACAAGCAGTCTAATAGCAATCATCTTTGGCCATCTTCAGACCACCTTTTACCAATGTGCCAAACAATGGTCCCATCCATGGAGATTGCCAAAATATTGTGTCCTATTATAGGGTGTGGTCAGCATAACACTTCAAAGAGGCTAACTACAGCACAGAGAATTATTTTGCCTTAGATAAAAGACCATAAAATGCAGATATTTTATTGTGCAGTAACAGTCTGTGATGTCAGTACATTGTAGTTTGACCTGCATTCAGATTGGTTGCAGGTTTGTATAGCAAGAAGGCGAATATAGAGCTAAAACATAGCTAATATTTAACAAATACCATGAATCAGAGTTATATATAGCAGCAATCCAGCATCTGTTTACGACTTCCTCTATCTCAGAGGAAGATAAATAAGGAAAGTATCAAATGAGCCGTTTGACAACTCCCCTGTTTAGGATTTCAAAGAATGTATATAGCAGTAATGAGTAAGTTTTACATGGGGAAGCAACAATCTAACCTAATAAAATAAGTTAACAGCACTAGGATGTACATGTAAAATGTGGAGAAGCATTGTGCTTAACCTTTAACACTCGAACAGCTACAGAAATACATGTTCCAAGATACGCAACCAGCCAATAAAGGACATTCAGTGACATTTACAGTTGTCATGTGTTATAACTTTAGAAGTGTCAACTGACGATTTTATGGAAAGCAATGCATCAAATAAAATTGCTCCTACTAGAAACAGAAGTGTGAGTAAGTTTCTCAGTGGTTTCTTTATTATGACTTGGACCTATATTTACTGATCGAGCATGTTCAACGCAATATTTGAAATCGAAAAGTGTTTTCTAGCCTGTGTGCAAGATAAACCCCATTTAAGCTATATTTAAAATAGCACTGGAAGAAATGGAGCATCTTAGCTGCTGGCATGTTGTAGTAACATTATTCTGAGTAGTCTGCAGGAGTGAGCCTCCCCTCCAGTCAGAAGCAGATGATTGTAGAGTATGCTGTGGCATGACTAGCAGAGCTAGAGTGTCTTTAGAAAGAACAAAGAACAGAAACACTTAGCCCAGGTGCAGTCCTTACTCCATCAAGCAACCAGAGGTAGCGTATACTGCCAAGCATTCCAGAAGAGCAGTGCAAAGTAATCCTAGATTAGCTCAAATGCTATCAGTGTCCACTTTACAAATGGAATATACCACAAACATCTTGTTATTTTCCACCACTATTTTCCCTCATCTGCTATGAATTAAGGAAACAGAACATAATACCCTTCTGCTGAATGCGGGCTTTTCCAGCTTTAAGTATGCAAGTTAACAAATCATGAACATTACATCATGTTACATCATTGGTTTATTGGTTTAGCCATAGTAACTGAATCTACTCTAATAACATTTTACCAACATAAGCAGATTTCCTGGGGCTATGATGGAAAACGCCAGTATTAATATGTTCAACTTCCATCAAAAACCAAACTACTTTTGTGTTGTTGTTACACATCACAGTTGTCCTTATTACATGTTAGCATAAAAGCAGTAAGTTTGACCATTGAAATGATGTAGA
The DNA here is from genome assembly GCA_031769625.1 of Taudactylus pleione. NCBI lineage: Eukaryota > Metazoa > Chordata > Amphibia > Anura > Myobatrachidae > Taudactylus > Taudactylus pleione. Next base: position 9,889,824 of record JAUIMM010000037.1, read on the forward strand.
CACATGGGGTTTTATTACAATCAGCAGCTTGTGATGGAGTTTGGACCGTAGGGGTAAATCATTACTTCAATAAGAGGGCAAAAGCAAACATGCATATGGGATATATTTTATTTTCACTTGCTCTAATACCTATCAGCAGGAAAGAGGGTCTCATAATGATTGCCAGTAGCAATCCTGAAGCGCCTTACCTGGAATCAGATGGGAATGCTGCTGCTACTGATGAGGATATGACTATGCAGAGTTAGAAGTGCTCCTGATGCGATGTCCATGTTGCTGAACCAGGTGCTGCTGTTTTTGCCTTGTAGATTTGACAGCTAGGATGGCTTGTCTGTTTTTATATTGCACCATCTGCAAAGTGATCTCTGCATTCCAGCCCTCTTCTTGTGGACACCGAAAATCAATCTCCCTCCCCTCTGCCATGACTACCGTAAAATATACATATTTGCCTTTCCTCTCCACACAATCCACTGTTTTCATATTGGAGAAGTGCAGCTCCTTGATCCTTGCAGGTTCAGCCGGGGAGCTTTGTTGCTGAGGCTGCTCCAGCTGTTTGGGTGGGATGAGAAGAAGACCTTCCTCGGTTAGGATGCACCTCTTCTTCTTCCACAGCTGCAGCAAGCCATCACTCCTCTTCTCCAGAAGTCCTTCTTTTATTACCTTACAGCTGCTCTCCAACATGCTACTTATTGCTGGACCCAAATGCAAGCGATTAAACCCTGCTGTGCCGAGGAAGGTACAAGACGATTTCAGCCAGGGGACCCAATGCGACAGCAGACTCTGAAAGGGAATCATTAACAGTAAGGCTACAGTGACAATGCAATGTGCTAGAATGCAATCACTGTACACTGTGGGCTGAGTGTGACGGCAGCAGCTGCAGTCTGCTCTGACTCAGGCAGTGCTTCTTCTGTGGTTGGCGAGTCAGAGATGGCGTTTCCCAGGGCTAGGGAAGGGCGCCACCTGCTGGGCATGTTTAGCCTTTACTTCAATTCACGGAGATTATTACTCCAGTCAGCTAAATCTAAAAGGACAGTCCTGGTTTAAAAGCTGGGACATAGATCAAATGATGTGTTGCTGAACAAACATGTTTTTAATCATTATTGTTTTAAGAAACTTTAAGTAACATGAGTTTTTATACACTAAGCTGGTGCTACGTGCCAGTACAGAAACAGTGCTATCTATACGCTTGTTTCTCGTTTTGTCGGAGCAGCTAATATATTAACTTAGCAGTACGTGGCTAGATAACATAAGGCAGTACGTGGCTACATAATATAAGGCAGGCAGCACACTGCATGGCTAATTATCACAGACGTACCATGTTTGCCAGGATAGCCCAGGCTCACAGCCTCACACCTTAGCTATCACAGAGGTCCTTTCTCCAACTTGGAAATAGCAGCAGCCCTTAGGGCTATGTTTGTACAGTACATGTAATCTCTCCTACACTCTGTGCACATAAGTGAGACGATGTACAATGTATTGGTGTCATTTCTATCTATATATTACAGCTAATACGGCACATGGCCAGGCAATCATATTCTATGCCACCAGATAGGAGATAAGATATGTGCTTATAGCAGGTAGAGGTGTCACACGTGAGAATAGATGGCGGTGCCCGGGGACTGCTTGTTATATAAAGACCATCATGGGTCATATCTACAGTAACTGTAACAATGAGCAGACTTATAAACACATAACTTATAACTGTAACAATAACCAGAATACCAATAAATAAGTTATAGGCATTTCATGCTGCATTTAACTTATTTCATGGAAAATCAGTTCAAGACAATGTTAACTCTGATACGATGCTCGTGTACATTGATACATTAACTATAACAGCGTATTGTGCGAACATAATATAATGGTCTAGTATACTACTCTTATCTGTGTTGGCTGAGGCAGTCACACAGCTAAATACTGAGACGTGATACTTACTTGGCAACTTGCTTAGTGAATTCCCACAAGTCGGATCTATAGCTTTATAGAATAAGGGTGTGAGTAACTGCTGCAGAACTCTCCATCCACTGTGTGACTGCGGCAGCTGCAGCCTAGCCTGGGTTCGCCTCTTGCCTGGTGGAAACTCTCCTCCTCTGGCTTCTTAACCAGCTCCCGCCCACTGCCAGTGTAGTACAGGGAAACCAGACCCTGGGATGTTGCAAGATGGGCTCAGCCGCAAGACTGGAAGTGGAGAGGAAGGAAGAGAGGGAGGGGTCAGAGCACTATCCTAATCCTCACACCATTCATCATTTCTGCACATGGCTTTATTAAACTTCCACAGTGTGTTAGATGACATATACTGTACATTGCATAGATATGGTATGTGTGTGTACATTGTGTCCCATTACTCTCAGAGAAGGAGCTGTCTGCAAGCCTCTCTATTACAGACGGATGGCACATGGGAATAGATCTCTGTTTTATGTAAACATGTTTTATTATTAGCTCTTAGAACTGGATATGTGTCTTGTTTATATTAGTTACTTCATCCTATGCATTGCTGATATTTTTTTATATTGGGATTTAATTACTACTTCTTTTGAAAAATTAAACATACATTCAGGGAGATTGTGAAAGCAACATTATGTATACAGTGCTTAAGAGGGCATGTAGTGCCCCATTTGAGGGTTGAATTATTTAAATCAAAGAGTAATGGTGCGTATCCACTTGCCGATAGAGGAACGACAGTACAATTACAACATTATAATCGTACAGTCGTTCCTCATCCTGTGTGTGCTTACACTGAACGATATGTCATTCAGTGCAGGCACCCTCCCTCATCCCTGAACATGCACAATCTGTCGTTATCGGCAGACTGACCAGCATGTTCAGGCGATGATTGATGTAAAAAAAACGACCAAGGGGACTGCACATCGCTGGCTGTTTTCGACATTTTACTGAACAATTAATGAGTGATTGAACGATAACGATGTTGTTATCGTTCAGTCGCTCATTTTAATCGTCAAGTGGATACGCACCTTTAGTGCTGCTTTTCTGTGAGCAGTATCTCTGTGAGAGATGTTATTATTTAGACTTGTAGAGTGATACAGTTGTGGCTTTCTGATGAGGTTTTGATAACAATGGGAAATAGATCAGGCTTGAGGTGTGCGGTCTTTGGGAAATAATGCAGGGTCATGTTATCTAGTGTGTCCAATCATGTTGGTTGGATCTGTCTCAATATACCACACCATTTTATTATAAAAAGGTGTGGTATATTGACAGAGCCGTAACTAGACTTTTTGGTGCCCTGTGCCAGAAAGAGCATTGGCGCCCCCATCATTTTTCAAAGGAACATAATGCACCCAAAAAAGGGCCATGGCTTCATGGGGAAGGGCCAGGGAAGAGACAGGGGAGGCCAGGAGATGCTGGGGATGAAATAAGAGGAAGCTACAAGCAAGACTTATAATAAACAGAAATTTGACAGGCCCAAACAGCGCCCCCTGACCTGTGGTACCCTGTGCGATGGCACCGGCCGCACTACCCTAGCTACAGCCCTGTATATTGAGACAGATCCCACCAACATGATTGGATACACTAGATCACATGGCTGTGCATTATTTTGACTGTATTTCTCAAGCCTGATCTATTTCCCACTGTGTACAGTGAATTGCAGTATTTGGCATCACTTGTTTATTATTTACATTGTCTACGGCGCCATGATGTCCAGGAATACTCAGAATAGGGTGACATTTCCTATATTCCCCAGAGAGGAGGTAACTCATTTTGAAGGGCCCATACCTGCACTCAAGTAGGGCAAGGATGTGCTTGATGATGCAAACTGTGTCTTCATAGTCTGCCAATCTCAGTGAACACTTAATGGGCAGGGGCATGATGACGGCTCTATGCCAATTGATAATGTGAAGGAAGTCATCAAATCATGCACTTCTTTTCATACTTTTCTGAAGCAAGCAGTCAGGTAGGCTATGTTCTTATGGGGGCTGATGCTGAGTCGCACGCCAGGTGCCTGCAGTTGTAGGAAGCTGCGGAAGCCTGATCTACTACCTAATGATAATGTAAGTATCTGTTCAAGTAATGCGGGAGATTGTGCAAGTGGGAACCAGTGCCGAACCATGCTAGGCTAGGCAGCCCCATGCTAGGTGCAATGGTTCCTCCTGAAACAGACTTCCCTTATCTGTATGAATGACTCAGACACACACACAGAGCTTTATATACATGCCCATGATACTTCCAGACGTCAGGCTGGTTATGTAAGATCGTATTAACAGCACCCTACTTCATGGAAAGATAGATCCAGCAAAGTTCCATCTGACTCAATAGACTGAGATACCAGTATGCAAACATGCATTAATTTGCTTCTGCGTGTGCACTGTAAGCAAAAACTCATCATGATATGCAAAGCAAACAAAGGCACAGTACAAAATCCCTTCTGGTTGAGCTGTAGTTCTTAATTTTCACAGGTCTGTCTAGAGCGCATGGGTCTTCAGAGCTCATTATTAGTGTCTCTGGAGGAGCATATGGTTTCATTGGCTGATGGCAAGAGTTGGATGGAGCAAGGTCTTTTTTGTGAAGTGAGGTGTATGTATTTTGTATGTGCTTACTAGGGATATTTTCACATAAGCTAAGAGCGGGGAGCTCTGCTTTCTTCATATGAAAGCTTCTAATTATCTAAAAGCCTACTTGTATGCAATACATTATTTGCACATGAAATGCCCAAGAATGTATGTATCAGATGCTGGTGCCTGTGACAACTGTTAGCTTAGAGCAGGCCTGGTCAACCTGTGGCTCTCCGGCTGTTGTGAACAAGTCCCAGAATGCTCTGCCAAAGTTTTGCTGGGCCTTGTAGTTTCACAAATACTGGAGAACCACAGGTTGGCCAGGCCTGTTTTAGAGCGTCTTCAATACTTGCTCAATTATTTTGATATCTATTTGTGATCTGCCTGCGCTGGCCACATGATAGCAAAATGGCTATTTTTCCAGTCTCAAAATAAGTATTATCCTTTGCAACATAGTTATGTTCTTATTGGTCACTCTGCATCATGACTATAGTCTTTTAAATTATAACTAAAGGCGCGTATCCATTTGCCAAAAATTAAGGACTGAACAATAACGATATTGTTATCATTCAGTCGTTCATTATACTGTGCAGTGCCCACACTGAACAATATGTCGCTCAGTGCAGACACCCTTCCTCATCCCCGAACATGCTCAACCTGACGATATCGTCAGGTTGACCGTCATGTTCGGGCGATGAGCGATACCGACAACGACCAGCGGGAACGCGCATCGCTGGTCATTGCCGACATTTTTCTGCACGATTACTGCACGACTAATGAGCGATTGAACTATAACGATGTCGTAACCGTTCATTTTTCTCGGCAAGTGGATACGCGCCTTAAGACTGACCAAGGAAAATTAATATACAATCACGAGAGTCACATATTAATCACCATGGTTGTACAGTGGGTATTGCTCACCTTTGTTAATATTACATCACATTGTGACAGATGTTTATGGCAATGGCATACAGGTATAATGATTATGGAGAGAGCAGAACAGCAGCAACAGACCACAACATACATTTGTTCCACTATATAAAACCTACCTCTAAGTGCCTTTGTGTCACTGAGAGTTGAAAATCTATGAAATCAGTCATGAAATGGTATCACTTATATGCAATAGTCCTGCAGTTTAATTGTTCACAGTGGTATGAGTCATGTGTCTGACAATTATATTTACATATTATTATAAATGTAATGTCTAGTCATCACAGCAAAATGTCAAAGTATTCCCAGGCTCTGAAATTTTATTGCATTCACAGAGGCAGTAATTTGCAGATATATGAAATAGGTGTTGCCGATGCATGGGAGAATTCCATATTACATAGTCAGGAATTGTATACAAAACAATAATGGCATTATAAACTGCAACTAATATAAGAGCTCCATCTATGAATTTGTGTTTGACTAACTTTTTTTTTTTATTATTTCAATTCAAGAAAAAATGTTATAGAAATATTTGTAATAAGGTTAATGCTTGGTTAAACAAGTATGTGAATATACAGAAGATATAGTAAGACCTTGCAATGAATTTTGAAGCTATTTATTTGTCTTACTGTAAATGCAAATGCATGTAGGCACTGTATAAACTGCTGTATTACTCTCCTGAATTTTGGCTATACAACAGGGGTGGGGAACCTTTTTTCTGCCGAGGGCCATTTTGATATATATAACATTATTCGCGGGCCCGGTGATGTCACCCGGGGGCGGGGACATAATCGCCGGTGATTACAGCAGTGCCCGGAGCATCCTGAGGATGTTTCGGGAAGCTGTAAGGGCAGAGGTGTGACCGTCTGAAGCGTCCTAAGGACCCTCCAGATGGCACTGCCCGTGCCTGGCTTACCTTCGTTTGGTATACCGGGCGTCGGGCTCTCGTCGTAGGTATAATGACAGGCGTCTGGATTTCGACGCCTGTCAATAGTACCATGCCGGGAATAGACAGTCGGGAAGCTGGTGGTCGGCATTCAGACCGTCGGCTTCTTGACTGCATCCCGAAAAAGGCTCTGAGGGCCAGACCAAATTATTCCGTGGGCCTTATACGGCCCCCGGGCTAGAGGTTCCCCATCCCTGCTCTACAACTTCATCTAGGAATTGTCCATATATCTATAAAATGAATATACATGAAATATAGGGCACCATTTATCAACTAGATATAACCCCTTTAGCATGCACATTTAATAAACAGCGGTAAACTAATATTACAGCTGTTTGTCACTGTGGGCCTAATTCACTATGGAACGCAATTGCCATAGTGATTACGCAGCAATTCACCTGCGATAGTATGCTAATCCATTGTGATCACAATGCCACTGCAGCACTACATAAGATCGCCCACTATACCTTACACACATCTGTAATATTTAGCAAGACCGCAAAACCAACGGGACAATCGAGTACCATTGCAGCCTCACGCACACTTGCACAAGCCCCGACCTTACTCAGGAATTGCTAACTTCCACGCACGCTATCAGGCCTCAGGCTGCATAGGGCTTCGCCGTGGATAATTTATGCACACCCCTGCAATAGCGTTTAAACGCACTGGCACGCCTACGTTTGCCCGACCGACCCTCTGTTACCACCCACAAACAGCAATTTCTGTCAATCACTCTGCGATGAGTTTGCGTAGCCGCTGTGATCGCAGTCCCAAATGGCTAGTTCGCGCACTGCGATGTCTATTAGCTATCCAATACATTTGCACTTTGCTTACAAAAATAACTGACACATCAATATTTCTATGTAAAGGCGTAACCTGGTATTGCAGACTCAGGTAAGAAAAATGGCATGCAATTCTGCAACTTTGCTGTTATAAATTAATTTGTACTTTTCTTTTAAACACAAAAAAAGGAAAATTTGATTATTCAACGTTCTACATCTGTCAAAGTGGCCATGACTCCATGACACAGTGGTAGGCTACTGTGGAAACCACAGTAGATAGGTATGCTGTATAAAATGAATGGTCTCCACAATTGTGTCTGTGTAATACGGTCCTCAATGGAATAATGAAAGAAAAAAGTAATGTGGTAATCATGCATTTGAGCACTGACCAATATGGAGGGGGGAAGCTGCTAAAAAGAAACAAACAGACTAGTTTTACATATGGTATTTTTCCAGCTCTGAATAAATAATCTCCCTTGCTAGCAGCATTGTATTACAGCAGATGGTTTTCATGAGAATTACCTAAAAATGTCCTGATGAGGATAAATGTGATGACAAAATGACCATGTAACATGCTTACTTTTAAAGCTGCATACACACACAACGATTTTGTTACCAATGATTTTCTGAACGATTTTCTGTCAGATTATCTGTCAGATTTTTTAAAGTGTCATGAACGATTTTTTTGAACTACAAACGATTTTTTGCATTTTAACTTAATGAAAATCGTTGAGTTGACAAGTCTGACTGAACTACAAACGTGAACGCACATTAACGATGATCGTTCATCGTTTGACTCAGATAGTGAACGTTTTTTTCAAACGATTATAGTTAAACGATATCGTTTAACGATAATCATTCAAAAAATCGTGTGTGTATGCAGCTTTATGGTCTACTTTCAACATGCCATTTATACCTGCAAAATATTATTTTTACCATGGAGTTCATTTAAAATAATAAAAAAAAACGCACTATATCTGAGAGTATATTTTTACAATGCCAAAACCATAAACCCAGCACACGTTTACCAGCATACTGTTTGTTACTGGGATTTTATTTCAAGTGAAAAATTGTTTATTGGCCTCCCATGCTTCTATATGTTATGACATGCCAAGCATCTCACTTCAAAGCTTTTGGCATTTAAATCCAGGAAGTTGCTGTAGTTATTTCTTTGAGCTGGCTCCAGCTGGATGACTGAGCAGGACAACGTCTATTATTAGGCACTGAACCCTTAACCCCTCTCATTTGCCATATGGGTCACACAACATTGTGCATATCATAGTGTAAGGACACCAACATGATTGTAGCTCCTACATTTTAGCTTTAGAGCCTTAATTTTCTCCAAACTAGTTGGTACATTGGTCACTTGAGATTAGGAGTCAATTTCATCCTTCTGCAAGAAAATATATTAGACATCAGTAAAATATAATTGAACAATATAAGAAAACATAAGAAGTGTGTACAGCTCTGAAGCCTATTTCTGACCTTTCACAATGTAGCCCCGATAAGTGTAATTGCAGCGATAAACAATGTCTTTACAGTGCAATTTATTAAAAATCTCTCACTGGGACAGGGACTCCATAAGAACCCAACTAGGTGATGAGTGAAAAGTAAAGTGATAGTTTACACTATTGCTTTACTGCTGGGTTCAGGCCCAGTTTACCTACTGTGCTTGTGCAAACAACTAGCATACATGCCTGCACCCCCGGAAGAGTAGGCATTTCTCCCGCATCACGCCCACTTCTTAATGAAGTGAGCAGGATGGGAAGATTTTACTTGGAATTTTCGGGTCTGTAGGAAAGGGGCGGGGCTAAATGGTGAAAATTGTGCCTTTTAGCCCCGCCCCCTCCTTACGAACCCGAAAATCGCGGGGGGTTTCTGTAAAGGGGCGCGACCTAATGCCATCTAACATCTGGTCCCGCCCCCCAAAGAGGAGAGCAACAGGTCCCCTCCTGCTGCTCCTGGAAAGCTGCCCAGGAATGTCGGCAAGTAGTCTATACTGTAGGTTACAAAGGCTAACATCTAAAGCTAAGCATTTTGGGAGCTTGGTAAATTTCTACATTTTTGCTATCCCCATAGAAAGCTATAGAGACTGCTTGTGCAAATGAAAATAGAGACGTCACTGCAGATATCTATGGAGCAGAACTATTATGTTAAATGGTCCTGATACTAAACGATGCGGGAATACTTCAAAAAAGGAACCCAATGTCTTCTTAATAAATAGTTCTCTTTAATCTACACTATTTCTCTATATGTTGCTCACTACTTTCAAGTTTAGTGTATAATATAATATGAAGTTAAACTTTGTAATCATCAGCGATAATTATATTTATTATTATTATCTCACAAGCTTTAGCATCTCTGCACTGATGTAATCTGACTTTACTAATGACAGTTCAATTGCAAATATTATATTATGGGAGATTTAAACATAATTTAAATTTAGTTCTTATTCTTATTTATCTGCACTCATTGAATTTCCAAAATTTATCATTGAGTCATTTGAGAACTTTTAATATATGAAAGAAAAATTTAATAATTTGGTATTTTCTTTAAAGAACAATTTTAAATGTAATCTGAGCAAATCCAGGTATCATGTTACTGCATTGTGGAGCTCATTCAGACCCGCTCGCTAGATGCGTTCTTTCGCTCCCAGCCTATGCAAATTCGGCTAAGTGACGGCACAGCAGGCGATAGCACGACAAGGCATAAGCACGCCCACTATGTCCTGGCGTGCATTCACATTGTGTCTACAGATGCCCACCAGCCTGTCTTAAGACGCCCACTAATGCACGTAATCTCCAGTGTATGCAAGCATCGGTACATCGGGTACCATTGGAAGCGAACGCAGAGCTTGAGGTTGACTATACCCTACCTCAAGCACTGCAATCATTTGAGTGTAAAAAACAGCCAGGTGACATGTACAATGACGCTTCCTTTTAATTATGCACGCCTTTGAAATGGCGTTGGGACGCTCAGGCACGCCTGCGTTCGCACCTCCACTCCCCCGTTTCTAGTGGCCAGCCTCTGTTACCACCCACAAACGGCTTCTCCTGTTAATCACTCTGCTGGACTGTCTATGCCCGGCGAGGGAACACATCTTGATCGTTCGCGCACGCACACTGCGATGCATACACATGCGCGGAATGCGAACATCGGCCAGCTACAAGCGAACGCTTCTTAGCGTCTGGGTCTGAATCAGCTCCTGTTTCCTGTTATTTCCTGGAGGTTGATTAATATTGTCCCCTTGAATTTGAAATACAATATTTGGTTTACAAGGTACGTACATTGTATGCAGCACTTCCTGTATTGTATCTGTCACAATCAGGGCTATTTTTCTGGGAAAAAAAAAAAAAGTTCAGGAAGTGTGGGTGGTGCTACTGGGGGTGGAGCATCCTGAGGGGCAAATGTATCCAAGGCATATAACCTAAGAAAGGTGAGGACGGCCTTGCATAGTTGTTCAGCAGACCTGCCACTGCGGGCTGCCCATGAGGGACACACAGAGCGAGTAGAATGAGCAGATACTGTAGCTGGCACAGGAAGGCCAGTCTGCATGTAAGCCTGTGAGATAGTCATGCAAAGCCATTTGGCCAGAGTCTGTCTGTTAGCTAGCCAACCCTTCTTGTGGAATCCATATAGATTGAAGAGGGAATCCGATTTCCTGATGGAACTAGTAGGTCCACGTAGATCTTCAGAGCATGGACCTCATCCAAAGAGGCCTCACCTGCTGAGAGGTCTGGTGAGTAAAAGGCTGGAACCACAATTTCCTCATTAAGGTGGAAACGAGAGACCACCTTGGGAAGGAAGCCAGGGTGCTTTCGAAGAACAGCCCTATCCGGATGAAAGATCAGAAATGGGGAGCGACAGGAGAGCGCCCCTAAATCAGATACCCTATGAGCAGATGCCATAACCAGAAGAAAAAGTCTTCGCCATTTGAGTCTACTGAATCCAGGGGTTCAAGTGGAGGTTCCTGACGTGCGTGGAGAACCACTGACAAATCCCATGGATCCACAGGAGGGACAAAGGGAGGTTGTATACAGAGAACACCTTGCAGGAAGGTGTGAACATCCGGTAGAGGAGCAATTCTGCGCTGGAACCAGATGGACAGAGCAGAGACGTGCACTTTCAGAGAGGCTAGGCGGAGTCCGAGATCCAATCCAGCTTGAAAAAAGGCAAGGATTCTAGAAACCCTAAACACATAAGGGTCATAGTTTCTAGTAGCACACCACTGGAAATATGTATGCCAACTCGGTGATAAATCCTGGCAGAGGCCGATTTACACACTCTGAGCATGGTCTGGACCACAGAGCTAGAAAACCCTTTAGACCTTAGGAGGGATGTCTCAAGAGCCAAGCCATTAAAGACAGATGGGCCAGGTCCGGATGTAGACAGGGACCCTGAGACAACAGGTCTGGTCATAGAGGAACGTCTATGGAGAGACTTTGAAGATTGGAGTACCAGTGGCATCTGGACCATGCCGGAGCTACCAACAGGATCATGCCTCCTTGCTTGAACTTCCAAAGAACCCGAGGAAGAAGGGAGACTGGAGGAAAGAGGTACGCCTAATGGAAGGTCCACCTCAGATAAATGCATCCATGAAGGCTGCATTGAGGTCTCCGGTCCTGCCCCCATACACTGGAAGCATGTGGTTGTGTCAAGAGGCCATGAGGTCCACGTCCCATAGACCCCATTTGTCCAGGAGCTGAAAGACTTCTGGATGTAGAGACCACTCCCCTGCATGCACGTCGTGACGGCTGAGGAACTCTGCTTCCCAATTGAGAATCCTTGGGATGAACACTGCAGAGATGAAATTTGACACACGTGAGAATGCGGGACACTTCTGCCATTGCTGACCGACTTTGAGTGCCTTCTTGGTGATTGAGGTAGGCCACTGCCATGGCGTTGTTGGACTTTACTTGTACTGGCCTACCCTGAAGAATATCCTGAGCCTGTGAGAGGGCTTTGTAGATGGTTCGGAGTTCCAGGACGGTTATTGGTAAGATCGCCTTGGCTGGAGTCCAGCAGCTTTGGAAGGAGTGCTGGCCAATGAGTGCAGCCCACCCGTGGAGGCTTGCATCCGTGGTGAGGAGTGCCCAGTCCAGGATCCAAAAGGGGCAACCCTTGTTTAAGTGAGATATCTGTAGCCTCCAGCATAGGGACAGGCAAACCTCCGGAGAGAGGCCCATCATCTGGGATCTGTGCAGATGGGGCAGCCCATTCCACCTGGAAAGGATCAGGTGTTGCAAGGGCTTGGAGTGGAACTGAGTGAACTCCACCATGTCGAAGGTGGACACCTTGGATCCCAAAGTTTGCAGAGTGAATTGACACTCGGCGACTGTGGAGTAACCTGCGCCCTCGGTGCTGTAGTGCAGAGATTTTGACTGTGCTCAGGAAGATTCTCTGAGCCTGATAATCCAGGAAGGCTAGAAAATGGAGAGAAAGAAGACTCTTTCTTGGGGGCACTCAAAAAAATATAATTGAAATTAGAGATTAATAAAATTTAACTTTTATTGATTATATTTCTAAAATGTAGAATAGACGTACAATATATAGTATATAAAAATGTCATGTGACATATGTGTTTTTATCTGTACCTGTTGACAGATATAAACCTAAAAGGAAACTTTTGAGAGATTTATTCTCATAAAGTAAAATATACTAAATAGTGGCGAATATTGAATAATAAAGGTCAATCTGTTCATAGAGGATATTTCAAATCTATATGATAAATGGATGTAACCATGTATAATTATAGATCCTTTTAAATCGGAGAATTGCCAGAACAGTGATTGACGCTTATAATGTAGATAAGTACACACATAGAGTGCCCACCTGCACGGAGGATCCCTCATGCACCAACTTGCAGTATAATATGTACAGATAAGTATGTTATATTCTAATACCTGTGGGATAAAAATAAGGTAGCGTGCATAGGTATTCCAAATATATTGAAAATAAACACAATGTAAGGATATTGCAGTATATCAATCCCACTTGTTAGTATAGGATGTTGTGGAGAATCCCTCATGCACCAACTTGCAATATAATATATACAAGTAAATGTGTCATATCCTAATACCTGTGGGGGACAGTTGAAAATAAAATAGCATGCATAAATATTCCAAATAATTTGTAAATGACCACAGTGTAAGGAAGTTACAGTGTATCAATCCCACATGTCAGCATTGGATGTTATGGAGAATCCCGCATGTGCCAACTTGCAATATAACCTAAACAGGTAAATATGTCGTATTCTAATACCTGTGGGAGAAGGGTTGAGAATAACGTAGCATGCATAGATATTTCAAGTAATTTGTGAATAATCAAAATATGAGAATAAAACAATATACCAATATATCAATCTCACTTGTTGAAATAGTATATTAAGCTGCAAAAATTGTCACCTATGGAGCAAAAATTAGATTAGGTATAATGTATCAGGTTAATTATCTGAGGATTCAATAGGTATACTTTATCAAAATTTTCTCAGAGTAAAGGAGAGGTGCCCAGATCCTGACTACCCCACTGCTGCTGTCCCCTAGTCTTGTATCGGACAGAGGACAAGGGATGAGAGAGTGGGGTTGGCAGCTGGTAGGAAGGAAGGAAATGAGCACTTCTGCTGTCAGTGTGCACAAACACCGGCTATCCTGATATCAGGGACATTGCAGGACAGGCAGGGCCGGTCGGCTGATGAGAGAGTGCGAAAAATAATGAGAATGCAGCATAAAGATTGCAGTTTAATTCCACACAATATAAAGAGATTTGCATATATATTTTAGCTGATATTTTAGTCAGGTAATTTCAGAAAAAATGAGTTAATGAAAGTAGAGTGAATATCTGCTTTAGCATGCGTTGGATATAAAGGGCATGTACCACATAGCTCCATATATTGCTTGTGGGTGTAGGGATTTAGTAACCCCTTGCTGATGCTCGATCAGGGCAGCTTCTGATACAGTGTGTCCATATAGTTACAGTCCATAGATAGTGACTGAGTCCAGGACAGGTATGCTGTAATCACCGTACAGCTCCGTTTAATGTCTATAGGTGCGGGGATTGAAATACCTCGTGCTGCTGCACAGCGTGCAGATCGGGGTGGTTTCTAATGAGATGTGTCCATAGAGGACATGTGGTCGCGGCTGCCATCCTGTATCCAGGCGGCGGTGAAGTGCTGGGGAAATCCCACATGCGCGTCAGTCGGGAGGATGCCCTGCCTTCCGGATATGTAACCCTTGTGTAGAGCAGGAAGTAGCGGCTGCCGTGCTGTGATCAGGCGGCGGTGAGCTCCAGGGAAATCCCTGTGTGCGTCAGTCGGGAGGGTGCCCTGCCTCCCAGATCACATGACCACTCTTGATGATGACGTACGTTTCGCCTATTCAGAGGCTTGTTCACATCCAGCAAAGTGTGATGTGTTCAGGTGATATTTATACCCTACCTAGTTGAAGTGGTTAGAGAGCCAATTGGCAAATATTACATGATATACATGCCCGGAGAGATAATAACCAATCAATTAAGTCATCCACATATATGGGTGGCATAAATAAAACATAAAAAGCATATATCTAGAGAGCAATGTTTTTTGGAGTAAACTATTAAAGATGCTCTTGGTAATAATTAAATCATCAGTAATGAGGTTGATGGAGACCGAGTGAATATACTCAATTATATGATACCCAATTGAGAAATCGATCATTCCCTGATTTGTCAGGGGATTCATCTATATGCATTAGTACATCTGCACATGCATTCACAATAAGTATACACATGTACATAAGCAGGAAACAAACATACACAATTCTCCATAAGTAGATATTTTTCTTATTCCAAAGCAAGAACAAAAAATTTTTTATATTATATATAAGGAAAATGAAAGAAATGAAAAAAATGTGAACAAGTCAAAGAAGTGGTAAAAGGATTATTATCCCAAGGACCAATGCGCTTGTGTACAAATTTGCACACATACACATTTGAACACTTTCGGATATGCACATACGCACATATGTACACATATATCCACTGGTTCGTGATAACCCTGTGAGAGCTGAATATTAGTATATTAATATGTTCGTTTGAACAGATGTATATGGGATCACAGATGTCCCAGAGCTAGATTATATGTCTATTAAGACGTATGAAAAACGGAAAGAAATGGAAAAAAAATGGAAACTATGGGATGTTACAAAAATGAACTATAGTTAATATATTCGTTCAGTCCTCCTGGTACAAGGGTGCCCAGTTTGAAAGTCCATCGGCTTTCCCGTTTAAGTAGTTCCTTAGTAAGGTCGCCACCCCTTATTCCAAGTTTGACTTCTTCTAACCCAAAGGCTTTAAAATATTTTAAGTTTCCTTTGTGGATGTGGTAAAAGTGCCTGGCTACTGACGTGAGTTTCTTCATTTTCAAGGAGTCCTGCTGGGCATTTCTGATGGTGCCAATGTGTTCCAGTATTCTTTCTTTGAGCATCCTTGTTGTCATACCCACGTATCTCATACCGCAGTCACAAGTGATGCAGTACACCACTCCTTTGGTTCTGCAGTTGATATAATTTTTAATTGATATGACTTGGTCATATTTATCACTTACTTGTTTCTTTTTAATCATGTGGGGACAAGCCTTACATGATCCACAAGGATATGAACCTTCCATTGGAGGTGGACGGGGATTGGTACGTCTATAATGGCTCTGGGTCAGGTTATCCCGTAGATTTTGGGATCGTCGCCAACTCATTGAGACATTTTCACCTAGGTTGGATGATAGATCCTTATCTAGGTGTAGGATATGCCAATGTTTTTGAATAACATTCTTGATCGTCTTCCATTCGTGGCAAAAATCTCCCACAAATCGAATAGTATCCTTTGTATCTGTCTCAGATTTATACTTGTCAGTGAAGATAAGATCTTCTCTGTTAGTTCTCAAAGTGGATCTAAGTGCCTTTTTAATTGACCTATTGCTATAACCTCTTTCTTTCAGTCTAGATGATAGAACTGCACTTTGTTGTTTGAAAATTTGAGGATCAGAGCAATTCCTATGTAGGCGAAGAAATTCACCTTTGGGGATGTTTTCCACAGTTGGTGGGAAATGAGAGCTGGTCTGATGTAATACACTATTAGTAGCAGTGCTTTTTCTGAAGAGTTCAGTTTCCAGGGTCCCCTTTGAATTCTTGTAAATCTTTAGATCCAGGAAGGTTATTGCGGTATTACTGATCTCATGTGTTAGTTTAAGATTGAAGGTGTTATTATTGAGATGTTGAATGAAATCACAGAGGAGTTTTTCTTCACCATCCCAGATGACAAAAATGTCATCGATGTATCGATACCATGAGATAACGTGGTTAGTATAGTGTTCGTTGTTATCATTAAATACATGTTCACGTTCCCACCAGCCTAGATAAAGATTCACATAGGTTGGTGCGCAAGCCGCGCCCATCGCAGTTCCTCTTGTCTGCAAAAAGAATTTGTCTTCAAACGTGAAAAAATTGTAGTGTAACACAAAATATAGTAGTTCTAGTATAAAGTTGTGGAAGTCATTATGGTCTTCCATACTCAGAAAATATCTTATCGATTCCATACCCAAAGAGTGGTCAATACTAGTATAGAGAGCTTCAACGTCCAAGCTAGCCAAATATTGTCCTTCCCCTAATTGTATATCATGTACTTTCCTCAAAATATCCGAGGTGTCCCTCGTATATGATGGGAGTTCTAGGACAAAATGTCGAAGATGTAGATCAACAAAAGTACTGGCCTTTTCAGACAGACTCCCTATTCCAGAGACTATCGGTCTACCTGGTGGTGCTCTGTGGTTCTTGTGGACTTTTGGTAGAAGGTAAAATGTTGCCACTCTGGGATGTTCCACTTGTAGGTAGGTATGTTCAGATTTTGATATAGTACCATTATTTAAGGCTCTGTTGATCATATCCATATAAAGATTTTTAAATACTTCTGTTGGATTCAACAATATTTGTTGATAACAGTTCTCATCCAGCAGTTGTCTATAGGCCTCTTTAGTGTAATCTTTTTTAGGCCATATCACGATGTTGCCCCTTTTATCAGAGGGCTTAATCACAACATCCTGCCATCCCCTGATATTCTTGAGAGCCTCTCTTTCCTCCCTATTGAGGTTGTCGTTTTTTTTATATAGATGTCTATTCTGATGTAGTTTATCTAGATCATTGGATACAAGATTCATGAAGACACTAACTTCTGGGCATATTGTTTCAGATGGGAAGAACGTCGATTTATTCTTACATTGTGGTCTCTGTCTGGGTGTGGGGCAGCTATATTGCGCTTCCTCTTGTAGTTCCTCAAGTGCACGTAAGGCTAATATCTCCGTTTCCACCAAAGATTCGTCAGAGGTAGGCGTGACAATTTGTTCCTTAGATGAAAAGAATTTTTTTAAGAGTAGTTTGCGACCAAAGAGTTTAAGATCTTTCTCCCATCCAAATCGGTTGAAATTAGAGGTAGGTGAAAAGGATAGGCCCCTACTGAGAACATCTTCTTCTATATGAGTTAGGATATGATCCGACAGGTTCATTATCTGAAGGTTAGCAGCTACTTTTTTGGTTGATTCCGGGTGCTGTACTTGTTAGGTGAGAAATTGTCCCATTTGAGTTGTCCTCTTTTTGATCGATCTCCTGGTCCTCCTCTGTTGCCCCGGTATCCTCCTCTGATACCTCGTGGGTTCCCTAAAAAAAGGGGTGCTTGTGAGGGAAAGATATTAGATGTACTGTTATTATCTCCTTCTTCCCCCGACGATTCTATTTCTGAGGAGGTATAATCTCCTCCTTGTTCCCTGTAGGTGGTCCTTTTATTTGAAATTTTCCAACGGAATATACGTCCGGTCGCAAAGTCCTTTTTGTCCCTGAGGAATTTGTTCTTTTTTCTCTCGGTTATGATCTTTTCATAGTTTTCTAGATCCTTTTTGTTCTGCTCAAATACTTTTTGAAAAGAGGTGTCTGTTTCCCACTGTTCCAGGCATTTTCCTATTGATTCTATCTCTTTTTGACATTCCTCCAAGACCAAATTATCATGTTTTAGGAGTATATTTATCAACTCAAATGAGCATTTAAGAAGGGTAGAGTCCCATTCATTCTTGAGGGATTCGGAAAAGAGTGGGAAAGCTGGAAACACATTGGGTCTTAAACCTCTAGGGCAAATTTTGTGTTTTTGATCGTTTTCTAGAGTGGTTAAATCCCACCCAGTTCTCAATTGTTTCTGCAGTAGGGTGTTTAGTCTCTGGAAATCATTATCCCAGTTGTAAGTAGATTCCTCATTTGACACTTCACTTGGGAAAATATCATTGAGATCTCCCAAGAGTTTCCTCCTAGTGGTCAATTCATTCTTAAGACTAAAATTCGACATGCTCTTGTAGCCACAAGAAATTATATCACAATAGTCCGTACTTTTAGAAAAAATAGAAACAAGATTTATTCCCAAAAGAGCGGTCCGTGCGAAAAACTCTAGAGACTGAGATGGGACTCAGTACGAAAATAGTATGTGTGTTTGGATTTGAGTTTTTGCACAGGACTCAATTCAGGATGGGAGGGCAATTTTCTTGTGGAAATATCAGATTGCCACTGCCCTTAAAGCATTTTAACTGGCTTATTCAGAAGATTTAGTTTGTGAACCAACTTAATAGATTTAAGTACCGTAATTCGGAAAATAGATATTTACCGTTGGCGGTGCTCCCCAGAGTCAAGATAACAGAATATGTAGAAAACGGAGAGAAAGAAGACTCTTTCTTGGGGGCACTCAAAAAAATATAATTGAAATTAGAGATTAATAAAATTTAACTTTTATTGATTATATTTCTAAAATGTAGAATAGACGTACAATATATAGTATATAAAAATGTCGAAGATGTAGATCAACAAAAGTACTGGCCTTTTCAGACAGACTCCCTATTCCAGAGACTATCGGTCTACCTGGTGGTGCTCTGTGGTTCTTGTAGACTTTTGGTAGAAGGTAACATGTTGCCACTCTGGGATGTTCCACTTGTAGGTAGGTATGTTCAGATTTTGATATAGTACCATTATTTAAGGCTCTGTTGATCATATCCATATAAAGATTTTTAAATACTTCTGTTGGATTCAACAATATTTGTTGTCGCACTCTCTCATCAGCCGACCGGCCCTGCCTGTCCTGCAATGTCCCTGATATCAGGATAGCCGGGGTTTGTGCACACTGACAGCAGAAGTGCTCATTTCCTTCCTTCCCACCAGCTGCCAACCCCACTCTCTCATCCCTTGTCCTCTGTCCGATACAAGACTAGGTGACAGCAGAAGTGGGGTAGTCAGGATCTGGGCACCTCTCCTTTACTCTGAGAAAATTTTGATAAAGTATACCTATTGAATCCTCAGATAATTAACCTGATACATTATACCTAATCTAATTTTTGCTCCATAGGTGACAATTTTTGCTGCTTAATATACTATTTCAACAAGTGAGATTGATATATTGGTATATTGTTTTATTCTCATATTTTGATTATTCACAAATTACCTGAAATATCTATGCATGCTACATTATTCTCAACCCTTCTCCCACAGGTATTAGAATACGACATATTTACCTGTTTAGGTTATATTGCAAGTTGGCACATGCGGGATTCTCCATAACATCCAATGCTGACATGTGGGATTGATACACTGTAACTTCCTTACACTGTGGTCATTTACAAATTATTTGGAATATTTATGCATGCTATTTTATTTTCAACTGTCCCCCACAGGTATTAGGATATGACACATTTACTTGTATATATTATACTGCAAGTTGGTGCATGAGGGATTCTCCACAACATCCTATACTAACAAGTGGGATTGATATACTGCAATATCCTTACATTGTGTTTATTTTCAATATATTTGGAATACCTATGCACGCTACCTTATTTTTATCCCACAGGTATTAGAATATAACATACTTATCTGTACATATTATACTGCAAGTTGGTGCATGAGGGATCCTCCATGCAGGTGGGCACTCTATGTGTGTACTTATCTACATTATAAGCGTCAATCACTGTTCTGGCAATTCTCCGATTTAAAAGGATCTATAATTATACATGGTTACATCCATTTATCATATAGATTTGAAATATCCTCTATGAACAGATTGACCTTTATTATTCAATATTCGCCACTATTTAGTATATTTTACTTTATGAGAATAAATCTCTCAAAAGTTTCCTTTTAGGTTTATATCTGTCAACAGGTACAGATAAAAACACATATTTCACATGACATTTTTATATACTATATATTGTACGTCTATTCTACATTTTAGAAATATAATCAATAAAAGTTAAATTTTATTAATCTCTAATTTCAATTATATTTTTTTGAGTGCCCCCAAGAAAGAGTCTTCTTTCTCTCCGTTTTCTACATATTCTGTTATCTTGACTCTGGGGAGCACCGCCAACGGTAAATATCTATTTTCCGAATTACGGTACTTAAATCTATTAAGTTGGTTCACAAACTAAATCTTCTGAATAAGCCAGTTAAAATGCTTTAAGGGCAGTGGCAATCTGATATTTCCACAAGAAAATTGCCCTCCCATCCTGAATTGAGTCCTGTGCAAAAACTCAAATCCAAACACAAATCCAGGAAGGCTCCCAGATGTACTATTCTTTGAGAGGGGGTCAGGGAAGACTTATTCCAGTTGATCAGCCAACTGTGCATTTGTAGAAAGGCAATGGTTACTTATAGATGTTGGTGAAGAAGCTCTGGGGAGCTTGCTAAGAGCCAGAGATTGTCCAAGTATGGGAGCAGTCTGATCCCCCGATGATGAAGATAGGCTGCCATAACTGCCATGATCTTGGTAAAGACCTGAGGAGCTGTAGAAAGCTCAAAAGGCGGTGCTTGAAATTTGTAATGTTGCTTTAGGACAGCAAACCGGAGATACTGCTGGTGAGAGGGTGCTATAAAAACATGTAGGTAAGCGTCCTGAATGTCCAGAGACACCATAAAGTCCCCAGGCTCCATAGCCAGGACAATAGAGTGTAGGGTTTCCATACGAAACCTGGGCACCCTGATAAACTTGTTCAGAGACTTGAGGTTAGGATGGGCCGATGAGACGTGTTGGGCTTCTGAAGCAAGAAAAGGGTAGAATAATAACCGTCCCTTGCTGTGATTAAGGGACCGGAATTATTACTCCCAAGAGCAGCAAGGACTGAATAGCCTTCTGGAGGAGCAGGG
Source organism: Taudactylus pleione (assembly GCA_031769625.1). Classification (NCBI taxonomy): domain Eukaryota; kingdom Metazoa; phylum Chordata; class Amphibia; order Anura; family Myobatrachidae; genus Taudactylus; species Taudactylus pleione. Next base: position 9,911,176 of record JAUIMM010000037.1, read on the forward strand.
CTTTGCTTGGGTCCTATGGAGGCCCTGTGCAAAAGAACTGCTGGGGGGGTGCCTCAAGAATGAGAGGACGAATCCGTGGGAGACCACTTCTTGTACCCAGGCCTCTGAGGTGGTCTGACACCAGAACAGGGTGAACTGAAGAAGTCAGCATCCCACCCTAGGAGCCCCCATGGAGAGGCCCGCCCCTACAGGCTGAAGGCTTGTCTTTAGATTTGGTAGGTGGACGTCTAGTAACCCAGGCCTGTTTGGTCCTAGGCTTGGAGGCCTTTGTGGATGACGTCTGCCGTGGAAAGGACTGACCTTTAGCTTTTCCCTGGGGACGAAAGGATGACATCTGAGGCTTCGTAGTAGATGCAAAGGGCAAGAACGCCATCTTAGAAGCTGCCAAGGTAGTCACAATCTTGTCCAATTCTGGGCCAAACAGGATCTCCCCAGAGTAAAAAGGCTCTGGAGTCTCTACCTTAGAGTCCGAGCCTGCCTTCCATGAGCAAAGCCAAACGATACGGCGGGCTACCACGGAAGTAGCAGATGCCTTGAAAGCTAGGGGACCAGTATCCAAAGCAGATTCTCCTAAATAGGAGGCTGCATCCCTAATGTGAGAGATGTAGGACAGCTGTTCCCTCGAAGCATCAGAGGGAAATGTATCTTCTAGGGCCTCTCCTCAATGGCTCAATGGCTTTGCCACCCAGGCCGTAGCCCTGGCAAGACGAGTAATAACTCCTGTAAGAGAGTATATAGACCAGGCAAGCGTCAATCATTTTATCCGTAGTCTCCTTTAAGGAGGTTGCTGTATGATAGGTAAATTAGCGTTCTTAACCAGGCATGTCACATGGGAATCCATTGCAGGGGTAGCTTCCCATTTAGTGCAATCAGTAGCTGGAAGAGAATAAAAAGAAATCCAGCATTTAGGCATCTCAAACCTATTATTTGGCATATTCCATGCTTCACTCATTAGATCAGATAGCAGATCAGAGTGAGGAAACTCTGGCAAAACTACCTTCTGTCGCTTAACGAGTATCTATTTTGTCTTAGGAGTGGGCTCTTCTATTTGAAGAATAGATTTTACAGCTCTCAGGTGCAGGTATATTTAATTTAGAGGGAGGATCCTCCTCTACCGAGGGGGAGTCACAGTGAGAGAGGTCTGCATCTTCTGCCTCCCCAGATGATAACTCAGAATTTGATAGCTGGGTGGACTGGGAAGATAACACAGCACACTAAGTAGGTTTACTAGGTAAGGGTCTTTCCTTTTGAAACATTTGGTAGCTGCCAGACTCTGCACTGAGGTAGAAAGTACATCTACCCATGGGGGATGCAAAGGATTTGCAGGGAGTACCTGCTGTGGCCATCCCATAGGGGGATCTACCACAGAGACCACTAGGTGGTCCGTAATTTTTGCCAACACCTGTGAAAAAGAAGCCCAGGTGGGGTCCTGAGGAGAGGATGCAGGGGCTGATGGGCCAGGTGCCGTATAAGAAGATGCACATAGACCATCTTGAATGAGATCCTCTGAAGCTAAGCCTATAACACACAATCTGGCACAGTGCAGTGAGCAACCCAGATATATGTACAATATGGCACAATGTAGTGCGCAACACAGATACAGTATGTGATAGCCCTCAAAAATAGAGGTAGATGTGAGGTACAATGAACCCCCTATACTTCAGTATTCCAGGGTTATAATGAAAGAAAGAAAAAGGAAAAAACTGTCAGTTGAGAAAAATAGACAGCAGCGCTAGCACAAGTCACATACAAGTTAACTGCAGTGGGCACTAAATTCAACTACACAAACTGCAGTGGCTGGTAGGAAATAGCGCTGTATAACCTGGCTCCTTGGAAGAGGTATACAAGGAGACCGGACCCAGCGTTCCCTGAGACCTCAGGCTGTTGCAAAAAATGGCTGCCATGAGTATCTAAGGGGGCAGAGGGTGAGGGAGGACCAGCTCTGGGGCAGCAAGACAGCAGTGGAATGGTGTCTTGAGTTGGGGGAGGGGCCACAGGGAGAGGACTTTCTCCCCTATGCCGACATCAACCCCCGGGTCCCTGGCCCTAGCTGTCTCCTGTACCAGTATAGGTTATGTCCTGGTGGTCTAGTGGAGTCCCAGACGAACTGGTGTCCACATCAGCGCCTCCGGTCTGTCTCGAGACCGGAGGTAAGACTGCGCATAGACACAAGCGGCGACCCACCTTACTTGTGCCCTTGAGTCCCGGCTGCAGTCTGGGATCCGAGGAGCCCTGCTAGCTAGGTCCCGCCGAGAGTACTTAGTCGATGGTTGGAGTCGCGGCGCCATGCAGGGGTGATGGAGCAGCAGTGCAGATACCCAGAGGACTGTCTAGCGCTGCTTGTATTGTCTACAACCACCTTACCTTTCTTTCCTCCCACTCCCTCCTTGATCCTTTTCAGTCTGGCTTCCGTTCTCTCTACTCCACTGAAACTGCCCTCACAAAAGTCAGCAATGACCTCCTTGCTGCCAAATCCAAGGGCCACTACTCTCTGCTTATTCTCCTTGACCTCTCTGCTGCCTTCAACACTGTTGACCACCCTCTCCTGCTGCAAACCCTTCACTTCCTTGGTCTACGTGACACTGCTCTCTCCTGGCTGTCCTACCTCTCAGACCGGTCCTTCTCCGTCTCTTCTCATGACCAATCTTCCCCACCACAGCCTCTTACAGTAGGTATTCCCCAAGGTTCCGTTCTTGGACCTCTACTATTCTCCCTCTATACGTCATCACTAGGTGAACTTATCATCTCTATGCTGATGATACTCAGATCTACCTTTCCCTCCCCTGACCTCTCCCCTTCTTTCCTCACCAGCATCTCCAACTGTCTCTCTGCTATTTCTTCCTGGATGTCCCAGCAATTCTTAAACTTAATATGTCTAAGACTGAGCTGATCATTTCCCACCCTCCAACATAACCTCACTTCCCACTATTTCTTTAACAATTGATGGCACAACTATCTCTTCCAGCCCCAAAGTGCACTGTCTTGGAGTTATCCTGGACTCCTCCCTCTCCTACAAACCACATATCCAGAACCTCTCACAGTCCTGTCGTTTCCATCTCAAAAATATTTCCGAGATTAGGCCCTTTTTCACCCAGGATGCCACCAAAACCCTCATACACTCACTGGTCATATCCAGATTGGACTACTGTAACCTCCTATCTGGCCTCCCCAACTCCCATCTCTCTCCTCTCCAGTCTGTCCTCAATGCTGCTGCTCGACTCATCTTCCTCTCCAAACACTCTACATCTGCCTCCCCTCTCCTACAAGCCTGCCACTGGCTCCCCTTCCCTTTTAGGAACCAATTCAAGGTTCTAACAATCGCTTACAATGCTCTCGCCAATTTACATCTCTGACCTCATCCCCCTCCACTCTCCTGTCTGCCCCCTTCGCTCAACTAATGCACGCTGCCTCTCATGCCAACTGATTACTTCCTCCCACTCCCGCCTCCAAGATTTTGCCCATGCTGCTCCCGACCTTTGGAACTCTCTCCCTCTCTATCAGACTCTCCACCTCTTTACAATCCTTCAAACGGGCTCTCAAGACACACTACTTCATCAAAGCCTTCCAGCTCCCATCCTAACTTGCTGCAACATGCTCCTTCCTCCCGTTTACCCCATCTGTGTCACACCTGTTTGTCTGCCCCTCCCCTTCAGAATGTAAGCTCTAATGAGCAGGGCCTCTACTCTCTTGTGCTTCTCTTTACTTTCATCTACTTCTTACCCCCCACCAGGGCACCTAACACTTGTTTGCTTACACTGTTGCATATCTAGGTGTTATGGTTACTAATGTAGCATGTACATTATCCATGTCCTTGTCCTATATTGTACTGTAAGTCACTTGTCAAATTATTTGTTTATGTACTTTGTAAGGCACTGCGGAACACTTGTGGTGCCATATAAATAAAAGGATAATAATAAAAAATTAAAATAAATCATAAAATAAAGCTTGTGCTGCTTAACAGCAGCCCCACTGTTCTAACGGTGATCCAGCTCCTGGTGGACACCAACGAAACTGAGTTGCCTACTGGCTGTGAGCGGAGCATAGGGGAAAGGACTGGAGCATCCTGGGATAGAAAAAAGCTTTGCTGTTGGTGTCCGGTCCACCAAATACCATCTACACCCCATTGTCTCCCTGTGGAGCCCTATGGAACCTGAAGAAATAACACTGGTATAATAGATTGTCTACAACCACAATAATATAAAAAAAAAAAAAAAGTTATCCCACGTATTTTGGTAAGGTGGCTAGTGAATACTGGGGGTCATTCAGACCCGCTCGTGAGCGGCAGTATGCTCGCAAGCGGGTCGATGTTCCCCCACTGCACATGCGCACGACGAAGGGAGCTCCGTCGTGCGCATGCGCGAGACCCGGCGAGCGACGGGCTCTCCATCGCTCCGGGTCTCGCACCAAAGGGGGCGTGCTGTCGATGTTGATTGACAGCACGCCCCCTTTGGTGGGCGTGCCTGCCAGACGGAGGCGTTCCCATGGGAACACCTACCGTCTCAAGCCGGCCCCACTGACATCACTAGTGATGTCAGTGGGAGTGATTTTGGCTCTGATAGAGCCAAAATCACTCCAGGGCTTGCGGCAGCGAGACCCTACCGCAGGGTCTCCGTCGCAAGCCCGATGGTCAAGACCATCGCGACCATCATCATGGACGCTCGCTATAGCTGTGCGTGGTAACCCCCTGCTATGCGAGCATCCTTGAGGACGCTCCAAAAAAAGGTAGGACGGCCCTGATTCAGAGCGAGCGCTCTGGTCAGAGCGTTCAGCTCTGAATCTGGCCCACTGCTGTTAACCCAGATTATCCTAGATTAGATAACTTCAAAAGACATACCCCTTTTACACCGACCAAAAAATCCCAGGTTGATGCGCATCAACCTGGGATTTTTGTCAGTGTAAATGGATCCACCTGGGTCCAGGAATCCAGAGATCCAACTCGGGTACTTTGCAGGGTTGGCCACTGGTTGTTCCCGTGCCACCCTGCAGTGTAAACTGCCTGATCCGGGTCACGATGACCCGGATTATGCCACATGCCGTCCTTTTGGCCGGCTTCAGTGGTGCTTGGAGATGACATCATCTCCAAGTGTCCACTGCAACATCGAAGAGCCGGGTCACTGCAGACCAGCCTCCAGTGTGAACGGCACCATCTCGGGAATATCTTCGGTCAGCGCCGCAGTCTAAAACGGGAAAGTTCCGCGTCTGATCCGGATTGGAACCCTGACCCAAACCCCTGGAACTTTGGTATAAAAGAGGCATTACATAACTAATTTATAACAGCAGATACATCATATTGAGCCCGAACCTATTGTACAGCCCAGTGACTCCTGGAATACTAAACACATTAAGGTATTATTAAACAAAACTAACATTTGGAGTCAAATAATACAGGTCCACACTGAATAGCGATTGTGTCACTAAACACAGCCATATTTTAAAATGTTCCTACTGTAAAATTGCAGCAAAATAACACGAAAGTAATAAAGTACACCTAATAGCTTTTATTAATTCATATTAATAACCACATACATTTTAGTATTACAAATATGTAAGACAACTGTGCACTCTGTTGAGAGACTATCTTCCCTTGTTGCTTCATACGTTATGTGCCCCCCCCCCCCAAAAAAAAAAAACCTTTACTAAGTAACAGCTACATTACAGTTACTGATGGTTGGTCTAACCTCTGACCTCTCCCATCAATGGTCACTGATGTCAGTACCTGAGAATTCCGACACCCACTGAGCATGTCTGACCTGGAACATGATTCGTAGAATTATTATATAGAGACTAGCTAAAGTACCCGGTTTCACATGGGTAAACCTTATGCTGGGTACACACTAAACGATGTGTACCCAGCGCAATGTGTTGTGTAGCTGGTCCTGGCGGGGTGCTGGCATCAGCAAGTGCATACACACGTGCCGATGCCGGGAGCAGTGGCGCGACAGCGGGGGCAGCATGGCCCCACTGACGATATCACGGACGACATATCTAGTGTGTACCCGACTTTAGATATTTACTGTTTCCATTTCCATCTCACCTCTCCAGTAACACATTAATCCTTCACTTCTATAGTAAATTAATCTCCTCCCTCGCCTGTATACTAATGCATTCCACTACCTCACCTCTGCAGTAACACATTTCCCTCCCTTGCCCATGTTGTAGCACATTTGACATTCCCCTCCCTCACATCTGTAGTTACACATTAACCTTGCTCACAGCTGTAGTAACACATTCGCCTCTCACCCCGCAACACCACATTAAACATGCCCTTCCCATACCTCTGTAGTAACAAATTCCCTTCCCCCACTATTCAAATAGGGGAGACACCCCAACCGCCAGTGATGTTTTGCAGCATTTGGGGTGACAGTTGGTGTTTGAATATTGAACTGTGCTACAGCTACGATGAAACAGTAGGTCAGGACATTGCACAGGGGGAGGAATAATTTTAGCCCTTTTCACCCCCTTATGAGTCGAATTTCCAAACTCCCTGCTTAGTGGTTGCCTACACCATGGAAGGCATATATTCCCCAATTTACAGGTTTCTAGGTCCACTGGTTTGGGCGATGAGTCAGTGAGTCATTTATATACAGCGGGTAAAATAAGTATTGAACACATCAACATTTTTCTCAATAAATATATTTGTAATGGGGCTATTGTAATAACATTTTCACCAAATGTCAGCAACAACCCATGCAATCCACACATGCAAAGAAATCAAACCATAGATGTCCATAAATTAAGTTATGTGTAATAATGTGAAATGACACAGGGACAAAGTATTGAACACATGAAGAAAGGGAGATGCAAAAAGGCATGGAAAGCCAAGACACCAGTAGAAATCTATCAGTAAATAGAAAGCAAACCTGTCCCTTGTCAGTGCAAATTAATATAAGCTGGTTCAGTCCCAACTGATGGCCTATAGAAAGGTGTCTCATTACCAAGGTGTCACACAAGAAACATCTCATGATGTTCAACCTTATTGTTGCAAAACATAATTATGGCATTGATTACAGGATTTTAAACTTCTGAATGTTCCAGTGAGCACTGTTGGGGCCATAATCTGGAAGTGGAAAGAACATAATTTCACCATAAACTGGCCACGACCAGGTGCTCCTCGCAAGATTTCTGATAAAGTGAAAAGAATTATCAGAAGAGTTGTCCAAGAGCCAAGGAACACTTGTGGAGAGCTTCAGAAAGACCTGGAATTAGCAGGTACAATTGTTTCAAAGAAAACAATAAGTAATGCACTCATGGCCTGTATACATGCTCACCCAGCAATACTCCATTGCTGAAGAAAAAGCATGTTGAAGCTCGTTTAAAGTAAACATTTGGACAAGCCTGTGAAATAATGGTAGAATATAGTCTGGTCAGATGAGACCAAAATGTAACTCTTTGGATGCCATAATACACACATTTGGAGGAGAAATGGCAGTGCAAATCACATGAAAAACAACATACCAACAGTGAAGTTTGGATTTGAAAACATCATGGTGTGGGGCTGTTTTTCAGCATACGGTACTGGCGGTGTTCTACTATGCTCGCTAATGATCCTGTATGCCGGACTGTGGTATTTTATCTGTACGTTTTTAATGTGTGCTACAATTAAATATATGTTGCTTTTTACTCATTGTGGTGCGCATCCCTTCTGCTTCTTTGACTCATTATATAATTATATATATATATATATATATAATATGTCTGTGTAGTTGCAGGACTAACAATGTTCTGAAATCCTAGGCAGCTTAAATCACTGTCTTAAATAATGTTCATAGAAAAATTTCTATGTAAATACAGGCTCTTTATAATTTTACTGGTTGGCAAATCAAATACATCTTGAACAAAGAATTGTGAATTAAAATATTTAATAGTTGATCCAGTTCTTTTTCATTTGACAATAGTTATGCATGACAAACTTTAGTAAATCTGGGCAAATATTATAATTTTTTTTTCTGGGGTTGATTAATCATAGTAAAAGACAGGCTCCCTATTTATGTAATGCATAACAATTAAAATAGATTAATTCAGACAATCCTAATACAACATGGCAGGAGTGTTATTGTAAATTATACTATGTCATGTAAAATTACTGTCATAAGTGTAATAAATAGACAGGTTCCCAGAATGGGCTAGAGTGACAGCCTGCTGCTCCTGACACTAAATTTAAATTGAAGGTGTTACCATGTACTGTTTGTTTGTTGTTTTTTTTTACAAACCTTGAACCCTCTGGTCTCAAGAGTAATAAGATATTTGCAGAAATCCCTACTACAGTATAGGGGTCAATGTAAATAACATAGATAAAACCAGAGGCATATTAAGTGAGGAGGGTGCCCATGTGCAGTCTCCATTCAGGCCCCCTCCTCTCTAGTTGAGTCTACCCTCTTGTGCCGCTAACGGCAGATTCTACTGTGCATCTATTGCCCATTTTCCCAGCAAGTGGGCGGCTCAGTTTAAAATCATATGTGGCATGTAGATGTGCTGTGGCAAAAGACACAATGTGTTCTAAGATTTACATCTCCATTTCATTTGGCCAGAAGATTATGACCCTGGAAAATGAGATGACGAGGTTTAAAACCTTATTGAGAGAAAACAAGATACATTCCCATAATCTAGCAAACATTTTTACATGGTATCTCTGGTACCAGGAGTGAAATGCATTCTTAATTTTTGCATTCATAATATAGGACGTATATGGTCTGTCATTTACGACCTTCTGTGACAGTTGGGAAGTGCGTGAGGGAAACACACCTTAAGCCTCACCACAGCCTTCAACCTTATGGCCGGAAAGTAATCGGTTGCGTATTTTTGGCCACTTTTAATTCACAAAAAATCATGGCAATTTTCCAGTGACCTTAGCCCCCAAATCACCAGATGTAATAGCTGTTTCTTCACTGTCAGTGCCAGCATGCCCTGGCAGCCATTAAAATTGTGATATAGTCTTCTAGTCAGTTGGCATGGAGATGTAAATCTTAGAACACATCTTTTGAATTATCATCAAATGACATTGTATAAACCATTTAACACAATTGTACTAACAAGGCATAGACAACAGAGAATGTCACAGATACAATAGGACAAAAAAACAATTTAATATAAAGAGCATATAGAATAACAACTAAACTTATGGGTATGCTGAGCCTTCATTTTATTGTAACATTTTTCAATATGTTCAGCAGTGCCTCAATGCTCCTTTATGGTTTGGGGTATGTATTTTATGAAGTTGGCCAAATGCTATGGGTCTTGGGCATTCAATGCCATTGCTCAAGGCTGCAGCTGGACAGGCAGTTCCATTGTAGTTTCCAATGTGAACAGTGTACAAATTTGGAGCCACACCCCTATTGCAAAAAATTTGGCACTCATCTGGCACTCAGTGCTAGGTGATCAACTTTTGTCCCTTGGACTACAAGAACCTCATTTGTATGTCTGACACCTGCTACCGACTCGTGGCCTTCCATTTGACTGTCTGCTGTGCTAAACCTGGGGATTCTCAGTTTACCAACCCAGGGACTTTTGCTGTACTAACATGTTGATTAGCTGTGTGCCGATTCAGCTGTTACCTGGACTCATCTACACTATGTAGCCAAAAGTGATTAGACACCCCCCCCCCCCCTCCTCCACAAGCAAAATGCATACCATTGCACAAGAGTTCCAAATGGCCACTAACTTGGCAATTTTGACAAGAACACTTCATAGGAATGCCCTTGCAGTTTTACGGGAACATTTTTTTTATTTATCAGGGCGATAACGCAACCTGTCATGTTTCCAGAGGATTCGGTAACCCGGATGGACTGCCCAGCTCAGAGTCCAGATCTTAACCCCATTGAGAACCTCTGGGACAAATTATACAACGGGTGCATTCTAGACCAACGAGAACTTCTTCAGTGTCACAGTTGGTCACTGTACTTAATGCGGAATGTCAAAACATACCACCTGCTGTTGTCCAGGAACTTGTTTACCAAGAAGGGTGGCTGTAGGTCCTCCACGGGCAGCGATTACTGCAAAGTGTTGACGTCAATAAAATATCGTTGATCTATTTGTGGTCAGTGTCCAATCACTTTTGTCTACATAGTGTATTATATTACACTGAAATTCAAACCAGACTGTACCAGAATTCTAATTGAATTGGTCTTGCTTTCACCCTGCCCACTCTCAACTGACCATCAGTGTACCAGACTCAGATTCCACGACAACGAGATCTTATACATTCTCTCCACAAGTGAGCAATACACCTGATCTTTTTCAGGTCTCTGAACCTACTTTGGAATCATTATAAATACTATGTATGGTAATGAGAGATTGATATATTTAGCCATCTAAGGAAATAAGGCGGTAGCAGCACTACATCTGGTAAAAAAAAATATATTGCGCTCATAAGACGTTACAGAGGCCACCAGCTATTTTTGTTTTCAAGGTTTACATACAAATGGCAAGAAAAAAGTACGCTGTAAGAAGAGGGCACCTGAGCAAATTGTATATTCTTTAATAGAGTACCGGACCACTTCATGTGTGTGTAATATTATTATATAAATAATTTTATTTTTTCTGTGAGATTCCACAACTATGTTCAGGGATAAGAAATTAAAAAAGGTATTGAGAGAGTACAATGGGCTTGGAGAAGATATGAATCCCATGATTAATGCTGCTTCGAAAACTAGAACCCGGTGGATGTGTATAATGATCATATACTGAGGCGACCACAGTAAGGGTGAGTGAAATAGAGTAGACAGGGGCCTTTTAAAAAAAAAAAAAAAAAAAGTCAACACCTACCAAAGGGGAGCCTTTTACAATAATGTGGTTTATGGCCCACATGAAACTTGCTATGCCATCCTAGTTATAGGTCATCTCTTATATTTCAACAGTGTTTTTTGTCGTTGGAAAGAAAGTTTAAGACAAAAAAACAGTCATAGTAAGAAGAGCAAAACCAGAGGGAAGGACCATAATTAGAAAAGAAGGAGCAGGGACACCAATTTCTTGAGACCAAAAGCCCCAAACCACATATAAGGAGTTGGAGGTACCTCTCAATATACTTGTTATGTATTTCATTTACTTTTCAAGTCTAAGTGCCTTTTCGGTGTCTCACTCTTGGTAAACCCCTGGAGGTGTAGGATTGATCAGACATTTGGTCTGGTGTTTCTGAATCTGCTGGCATCAAGGAGAAAGCTTACTAAATTGTTATTCCACTGGTATTCACAATCTACTGTACTAGGCTTCATAGAATCTTCCCAACCACCTTTCCCATTTGTTGAAGAGGTTACCCAGATTATGGGTACTTTCTTCATTTTGGTGGTCCAGTCCTGTTCTGCAGGGTTTCTGAGTGGAAATGTGGTCCCTGCTGTCCTCCCTTTTGGGTTATGAAGTTCCGTTCTTCCCTAAACATATTTTACTCTTTGCCAATCATAGAGCTCACTATGCTCCAAAACAGGCTCACCAGACATGTCCTCAGTGCTACTAAGTGCTTGATTTCAACCCTCTGGGAATCTTTGGGGAAGAATGCAGCCATTGTAGGATGATTCAATGATTGAGGTAGGCTGCTGTTGTCGCATTGTTGGACTGTATCTGGACCGGCTTGGCCTGGAGCAGATCCTGTGCCATGACAAGTGCTTTGTATACTGCTCGCAGTTCCAGAATGTATATTGGCAGATGACTTTCCTGATTTATCCATCTTCCCTGAAAGGTGTGATGACCAGTCACTGCTCCCCATCCACAAAGACTGGCGTCTGTGGTGAGCAGCACCTAATTTGGAATCCAGAATGGGCACCCTTTGTTCAGATGATCCTTTCTCAGCCACCACAGGAGGAGGGAGTGACGAACCTCTGGAGTAAGAAGAATCCTCTGGGACTTTGATGATTCTCTCCAAGTGGAACGGACAGTATAAATATCTTTGCAGAGGCTTGGAATAGAACTGAGCATACCCCACCATGTCGAACGTGGATACCATTGATCCCAGGATCTGCACTGCTAGCAGAATGGATACCCTTCACTTGCATATTCGCAACAATAGGGCCACAATCTTGTCCTCTGGCAGAAACAGTCTGTACCCGAGAATCCAGATGAGCTCACATATGTACCATTTGCTGTGTTGGAGAAAGTGATTATTTCTTCCAATTGATAAAGCCATGCTTTTGTAAGCAGGCTATGATCAGTTAAAGATAGTTTTGTAAAACAACTGGAGACTGTGCCATTATCAGTAGGTCGTCCAGATATGGCAGAATTCTGACTCCCCGACACCTGAAATAGGCCATCAGGACTGCCATTATTTTGGTAAATACCCAGGGAGCTGTAGCTAGACCAAAAGGGTAGAGCCTGAAATTGGTAATGTTGCTGAAGGACAGCAAACAGTAATAACTGCTGGTGGGATGGTATAATAGGAACATGCAGATATGCATTCTGAATGTCCAGGGAAACCATATAATCCCCCAGCTCCATTGCCAAAATAATTGATCGGAGAGTTTCCATAGGAAACTTGGCTACATGGATAAACCTGTTGAGTTTTTACATTTAGTATAGGGTGATAAGGCCCATTTGGTTTCTGAACTAGAAATAGATTGGAATAACCACCCCTTCCCTGTTGCGACACAGGAACCGGGACTATTACCACCCCCCTGCCTGCAACAGGGAGTGAATGGCTTCCTGAAAGGCCAAAGCCTTTACTGCATCTGCTGAGCCACTTGAGGAACAACCGGTTGCTGGACGTGGAGAAATCCCTGAAAGGGAGTTGGAACATCAGTTAAGAGTGCATTCTGCCTCTGGAAGAGAACAGACAGGGACGAAACCCGATCCTTCATGGGAGAGAGCCAGAGGGCCAAATACAGACCCGATTGCAGAAAAGAAATTACTCCGGAGAGGAAGAAAGCCCTTGTGTTGAAGACTCTGGCCAACCACCACTCAAGAGTCCACAGAACGCAGTTTCACTGTGGGCAAAAGGAAAGAAAGCAGGCAAAAGATACCTGAAGTGCCTCCTTAAGGAAGTCCTCCAGCTGTGCAGAAGGGAACTCAGTCACCTGATGCTTAAATGCCAGTGCCATGGACTAGAGTCTGCTCGAAGTCCTCAATCAGGAGTACAGTAACTTCCATTATCAGTGCCTCTACATCTGCCTGTGACAGACTCCTCAGACACAGAAGTAGTCACATCAGAGGCGACTGACACTAGCTTTGTGTTCAGAGAAAAGATCAGAATCCAAAAGCACCACAAGTGAGTAGAGCTTTCTTTTGGAAGGCCTGCGCTTCGATATGCGATCCCGGTCTTGCAACTGCTGGAAAGATGCGCCAACCCGTGCACTGACTGCATCCATGTTCGCTCCAAGACAGACAGCTGTGATCATGCAGAATGCTAGTAACCGGAAGCACACCTGTAGCTAACTAGACAAGCAGAAAGTAGCTGCAAGCTGGTTAATCAACTGAGACATTACCTGTGACAATGTGGAAGCCCAAGCTGGCTCATGATTAGATGCTGTGGCTGAAGAAGCCTCCTGTGTGGTGTGCGTTCCTGGCTCTTGAGACATGTTAAGAAGGTGCTGAAAGTCAGGCGGCCACTCTTACATATCTGGCTATCCTGTCCAAATATCTATCAGCTTTGAGAGGTCTGCTATATTCCATTTCACACAAACCTTCCATCATCTCCTAACAATTTGTTGCCTTTGACCCCCATGGCACAACTAACCACCAATCCAAGCTTATTCACCGCATTACTTTAGCCAACACCTATCAGCTAATAGCCAGCTGAAGTCACCTCATCTATTACTGCCATGGTTAACCAATACTAGCACTGCTATCACATGGAACATGGGGGTGCAATAAGTGGACCCCCAGAGGTTGTAAAACTACACATCCCAGCATGCCCTGCCAGTTTTATTCTTTGATCATGCTAAAAGTGTTGCAATGCATGCTGGGATTTGTAGTTCAACATCCTGGAGGGTTGCTTATTGCCCACCCCTGTTCTATACAGTTTTACAACCTCTTCCAGGAACAAGTCACATAGCCAACAGTAAACCTGTAGACACTCAGAATGAACTCATGTTCATAATGGTGAAATGCTGACAGAATGCTGATTGTTAAGTGCTGACAGGAGGGTAACAGCTGTGGAGGTGGAGGGTGAGGTTAGAGTCAGACACTAGGGTGGAGTGTTAGGAGGCAAAATACTCATCGGCATGCCACTCCAGACATCTCAACCAAAGTTCTGTTGACACGGCAGCTGTGAACCACAAAGCATTGGAGTAACTGCTGGGCCACTAGGAATGTTGGGTCGACTGTCAACATTTCAACCATGTTGATCCAAGAACTGACCTAACATACCACACCAACTACTTCCAAGGAGCTTCTTTAGTACTCTAATTCAATGTTTCAGATTTACCTTTTCACCCTTGGCTACAACCAGATTACAGTAGCTCTTAAACTGGGTACACTTAAAAGATTCTGTCCAACCATCCAACTAGTTGATTGGTTGAAATGAAAATCCGGTAACGTATGGGAGTAACTGATTGTCAGCAAGTTGCTCCTAAATGCCAGAAAACAGATGAAAATGGACGTTTAGTTTTGGAGCAAATTGCTGATTTGTCATTTGCTTTCATACCTTACCAGATTTTCATTCCAACCAATCAACTAGTTGGACAAAATCTTTACATGTACCCAGTTTTAGTGTTAGGAAATCATTGTTTCTCAAGCTGAATTGCTTAATACTAAATGTGCAAGGCCACTTTTGACAAAGATCCATCATGTATTTGGTGCAATTTACTATTTAGAAGAATTTGCTCTAATTTTGGATACCAGAACAAACCACTTCTAGGGGACATTTACAATTTCAATACAAGAGCTGCTCTACTGGGATTAGGTGGTTTAAATTAACAAAAAGCTACTCTTGTGCTATAGCTATAAAAATAAATAAAATTACACACATACACACTGAGTGTTCCTTATTGGACTTTATAAAGTTACACAATGTAGCTGTACAAGTACACTACACCATGGGGTCTGTAGAAGACCTAGAGGGAAAAAGAAAGTGCACTCCTTTATGCACAAGGGAATTTGGCAGTTACATCATTGCATGTGTATGTAGAAGTTGTGTGAACCTAGAGAAGGGAACTTTATAGTTGAGATATGGACAAAGAATCTAGATTTGTTTTCCTCTCTTCCCACAGACTGATTTTTGCCATGCCATACTGTGACACTTTACAGGTCATAATTTGCTAATGTAAAAAACTTAAAGGATCTTACTAGGTTTGAATGTGTCCTTTCTATATTATGCTTGCCAAGACAGTTCCTAGCGTTTTGCTTAGCAGTCTATGGGGTCACTCCTATTCGGTGTGAAATGAGTTGCTATTTTCACTTCAAATAGCAAATTGATTTTCCAAATCAATTAGCAACTCACACTGAATTTGCAACTTTCCACTCGCACCTCCCTGAGGGTAGAAGATGGCAAGGAAAATCTTTATTTTAAGATTAAAATGTGGGGACCAAATCACCCTTTCCTACTTTTTGGCGTTTTTAGTTTGAGTTTAAACAAAAATAAAATAAAAATAAACACACAAAATCAACCATTTGACACCAATACCTGCATTTCCTTCCTAATGCCCACAATTCTGTACAGTTCTGCTAACAAAATTATCCATTTTGGGGGGGGGGGGGGGGGGGGGTCAAGGATGGTCTCCCCACATTTTCATGCATTTCTCACAAATCTCATTTTGCACCCCTCTGCTGCGAGTGGTGCAATAGGGTTTTTTTTTTTTTATTGGATTGGACAATTCTTGGGAGCACGCTTTGCTGCGAAGGGTGCCAGTTGCAAAAAAAACTTGCTACTCACAATTCGCACCTAATAGGATTGACCCCTATACATGAAGTTAAGGGAGAAGTAGCCTCTGTCATAATCTGTGTGAGTGCCTGCAGCTTAGTCTGATGCTTTAACAATCTCTACACCAAGACTGGTAGCTGCAAATCAAACTCCTATACAGGACATCTTGGCTTGTATGATCTGTATCTGATTTGACATCTAAATAGTATATCAATTTTTAATACATACATTTGTTTGCACAGCACCTTGAACTAATATCATTGTTAGTCTACTCTAGATGAACAAATTCCTTCAAGTCCTTTAGAAGTGCAGCATAATTAGTCAATTCCTGGTATATCTGTTCACATACAGTCAGTCATTAACGCAGCTATTACAGCCACATTCATAATCAATCGCAGAACGACACTGCAGATACTGAGAAACATGCACTTCTCTCAGGCGTGTCACAATATTGTTTAGGAGCTCTACATACCTAGAACAGTTGCCACACTCCTGAAGAGAAGACTAGTTGTGTAGGTGCTGAGGCTAGAATATGCTGGTCATTATGCCTTTACAATTTCAGCCAGTTAAGCTTCCCTTGTGCTATGTTCTAGCTATAAAATTATCCATGTAAGCAGCCATAACTTGTGATATACACCTAAAACTGCCAGCCAAGGACATTTGCCCAAACCTGAGCAAAACACATCTTTACAGAATATTTGACTTACATGGCAAGTTTAATCACCTATGAAAATATAAAAAAAAAAAAAAAAAATAAGACACCACTTTCTGAAAATACTAGGTTTTATTCACACCCCAGTGGTAAACAATAACCTTGTTATGTTGACCAGCAGATTGCTTTGTAGATCACAGTTACATACAATACAAAAACCCATAGGATAAACAAGCAGACATGATCAATGGACATAGTCTGATTGCAAATTCATTGCAAGGGTAAGTTCATAAATGTACCATTTCAAAGGCAATAACTATTTCTAGAACAAAGTCCTGAAGGCACAGCTATTGCAAGCGACTGACACCTGTTTGAACTACTGGAATGAAAGATACTTTGGTTCCTTAGGAGAGCACTAAACAAGGACTGGTCTCAGACTGCAGCTGTGAAGGTTCATAACTGCTGAGCTCTACATGGCAAAAGACTTCACAACAACCAAGACTATGAAGCGGTGAAGAACATGCTTTAGGTGATCTCTGCTCTTTATTAGATACCTGGCAGAAAAGTACACTTAATACTAAGTCCAATGATCTTACCATTTAAACTGGTTTTTAAAGGTTTAAATTTTATTTATTTTTTAACAAAAATTGTTTACTTTATTCTACCAAGAAGATACAAAACATAAGGCGGTAAGTAACTAATAGTTATTTAACTTATTACAGTGCATGTAATCCTCAAGGCCACGTACACACCGCTTCATTGCTGCTTGCACTCAGCTGGGTTTTGATCTTTCTGTAAAGGGAAAAAAAAAAAAAAAGGGGGAAGGGGGAAAAGAGTTATACCAACAATACAAGTCTCGCACCATATGTCACCAAGCTTGTGTCAATTCACCATAAAATGTGCTCAGTCCTCAGCTGTAGGGAAATATTTTTATCATCTATCACTATTCTTAGAACAAGACAGAAATCCCATTAAGTTACTTAAACGTTACTGTAGAAAAACTTTAGACAAGTTTCAATATACCATGTCTGACCTTAGTTCCTCTATTTTACTGGGTAACAATGCATACGGCCTAGAAGTGCATATATGGTGAAGTTTCGGCATGCTAGGCTATGGAGCTCATTATCGGCTCTGTTTTCATACATTGAAATACTATAGTAATCCAATTACTGCCGACATTTAAAATAAAATATTCAGCTTTTAGTGTAAACAAAAAACATTTTAACTTAAACCTACAGAAATGTGCATTTAACCATATGGATTAGTGCTGGTGAGGTGTGACACAAAGATCATTAGTGTATTAATGGACTCAAATGGCAAGATTTACATACCCAGGATAAGAATTCTAGACACCATTTAAACCTAGTGGGGAAAAATTTATGAGGACACGTACAAAAATAGAACTCTGTTAATTTTCACAAGTTATACATAAAGGAGGCAGAGTTCTAGGATTACTAATCTAGTTAGAGGTGCATTCTAAAAAGATTAAGCTTAATATCCTTGGATATTGGAGTTTGGTCAGTTTATAATTTGTGAACAACATTCTGTATCTTGAAATCAGCATAGACTAAATACATAGAATGGTTCTCACCTTCGGTTCATAGTCTGGATCATTTTCTTCATCTGCTTCCTCTTCCCCTTCCTACAGTGTGAACAGCAAACAATTAGATAGGATTTAGAACCTATGAGATTTACAACTATTATGCTTCTGCAATCAGAATACAGGGATTACAATGAAGGGGGTTAATACAAGGGACCAAATCTGTTTTCCCTATACATCAAAGCCACTGTGGCTAAATATGGTCTCTTCACCATTTACGTGTAGGCAGAGCACACTAACAATCCATGTTTTAAGGATAGCCATACTTGAGCACATGTGTCTTAATTAGTACCACAGTTATTTGGATTTAAAAAGCTGTGCTTAAGCATGGATATCACTAAAACCAGGACTGTTGCTGCACCTTGACAGAGGTTGGAAATCCCTGACTTATGGGTTACCTAGAAGTCTACCTTTGGTTTTGGCTGGTTTAGTATAACTCTAGTTCCAAAACGCAGTCTTCAAGGCTCCCAAACAGTTCAGGTTTTAGAGATATCCATGGGTGAGCACAGATGGCTAAATCAAATTGACTGTGGTACTAATTAAGTCACCTTTACTGAACCACACACACACACAGTAAAATAAGTATTGAACACATTTTTCTCTGTAAATATATTTGTAATGGGGCTATTGTAAAGAAATTAAACCATTTGGTGAATTTCATTACATGTGTGGATTGTTGGACATTTGGTGAAAGTTTCATTACAATAGCCCCATTACAAATATTATTTACTGAGAAAAATGTGGAAGGGTTCAATACTTATTTTACTGTGTATATATCTAAAACCTGAACAGTAAAAAAAAAAACATACATACAGCCACCGTGTTCAGTACCTCATCCATGGTTTAGCACAGGTGGCTAAATCAATTGACTCTCTCTAAAACCTGAACTGTTGGGGAACTTGAGGACTGCATTTGGCAACTTCTGGTATAACCAATTGCTAATCCTGACAATCCAGATAACCGCTTTAGCCCAGAAAAGTAATTGTAGCACAAAGACAAATACTGGTCAATAATTACATGGGATATAGAATAAAATTGTAATGCTCAGTTTATTACTGTATTTGACATCTTCTGGAGTATGGTCCTGTACATCTATAGCCGAGTGTATTAACGCAACAAAAATAAAAGCCTCACATTAATAATGGGCATACAATGACAGGCTGCCAGATAGAATGTCTGTCTGATACTGACACCCAGCAGATATGGCCACACACCGAAATATGTCACAGTACATTGGCCACAATATCTGGCTTCCTACCCTGTGAAAGAACAGGTTAAAGGTGTTGATCGGTTGCAGCAGCGCATACACTGCCCAACGCAGTAGTCTTGTAACTACTAAATATTGCATCGAAAGAGACAAAACAGCAACCCCAAACAGTTGATATGTGTTTGTTGAGTCGGTCTCGCGCGCACACAAATTGCATACAATTGTATTATGTATGCCCAGCCCAATTCATAAAAAAAAAAAAAGTGTAAAAAAAAAAAAATTACCTCGTCATCTGCTTCTTCACCCTCTTCATCATACTGGGGGGGGGGGGGGGGGGGGGGAGAAAAAAAAAAAACAAAAAAAAAAAACACAGTTAGAAGACTGGTAATCTTGTTTAAAGTACAACTAATCCGGTCTGATAATCGTGATCAGTCTGAACTTTTCTATAGCTATGGGGGAGAGGGGCAAACACAATTAGGTTGTGTTTTGGAAGTTTATTTTGCCAAAGGAACTCACATCATCGTCGTCATCTTCAATAGCTTCACCAGTGAAGTAAAGCACAGATCGAGGGATTATGCGCTCACGGAGAAAGTGTCCAATTTCAAAGTCTGCAGTAAGAATTGCTTCTGCGTCATCATCCTATAGATACACAATGCACATTAGAACGGAGGGACATAACTATAGATAGTAAGTTATAGCAATGAAGCATGCATTTGATAGGTCACAGAAAGACCCCTTAGTTACCATGGACAAAACCTTGATCTTTAGAACAAGTAATCACGTGGTCTGTGCAAAATAATTACTACTTGGACCAAGCTAGAGGGACTATTAGGAGACTAATAGGAGGTTCCACAACAGGGAATGGGTATGAAATACCACCGGCAGTCCGACAAGAGAAGCGTTGGAAGCAGCGGAAGCCTGACAGCGCTGGAATCCCGATCGTGGATAGGTAAGTATAAACATAACCTAACCCTCCTTAGGGGTGCCTAACCCTAACTTCCCCCCAAGTGCCTAACCTTAATCCCCCCTCTAAGTGCCTAACCCTAACCATCCCCTTCCCTGCTGCCTAAACCCAAGTCTCCCGGGGGGGTGCCCAACCCTAACCCTCCCTCCCCCTAGCCTAACCCTCCCGGGGTTAGGCTAGGGGGAGGGAGGGTTAGGGTTAGGCACCCCCCTAACCCTAACCCTCCCTCCCCCTAGCCCCAAGTCCCCCCCCCCCACCCCCCGAGAGCCCTAAAGCTAACCCTCACCCCCCCCCCCTGCAGCTGTCCGCTCGCGGCGCCCAGCACCACTACGATCAGGATGCCAGGCGCCGGTCTCCCGGCGTCAGGGAAATGCAGGCATCTACATCTAGACGCCCGGCATTTCACCCTTGCCGGGATATGACAGTCGGGAAGCCGGCTGCCGGTATTTAGGCAGTCGGCTTCCAGATTGCTTCCCCACAACAGAATGCCCAGTGTGCTAAAAACGAAAAGTTATGGTAAGGCCCTTCAAAGTAATGAAGGGGATTTAAGATATATAGGTGGGAAGCACACTAGCTGTAGAAGAGTAAAGAATTACAAATCTGAACTGGGGAGTTACCGATTTGTTACTAGCCTGTACGGGATGTAGTTGAATAAATCTCCGCACAGGATGCCAGCGGTCAAATCCCTGTGCCGGAATGTTGACATCAGTTGAGATGCAGACTCTGGAATCGGACAGCTGGCACCCAAATGTAAGTATAGCTGCCAGAGTTAGCTGCTAGCCGCGGGTGAGGGGGAAGGGTGTTAGGTGTAGGCACTAACAGGAAGGGAGCCCATCTGCATTGCTTGGGTAGCAGTTTCTATGTTATTCCCACATATCAGAGTAGCCAGTTTACAAATAGGGAACAAGTCAATCAACATCAGCCAGACCCGACTCACTAGTGTGATCACAATAAGCCAGATAGAGAAAAAAGGGATGGAGTAAAATTAATGACATCTTTCAGGGAGGCATTTCAGCACAACATACTTACCAGTTCCCCATTTTCAGGTACTAAAACAAGAAAGATAAATTAGGATCAGTTTGACTAACTTGAAGCAAACAAATTTGAGCACCGACACCTAGTCCATATGAATAATATTTGCAGGCACTAGACATTTGTAAATAGCTATGTAATACTTTTGTATTGTAGATTTCATAAACATATGGGGGTAATAAATTTAAATCAGAATTACACAACTGGTTTGACATCTTGAGTTAACCATGTATTTAAAATTAATGAATAACGCAACATTGAGTTAAAGGCTTTTTTTTTTTTATCTAAAAGTTACAAGGTTTAGAGCAGGGGGGGGAGGGGGGGGGTCGGCAAATAAGCAGCCCTCCAGATGCTGTTGAACTACATACCCCAGCATGCCCTGCCAAAGTTTCAGCATGCCCTGATAGCGAACATGTCGGGACATACTGGGATGTGTAGTTCCACAGCAGCTAGAGGGCCGCTTATTGACCACCCCTGGTCAAGAGGGACATAGTGAACCACCTTTCTACAGTTACATCTTAAGATTTTAATTTTTAGACTGACAGCTTTGCTCACTGGGGAATGGTCTTAAATGTATTGGTCCATTTTAATTTGAGGTAAAAAATGGACCACACAGTAAAGAGAGGATACACATAATACAGTGGTATAAGGCAGGGGAGTTTTAGACAGGTTTGAGGCATATGATGGGAGAAAAGCTTAAGAGAAACTAGAGTCATTAGCATGTGGATCTCAAGAGCAGCTTAGCTGTACAGCAAGAGCAGAGGGCAAAAGGGGCTACAACATGAAGCTGTAGAAAGTGCTGCAAAACAGGATTAGTTGGAGTAAAACTAGGAGAACAGTAATGAAAATCAACATTAAGTGCAGGAAACAAAACCATGGTATAATGTACTTTGAGAAAGCTTCTCTTGCCCTTTCTATTCCAATTATGGACAGATGTAAAGTGCAAAATAGTTTAGAGAACATATGTCAGACTTTTAGACATGTTAACTTAAGGCACTAAAGGCTTATTTACACAAGCACTTGTTCTCTCCATTGTGTTTCAAATATTTTTTTTCTTTAAGAGTTTCAACAGCCCCAAATATCAGAGGCTTCTCTATTTCAAAACATTTCAAATATCTTCATTTTAGTATAGGGTCTGATTACAAATGTTAAAAAAAGTCACCCAACAGAGCTATTAAAGTCACTGCTCTGAGTTCTCAATTTAGAAAACGTAATACACCTCAGGTACTTACCCACAGGCAGTTGTACATGCAGTGGTGCAAAGCATTATGAAAGGAGCTCAGTATAGAAACTTAGCAGTTATTTCTACATCACTTTTTAAAACAAAATTCAGTCGCCAAAAACCATTCTGATGTTTTTCATGCTCAGAATTTGTTAGAAGTCTACATATTACTGTAGCGTACTCAAAATTGCTCACCCTGCTGAACCCAGGGGCCACACAAACAAATACATGGAATTTAACTTCAAACATACCCTCAAGGTTACAGATATGGTTGGGGGATTATCAAACTAGCTTACCTTCAGGAGGACTGAAGAAGTTGAAGAATGAGTCATTGGGTACAGTTTTTGTTACAGTTCTTACTGTACCACGTCCCTTGTGTTTCTGCTTCTTCTTGATTGTTTTTAAAGTAACATTTTTGCCTTTCTTCCAGTCAATCTGGCACCTATGTAGGAAATTGAATGCTATCACATGCTTTCTAAAATATCACTTCAAAGAATTGGGAATATTGCTGACAAAAAAAAAAAAAATTATACTACTTTGTAAGAGACAATATACTGTATAATGCAACTTCTAAAGATAAAGGCTACAGTTTACATTATTTGAAGTAGAGTCCATTCCAACTACGCAGCCACAGAAAATCGCACTATTGTTCAGTCTGATAATGAATCTAATATGCAAACATTAAGAAACCAAATGGGATTGACATGTTCTCACTTTAAAAGAAGTGACACAGGCTGGACTTGCTGCTCAGTCTGCAACTGCAAAATATATAATACTGGCAAGAATAAGGAGGTATTAAGTGCTAACCATAATGAATAATAAAAATATAAGATATTGCTAGATATGAGTATCACTATGCGTAGACTATTCAATCCTGCGTTCTCCTACTCTCCCGAACTGGATACAAACTCACATTGAAATTCTGACTCAAGTGTATTAAAAAGGTATCTTTTTGGTGTCTCTCTGGTGTGTTCTAAAATCATGAGTGTCAGGACCCCATGGAAAGAAACTTACATTTGTATCCCATCTCACATGCACATCACGGTCTCTTTAGACTCCAAGAATACGGGAATATACTCAAAATCTTACATTTATTCATAAACAGGAAAAGGAGTTTACCTTTCCCTGCAGCACAGCCAATATATTGGTGCATGTGTTTTAACAATTTGTAATCTCAATGTGCCATGTTACAGATATGCTGTGAGGAATAGAGCGACACTCCTGTGCTAAAGCAAATTAGCATAGTGTTCCTGCTAGGCTGTTTTAGAGGGGTGTCATGCCCTCCCCTATTTCTAAAGGACAAAAAGCACCCTGCTGAAAAAGCCTACAGGTGCCATCCCCCCACGGGTTGCAGTGTCCTACGGGTGGGTAAAACTGCAGTGTAGCGGTCAGCGCCAGTGAGTGGATGCCGGGTGCATGTGCCCAGTATCCATTCACTCTGACAGCAGTGCTTGGGGAAGCCCAGCATTTCCGTAAGTGCTGGGCATGCCCCTAAGAGTGACGAAAAGGGGACAAGCCTTAAAAACCATGCTCTTTTCCTTGGTCACACCCTTTCTACTTAGCATTCCCAAAATTGTTTAAAGTTATTAATCTAAAGAATGTTTTATGCATAGACTTCTAACATTAGTAGTTAGCATCTGTAAATATAAAGACCACTTACCCGGTACAGCCCATAATTTCTGGTCCATCAAAAGAGAAGGGATCAGTTTCGTCCGGTTCAGACCTCATTTTGTATGTCTTTGTTAAAATTTCATTTGTGAAGAACTCATTTGTATCAAAATGGAATTCTAAAGTGAAGCTCTGAGGGAACAAAAAGCAGCCTATTTTCATGTAGCCTCACTGCCATTTTCCCTCTTCTAGGATATCACAAATCGGTCATTCACATGTAAGGTGGGCAGGGGAGTTTTACACTAGCTTCCGATAGCTAAGCCATTTCACAAGTGTTAACTTTAACCATTTAATAAAAAAAAAAAAAGTTTATTTCAAGCCAAGCTTTTGGTATAAAACCAAGCTAAAATTAGCATTGCGCATGGTAAACAACTGCTTCAGTCAATCAAGTAGGTTCTCACAATGTCCAAGTATCTTACCATCGGCTGACCAATATCTGAGAATTTCACTTTTATGTCCTTTAAGTGCTTCAGGATTGGCTCATCGTGCTCCTTTAAAGTAATCAGAGGGAAAATCTTTTCACAAGAACGCAATGACTGAAAGCTATTAAGCAAAAAGCTGCAAGTGTAACTTAAACCCAAACATTGAATGTAATATGAAATGTTGATTAATA
This sequence comes from Taudactylus pleione, assembly GCA_031769625.1. Classification (NCBI taxonomy): domain Eukaryota; kingdom Metazoa; phylum Chordata; class Amphibia; order Anura; family Myobatrachidae; genus Taudactylus; species Taudactylus pleione. Next base: position 9,935,912 of record JAUIMM010000037.1, read on the forward strand.
GAAATACTTTTGAACACTAGTTAAAAGGATAATGCACAAGTTTGTATCCAACCTGCAGATGTACACAACAGCTTACCTAGGAAGCTAAATTAAATATAAAAAAAACTATTATGTAAATAGACCTGCATTTGTATCAGCCATGTTGCCATTCCTCTGTAGAACATCACCTTTCTATACAAGTAGCACAAAATAAAATTAAGTTTAATTTTTTTAAGCAAAATTGTCAGGGTACCAAAAGCAATTAAGCTACACAGGGTAAGTAAACCTGTTCTAGCCAATGCCCACCTCAATTACCCAGCATCTTCTAGCCACTTGTAATCCCCTCCCCACAAGTCTGAGTATAAACAATGCAATTACCACTCCTACACACACAAAACCAAAAGTCAAATTAACTTGTTCCAAGCCACTCCAATTTCACACAAGGTTTAACCATACAATTTCCTGGTTTAATAAAAAAAAAAACACAAAAAAACACAATTGTAAAGCAAATAAGCAATACTTTGATTAACTGCAAAGGAGTGATTCAGCACAGGCGCAATGACCATGCAGATTTCCAATTATCGAGAATCGGTCAGTACAGGTCTGCAATCACACACGAAGTCCAACAGACTGTCTGCGATCGACAGTATGCTGCAGTGTCTGGAAGGGGAGGAGAAATCCTAGTGAACCCAGTCATCTGGTTCACTCCATGATGAAGCCAAGGTGAAACATACGTCGGCATGTGCAGAGGATGTGCTTCACCTAACACAGAACTAAGCCCCTAAAATTTTTAATGTGTCTACTTTACTAATACTATCTAGTGCTGCACCTTATAGGCTGAATGTATACTGCAGCATAGATGGACTAGTACTTGGGAGACAAAAGAGTTTTGGTTTTAGCATTACTACTCCATGTGCCCACACACCGCCTGTTTAAATTAAATGCAGTGTTTACCTGACTAAGACCAGGAGTAGCAAACTGACAGCGTGCCTCAGGGAACAAGTAACCTAAATTAGAAATGCCTGCATGCTATCGGTCTTCATAAACACCGATATTCAGAGTGTGATTTGGACCTTGTGCAGAGCTTACCCAATATAACTTGCACTCTTGCCTAGTGGCTGTGAATTGATTGTTTTGGGAATAAATTAGTCCAGATGAGGAATGTCTGCATGTGAACTGCCTAAATATATGCTGGAGCAGAACGACATTCATAATCAGAAGCTGCAAGTGTCTGATTAAACAGAATAACGGTGTACTATATCTATATGATTTATAACACTACATATGCTCCTAGTAGAGAAGAGAGCACTGCATGACAAGATAAACAGCACGAAGTGAACTTGCCTCAGCTACAGATGTTATTCATCTAACCATCATACTATCATGTACTGGAAGGAGGGCACTTTGATACTTTCCACTTAGGCTATTATGTTGGTAACACTTCACATAATATACACAGGCTTATTCAAGGTTATAACCACCGACATTTACCTGGATTGGTTACACACTCATGGTTCTAAATCAGTAATCATAGATAAACCTATGTCAGAATCACTATTGTATGACCACACACTATGGTTGCAAAACAGCTTTTATATTAAGAACTCTAATACAATTAAAGTATACTAAGTGCTGCTCTAAGTCAGGAACTGCTCATTCAAGAATTAGTGAGACAGACTGTTACTGATATTGTGTGTCATGTAGTAAAATAATTGAATATATAATCAGAATAATCCAGGGATGTTTATTTTGTTTCCATACAAAGATATAATTAGACATATATATCTATCATCTCCAAAATATAACTATTTTCAACATAGTAGATTAATACTGAAGACATCAAAACTATGAAAGGACACACATGGAATTAGGTTTTAAACAAAAAAAAAAAAAAAGTGTAAAAAAATATTAAAATGTTTTATATATTTTAGATTCCTCAAAGTAGCCCCCTTTTTGCTTGGATGACTGCTTTGCACACTCTTGGCATTCTCTCAATCAGCTTCATGAGGTAGTCTCCTGGAATGGTTTTCCAACAGTCCTGAAGGAGCTCCCAGAGGTGCTGAGCACTTGTGGCTGCTTTTCCTTCACTCTGCAGTCCAGCTCATCCCAAACCAGCTCAATTGGTTTTAGGTTGGATTGTGGAGACCAGGTCATCTGACGCAGCACTCCACCACTTTCCTTCTTGGTCAAGTAGTCCTTCCATAGCCTGGTGGTGTTGGTCATTGTCTTGTTGAAAAGCAAATGATGGTCCCAGTAAGCGCAAACCAGATGGGATGGCGTGGCGTTGCAAAATGCTGTGGTAGCCATGCTGGTTAAGTGTGCCTTGAATTTTGAATAAAAACCAGTGTCACCAGCAAAGCACCCCCACACCTCCTCTATGCTTCAGTGGGAACCACACATGCAGAAACCATCCTCTCACCTTCTCTGCGTCTCACAAAGACATGGCGGTTGGAATCAAAAATTTGGACTCAGACCAAAGTACAGATTTCCACTGGTCTAATGTCCATTCCTTGTGTTTCTTAGCCCAAACTATTTTTTCTTCTTCATCCTCAGTAGTGGCTTCTTCGCAGCAATATGACCATGCAGGCCTGATTCACGCAGTCTCCTTTGGACAGTTTATGTTGAGATTTGTCTGCTACTTGAACTCTGAAGACTTTGTGGTCTCTAATCTGAGGTGCTGTTAAGTAGTGGTTTCTGAGGCTGGTAACTAATGAACTTATCCTCTGCAGCAGAGGTAACTCTTGGTCTTCCTTTCCTGGGGCAGTCCTCACGAGAGCCAGTTTCATCATAGCATTTGATGGTTCTTGCAACTGCGCGAGGACACATTCAAAGTTCTTGAAATTATCCGTATCGACTGACCATGTCTTACAGTAAGGGACTGTTGTTTCCCTTTGCCGAGTTGAGCGGTTGGTGCCATAATCTAATTACAACAGTAGTCAAATAGTGGTGTCCACTGTGTACTAACCCTACCTCTGCACAACACAACTGATTGTCTCAAACACATTAAGAAGGCAAGTAATTCCACAGTTTGACTCTTGACAAGGCATCTGTTAATTCAAAACCATTCCAGGAGACTACCTCATGAAGCTGATTTGAGAGAATGCCAAGAGTATGCAAAGCTGTCATCCAAGCAAAAAGAGGGCTACTTTGGAGGAAACTAAAATATAAAAACACTTTGGTTTACAACATAATTCCATGTATTCATTCATAGTTTTGATGTCTTCAGTATGAATCTAATATGTTAAAAATAAATTTAAACAAAAAACACTGAATGAGGTGTCCAAACTTGACTAGTAATGTGAAAAAAAAAAAAAAAAAATTATATATATATTTTTTTTTTTTTTTCTTTTAGTATAAGAAATATAGTGTATATAAATTTCAGAGTGGTTAAGAGGTTGGATAGTTCGACAAAAAATACAATGTTAGCACAGGATATTGCAACATTGTTAATTGTTGAACAGTAGTCTGAAATAGTTGCCAAATATAATATTAAGGATCCAGACAGATTAGGAAAATTGTGAATCTACATATATTGGCATAGTAAACCACTAAATCTATTTAAAGCACACAATCTTTGACACAGATTTTATTGTCACCATTCTTTTTGAATAATTTAATTTTATATGTAATTAATAAGATATTTTAATTATATACAACATTTATATGATTTGCGCACCTTAACATTATACTTTTTTTGCTCATTTTTAGGGGGAGGAGACAGTCTCAGTTTCCCAAAACAGAGTCGTGTTGCCGCCACTTGGGATATGCTATTCTAGAGACTGGTGTCCTTTGACGAAATTGGGTCTGTCGTGGTGAGACTAGGAAGCTCCAGCAGACACTGCTTATTAATTTAATATGCAACACATCTGTACGCACTTGAGTCTGTATATGAAGCACAACAGAACTTGGAAGGAAAAAGCTGCAGCCGCTACATTGTAGCATTTTATACAGATTCAGATAAGTGTCACATATCAAATCAATCAGTGCAGTCTGCTGGTGCTGCATCGAAGACTCATCGATGCATTTTCGGCAGAAAAAATGCCCAGGCACCAGCACAGTCTCACAGGACCAGACGTGCCGAGGGGGGCTTTTTACCGCAACAAAAATGTACAAGGACTTATCTATAGCGCTTCTTTAATTACTACTTTGGTCACATGTAGAGGGTTGCAGAATTCATACCTGGACCATGTCACTTAGCAGATCAACATTTTTAAATACGGTTAACCAGAACTCTGGAATTCCTTTGGGGTCTTCTTTTTCTTCATCTTTCTTTTCCTCTTCAAGTTTTGCTTTCTCTTTCAGATCCTCCTTGAGAGAAAGAAAACACTGCTAAATCCTCCACATTATTAAGTTGATACAGTATTGCAGACAGCATGTCCATTGCTCACCCAGGACATGCAAACTATCAGTTTATTTACCTAGGAGACCAATCTTTCAGAACGTTGTGCACAGAGCAGCCATGTTAATTGGCACCTTCCTATCAAGTTTTGAGAGAATATTTAATGAGCAATGTGTGCTCTCTCATCTGCACAAGGCAAATTAACAGAACAACTAGATTTCCATAGGGTGCAAGAACTTTTGTTCAGACTGGACCTCAAATGCAGGAAAAACATACTGTTAACAGTCTAGATTAAAAATTAAGGAAGGAGGTTAAGGAGACCAAAAGTCTGGAAGACCGCTCGGTCATGAGTTCACAAAAGCTTTGGTACTATAAAACCAACTACCCAAGATGGGTTAGTCCACAGGTTCTCAAACTCAGTCCTGAGGACCCCAAACAGTGCATGTTTTCCATGTCTCCTCACAGAATCACAAGTGAAATTAGCTCCATCTGTGGATCTTTTAAAATGTGTCAGTGAGTAATGAGTACACCTGTGCAACTGCTGGGTAACCTGGAAAACATGACCTGTGTGGGGTTTTGAGGAAAGAGTTTAACCACTGGGTTAGTCAAAAGAAAAAAAAAAAAAAAAAAAGAAATTGTTTACTCACTGAAATTTCTTCATCTTCATCTACTTTCCACTCACACTCCTCTTCTGTAGGCTCATATGTAGCATTTATGATCTCGCTTCTCTGGAAGACAATTGAAGCACATGTAGAAAATAGTGTATTTTTGTACTGTGTTCCTTTTTAAAGCTTTTGAAAAAAAAAAAAAAATAATGCAGACTTAAGGTTACCACCCCACAAAAAAAAAAAAAAAAATTAGATAGATAGATATATCTATGGCACCAGCCAATAACAGGATGTGGATAAATAAATGTGATTCAATAATATGAGATATGGTAAGAACTTACCCTTGTTATCTCTATTTCTACGAAGTCCATAGGGTTCCACAGGATACCTTGGGTATAGGTGTGACGTCAGTCGCTGGGCACCATAGAGTTAAGCTTTTCAGCCTCCCAGGATGCACTAGGGTCCCCCTCCTATACCCCGCCCCCGAGCCAAGGCACCACAGTTAGTTATCAAGCCATAGGCCGGAGGAGGAGAAGGAAGAGAGAAAAAAGATCTGGACACATACAAGAATCACATTCTCACCAGAGGGAGACGGAAAACCGGTGACCAGAGCAAAGCCCATCTGCAGCACAGGTGCGACAGGGCGGGAGTCCTGTGGAACCCTATGGACTTCGTAGAAATAGAGATAACAAGGGTAAGTTCTTACCATATCAAATATTTTCTACTTCAGGGTCCATAGGGTATCCACAGGATACCTTGGGGATGTCCCAAAGCAGTATCCTTTAAGGGTGGGGACGCTCCTGTGCAGAAAGGAGAATCCGCCGCCCGAAGGAAGCATCCTGAGAGGCGAAGGTGTCAAACCTGTAATACCTCACGAAGGTATGGACAGAGGACCACGTAGCAGCCTTGCAGATCTGAACTGCCGAGGCACCACGTCGAGCTGCCCACGAAGGACCCACAGACCTAGTGGAATGAGCCTTCAGAGAAGGTGGGACCGGTAGGCCTTCATGAAGATAAGCTTCAGAAATAGCCATACGGATCCAGGCTGCCAAAGTTTGCTTTGAAGCAGGCCAACCCTTTTTACGGAAGCCATAGAGGACAAACAAAGCGTCCGACTTCCTAAACGAAGAAGTGCGGTCAACATAAGTCCTTAAGGCCCGCACAACATCCAAAGAGGCCTCACCCACGGAAAGACCCGGTGAGTTAAAGGCCGGAACAACTATTTCCTCGTTAACATGAAACTGGGAAACAATTTTGGGAAGAAACTCGGGCCGAGTGCGGAGCACTGCCCTGTTCCCATGAAAAACCAAGAAAGGGGGTCTACAAGAAAGAGCCCCTAACTCAGAAACACGTCTGGCCGAAGCAATGGCCAGAAGGAAAACAGTCTTAGCTGTTAGCCATTTAAGATCCACTGAGCCCAGTGGTTCAAACGGCGGTCTTTGGAGAGCCCTCAGGACCACAGCCAAATCCCAAGGCGCCACAGGTGGAACAAAGGGCGGCTGAATGCGGAGAACACCCTGCATAAAGGTGCGCACATCCGGGATTGTAGCAATCCTACGGTGAAACCAGACAGATAGGGCCGAAACCTGTACCTTCAAAGAAGCAAGGCGAAGCCCATGATCTAGTCCCGCTTGCAGGAAGGCGAGAATCCGAGACAGACGAAACTCCCGCGGTGCATAACCTCTCGGTCGACACCACTGGAAGAACGTATGCCACACGCGATGGTATATCCTCGCGGAAGACGGTTTCCGAGCTCGTAACATGGTACGCACCACAGAGCTGGAAAACCCCCGGGACCTCAGCATGGCCGTCTCAACAGCCACGCCGTCAAAGACAGCCGAGTCAGGTCCGGGTGAAGGCAAGGACCCTGAGACAGAAGGTCCGGTCGTAGCGGCAACCGCAGAGGACTGTCCACGGACAGACCCTGAAGGTCTGAGAACCAGTGCCGTCTGGGCCACGCGGGAGCTATCAACAGGAGCGTCCCTCCTTCCTGTTTGAATTTCCGGATTACCCGTGGAAGAAGGGAGACCGGAGGGAACAGGTATGCGAACCGGAACGTCCACCGGACGGACAGAGCATCCACCAGAGACGCCCCTTCGTCTCTTGTGCGAGACCCGTACACCGGCAACTTGTTGTTGTGCCGGGACGCCATGAGGTCGATTTCTGGAAGACCCCACCTGTCCACCAGTAGTTGAAAAACGTCCGGGTGCAGGGACCATTCCCCCGGATGAACGTCCTGGCGACTTAGAAAGTCCGCCTCCCAATTGAGCACTCCCGGGATGAAGACCGCTGATATGGCCGGAAGATTGCGCTCCGCCCAAACCAGGATCCGAGAGACCTCTACGAGAGCCGCCCGACTGCGAGTTCCTCCTTGCCTGTTTATGTAGGCCACGGTGGTAGCGTTGTCCGACTGGACCTGCACCGGGCGACCCTGGAGAAACCGCTGTGCCTGCTGGAGAGCATTGAAGACCGCACGGAGTTCCAAGATATTTATTGGAAGCTCCGCTTCTGTCGGCGTCCACCTGCCCTGGAACAAGTGTGGACCCGAAACTGCTCCCCAGCCCCGAAGACTGGCGTCCGTTGTCAACAGGACCCAATTTGGAACCCAGAACGGACGTCCCTTGTTGAGGTGGATCGTCTGTAACCACCACGCAAGGGACAGGCGAACCTCCGGGGTGAGCACAATCGTCAGGGACTTCAGAGACTGAGGCAGCCCGTTCCACTTGGACAGGATCAGGTGCTGCAGAGGTCTGGAGTGAAACTGGGCGTATTCCACCATGTCGAACACCGACACCATGGAGCCCAGTAACCTCATCACCGAGTGTAAGGACACCCGGCGGCTGTGCAGGCAACTGCGCACCGTTGACTGTAAAGCAGAGATCTTGTCCTCCGTCACGAAGATCCTTTGCTGTCCAGAGTCCAATAAGGCTCCAAGATGCAGAATCCTCCGAGACGGGATTAGAGTGGACTTCTGCCAGTTGATTAGCCAGCCGTGCCGTTGCAGCAGTGCAATGGTCAGGTCCAAGTGGCGTAACAGGAGCTCTGGAGATCCTGCCACCAATAACAGGTCGTCCAAATACGGCAACATGCGGACTCCCTGCAGCCGCAGAGAAGCCGCCATGACCGCCATCACCTTGGTGAAAACACGTGGTGCTGTTGCCAGGCCAAAAGGTAACGCCCGAAACTGGAAGTGGTCGCTGCGGATTGCAAACCTGAGGAACTGTTGATGGCGCAAAAGAATAGGGACATGCAGGTAAGCGTCCTGTATGTCCAATGACACCATGTAGTCCCCAGGTTCCAGCGCCAGAATGATGGACCGTAGGGTCTCCATCCGAAACTTCGGGACCCGCAAAGAGTTGAGTGCTTTGAGGTTGAGAATCGGACGATATGACCCATTGGGTTTCTGTACCAAAAATAGATTTGAATAGAAACCCTGTCCCCTCTGGGAGAATGGAACAGGCACTATAACTCCAGCCTGGAGCATAGTGTGCAATACCTTCCGCAGCTCCGTAGCCTTGTTCCGGTCTGATGGTAGACCCGTGGTGAAGAAGCGAGCCGGGGATCTGTGCCGGAAGGAGAGGGCGTATCCGTGGGAAACCACCTCCAGAACCCAAGTGTCTGTCGTAGTGGTCGACCAACACTGGGCGAACTGTAGCAGGCGGCCTCCCACCCTGGGATCTCCCAAAGGGAGGCCCGGACCGTCAGGCCGCAGGCTTGTCATCTGGCGGGGGCCGGACGTCTGGTACTCCATGCCTGCTTCCGGGGCTTGACCGATTTCTTAGGGCCAGCCTGTCGAGGAAACGACTGTGGTTTGGGCCTGCCCTGGGCCCTAGATGACCGAAAGGACGATGGTCCAGAACCAGAAGGAGCAGCGGCCGACGGGAGACAAGCAGATTTGGCTGCCGCCAGCGTGGCCACAATCTTATCCAGATCCGGACCGAAAAGAACTTCTCCGGTAAACGGCAACGCTTCCAGACCTTTCTTGGAATCTGCGTCCGCCTTCCAGGATCGCAGCCACAAGGTGCGACGAGCAGCTACCGCTGCTGAAGAAATTCTAGACACCAGAGTACTAATGTCTAGAGCCGCCTCGTTGATGTAGGTGGCCGAATCACGGAGATTGCCAATCAACTCCGCCTGTTCGGCCGGACAGTCGGATTCAAAAGAAGCCTCTAATGAATCCGCCCAGCGCTCCATCGCTTTGGCAACCCAGCAAATGGCCATAGCCGGCCGTGCTGCCCCACTGCAAGGGAATAAGCGGACTTCAGGCAGATTTCTACCTTGCGGTCCGTAGCATCCTTAAGGGAGGACATGGATGGCATCGGCAATGTGGCACTACGGACAAGACGAGTCACGTGAGAATCCACCTGTGGAGGGGATTCCCACTTAGCAAAATAATTATCCGCGAACGGATAAGCCACCGCCAGGCGTCTCTGCGGCTGGTATCGCTTGCCAGGCTGTTTCCACGCCTCCTCTAAATGGTCCACCAACTGACCCAAAAGAGGAAAGACTGTGGCATCGCCCTTCACATCTTTGAAAAAGGCATGCTTAGATTTAGCCGCTGGGGGAACTGCGTCCTCAATCACCAAGGCTGTGCGGACCGCCCGAATAAGTCCAGGAATATATACTTTGGACTTAGCATCAGCGTCCTTAGTATGGAGAGGTTCCTGATCGTAAGGATCCAGAATCTCCCCATCATCAGACGTCCCTTCGTCATCCTCATAAGGAGCGGACAGAGACGCCACCGGCCTTTTATGAGGCCGCATCACAGACTCCCCTTGCAACACATCCGACAAGTGCTGTACAGAACTGGTCAGGGAGTTAACCCACGCTGGCTCCTGAGAACCCGGGAGCTGGGAAATAGGGAGACTGTGGGGTACCACCAATTGTCGTGGGAACCCCTGCATGGGTGACGACACCACAGACTGCTGGGACAAACCCATCGGTGTAAACGCGGGCTGCGGAGCTAACTGACCCACTAAAGCTGTTAACGCCTGAGCGAAACAAGCCCAGGGCGGCTCCTGTACCGGTGCTGTAACCATAATAGGCCGCGCCATGGACAAACACTGCCGGCAAAGGCCCTCCGCGCTACCCTCCCCCTCCGCTAACGGTACTTTGCACGTGATACACTGTAGCCGGAGGGGAAAATCACTTTCAGACATGATGGCACCACGTATGTGACCTCTCTAACCAATTAAGTATTAAATAGGCGAGAGACCACCCTGCAGCACCGCACCGCAAGGGCTTTAGCAGAAAGAACAGGGACAGTAATAAAGCTGACAGTTTAGAGAAGAAAAGTTACAGGCAGCGCTAGCACAGTCACATACAATGCAGAGAAATAACAATTCCTGCACTAACAGCGCTGATCACTCAACTACACAGACACAGGGCCTGGTAGGACACAGCGCTGCATACACAGACCTGAGCCACAGCGGAAGAGAGGTATGCGGGGGGACCCAGACCACGATGCTTCCTTCCAGACTTCCAGCAGCGTTCACCATGCGTTGCAGAGAAGATGGCCGCCGAGGAGCAGAGAGGAGGCTGGCCTGGGGGATGAGCGCTGCCACAGGACCAGTCGGCAGCATGCAGAGAGGGCTGTGTGCAGCGGGGGAGGCGCCGGCTGTGAGACAGGGAAGGCGCGCTCCCCTGGCATGCATTTAACCCCTGGGACGCCGCAGTGCTACCGCTCTGCTGCGGTCCGCTGTCCCAGGGGGTAGTGGAAAGCGCAGCTTGGTCGCCTGGCTCCACGCTGCAGCCAGTCCCCAGGGAGCCTCCTGCCTGGGGACTTAGGACCATGTGACCAGCGGGGACCCACCGCGGGACCCCGCTGCTTACCTTTGTCCCCCTTGGATCCGGCCATGGTCCGGAACATCTGGGGTCACCGCTAGCTGTGACCCCAGATGCTCACCAGCATCCCCGGATCGGTACCGGCGTTCTGGTACCGGCGGGGGTGTAGGGAAGACAGCATGGACGTCAGGACTGACTGTCCATGCTGTACATCCAGATGTGCAGCCACAGCTGCACTGAAGAAAGCTTCAGGGGCTCTTCTAGCCCCCACTCCGACAGGTGCACCCGACGCCGGCCGGGCACCAAACTAAACGGAGGTGCCTTGGCTCGGGGGCGGGGTATAGGAGGGGGACCCTAGTGCATCCTGGGAGGCTGAAAAGCTTAACTCTATGGTGCCCAGCGACTGACGTCACACCTATACCCAAGGTATCCTGTGGATACCCTATGGACCCTGAAGTAGATATATATATATATATATATATATATATATATATATAACGATGCTCTACCTAAGGGTGTCAGCTGAATACCAGTGAAAAGGAATGTGGCGTGAATCCCAAATAAGACTAGGGGAATAATTGATTAATAACAGCGACAGGCATCTCTAATAGTAGAAGTGCAATAAATATATGAAAATAAGAGCAATTTAATCCAAATTTATATACACATACTGATACAAAACAATAAAAATGCACATAATAAAAATGAAATTGATCCTTTAAAAATGTCAATCTATTTCAGAATTTAATTAAAAGGACCTCATTTGAGTCAAAACCTTCTCTGGGTCAAGCGCAAACACCAGTAAGCTTGGTTGTATACTGTGAACTGGTACTTGTCTTGGCCTGTGAGGAACCAATACCTTGCACCTAAAGATAGGTACAGTACAAGGCAACTTCTGTACCTATAATAGTCTCAACAGCTGAGTCATTAAGTCCCTTATACTTAGGAATTAAAGCTTTTGGACAATGACAAATGAACCAATCAATAAAAAGCTGCTTTGAGGTGTGGAGAGAGTACGGCACCTAGTATGTGGACCAGATTCAAGGCCAAATGAAAGGGTGTCAGTATCCCTTTTCTGACCTTATTGGTATGCATGATATAAATTCAGGCCACCAAACTGCCAAGGCACTGACAAGAAGCAATGTGTATATGAAACACCCCAAGCATCTAAAAAGGCAAGCTACCATTTAGATGAAATGTTAACTGACCTCTGGGAACTCCCAGATCTGTAAGAGGTTCCTAATGAAGACTCTTTGCCTGCACTCATGCCATGACCACTATGCAGTGATCCCCCAAGTCATCTAGTCTCAGTGTAGGAAACAGCAACAAAGTGTCAAGCCCACTGAATAACACTTTACTTAAGTCAATGGCTCGAGTGTTCCCGTGTTGGGTCAAGCAAGCCAATGAAATGCCACTGCCTGTCGTAACTACAATTAAATCAGACCTTGAAATTTTCAAGAACCAATAAATAGCCTACAGGTCCAAAACATTTTAAGTGCAGTACCCTTAATACAGTGGACCAAATTGTAATGTGAAGGAAAACCCATTTGAGGAGACTGGCACAAATTAAGACACTACAGGCCTTGGGAGAACTAGTTCTACATAACATTAGATTTAAACACAATTGAAGGAAAGCAACCACCATGTAAGATCGCTATACAAAATCTGTTCTATGAATGGCAGGTAGAATTTTGAATGGGTCATTTTGTTTTGCACAACGTAAATGTTTAGGCCATGGTCCTATTCTTGTGCATAGCTTGGGAAACAGCATGGATATTAGTGAGTAGAGCACAAATTAGTCATAGGTTGAGCATACTAAAGCAAAGTGGCAAAACCAACATCCCGAAACACCATAGAGTGCAATTTGGTTCACCATATCATGCAGCAGTGTGACTGCAGAAGCTGGATAGTTATGCAGGAGGTTGGGAGCCACCTCACTAACTACATCAGAACTTTACATTTTAAACTGCAAGGGTGCTCACTAGTATATAGAGCAGTTTCTTTTAGGCAAGGAACAAACTCCATTTTCTTCCTGACCTGAACCACCAACTGATGAAACTGATTTTTTTTTTTTTGTTTTAAACAAGTGTTTAAGAGCTTCAGAGCCAAAACTGTGCCACTTACGCAACAGAAAGACTGAGTAAAAGTGCATACTGTAGACTCAGGTAATAGCATAGCATTCAGCAGTTAAATTGTAAGGCAAAAAGCATTTGTTATCTGACGCCATGCACTCTGAATGACTACAGGTCAGTCAAAAAGTGGAGCTTGGAGTGACTGAGATTAAGAAAACACCGTCGGGCACTAAAGCAAAAGCCTATGCAAGGGAAAAAAACCAATACAGAAATAAGCAGCGCCAGTATTTAGGCAAAAAAAATGATATAACCAACTTAAAAATACTACATTTATTTATATATTTGCTTAAAACATAGTAAATAGTACACAAGAAAGAGTGCTGGTACCACACCTAACAGTGACAAGAATTTGTAACAATTGTATAAAAAGATGCATCACTAAAAGTGCATACACGATTTTGTAAACGAACGATTTTAGTAAACTATTTTCGTTCATTTTTTCAAGGCGAAAATGAACTAAAATAGTCTACTAAAATCGTTCATTTACTAAATGTAATGAACGATTTTTAGAACTACAAATGATTTTTGTAACTCTTAATGAAAATAGTTAAGTTGTTCAGTCAGAATGGACGATGAACAACAAACTACAAACGTGAACACGCATGAACGATAATCGTTCATGCTAAAAAATACGATTTTTTTTAAACGATTAAACGATAATGATTATAGTTAAATTGTTCAAAATATCGTTGTGTATACACACACCTTTAAAGAGTATATATATATTTAATTATATTTATATTTTTTTTTTGGCTTTTTGTGCCTCTGTATCAGGGTGGGATCCCAGAGTTGGACCTGACAGCAGATGCTGTAACTTCCGATTTCTACTGTGCTTGTGTGACTAACTCACATAGCTTGTCCAATGCTGTCTGGCAAACAGGAAAGTAGATCATAGCGCATGTAATTGAACAGGTCCTGATCCTCCCTAAGGTTCCATCTGTGGATATTGCCCTTATATTGCGAAATACCTGTACCCCATTGGGAATAATCCTTTTATTTTACAGTTTGTGGCCAATTCATACCCATCGTGGGAAACTATTTTGGTACAGCTTATTTTTAACGTGGACATATTACAACTAACCGACCAACAGTTATTCTCTTTAAGCAAGACTATTTACTTATGTGCATGTATTTGTGGACTGTTTTGCTACAAAGTTAGCAGTTTTCATATATCAGAGTGAAACTTTATAAAATAGTTTGCTACAAATTCTTGTCACCTTTTAGTACAAGCTTTTTTATAGACCAATTTTTTTTTTTTACTATATGTATTAAAAGTTACTTTATATGTCTGCTAAAGATGATATAATATATATTCTATCATTGGTTAATGCCTAATACTAGTGCTGCTTATTTCTGTGTACTGAAGGAGATGAGCCCAACTACAGGCACCTCTGGTTTCTAAACCAAAGACAGACTAGTTGTCACAACCTTGCCGTGTTCTTGTATATAAGTAGCCCCTGAGAAGGCAACCTCTAACCAAGGCATGCTTAAAGTGCCCACACACATAACGATGTCCTCACGATACGATTTTATGGCCAATTTCCTCATGAACTTTCACGGGAGCTCCCTTGCCGTCGTGATCACGATTTGGAGTTAAAAATGTCCAATCTGACTAAAGATCTATCTTGCAGCCAATACATTGTATCCCAGATGGGCTAATCTGCCCTGCAGCACGGCAGATCAGAAGATGCGATGTACGACGAGCAGGGACGCGCATCGGCATCGTGCTCGTGAGTATAAACTCACGATTTGTACTTTTTTTTACCCGATTCGTTGTCACGATTCGTCGAAATCGACCAAATCGTTTAAAATGTCGCCATGTGTGTGGGCACCTTTAGATTGTGTCCTTAGAGCTCTTACAGGAGAAGTTACATTGTTTGGGTCTTAGTTTGGGGAAGGAACTAACTTTCCCTCTGCCACCCATCACCTCATGATTTGAACATCTTCTCTAGTTACAGCCATAAAGATGCCTTCCCTGAAACATATAGGCAAAGATTTGATTGGAAGCATTCGCTCCCTAATATTTGAGCAATAGCACTTCATTAGGAGTTGGCCATTATGTTAGCAGAACCAGTGCCTAATATTACAGGCTAGCTCCAGTAGCTGTGCTCTTGGGAGTGTTGTTTTTTTTTTTAAAGTTCTCCATAAGTTGATCTCTCCTAGAGAATGCAGCATTATAGTCAACCAAGCAACAAAACATTACCAAAGAGAAAAAAAAAAAAAAAAAAGTACCTTGTCGAAGAGTGGCTGATATAAATCTGCGTATTTCCTTTCCAATGCATGGACCTCCTCGTAGAATTTAGCTTCAATTTGTGCACACTTTACTTGAAGATTTTTAAGTGCATTTACTCTTCTCTTTACTACTTTAGGCAAACTAAGGAAACAAACCATTGAAAACATTGGACTAAAGTTTGTATTTAACAGGTAAGATTTGTTTAGCCAAAGAGCACATTTGGCAGCAAGTAAAGAGAACTTTAGTTAGCCCATGCACCTAACGTTACATATAAAATGGGAACACAGTTATACTGCCAAAACAGATTCAATTCCAAATTGGGGGGTCACATTGTGGTTTATATTGAATAAATCATGTGCTATCAGATGAAAGCTAATTAGAATTCTATAGCATGAATGTGCTGTGAGATGAAAGCTAAGGCGTCACAAGTAGTCTTTGTACACATTTTTAGGTATTTAGTCACTGTTCCTACTTGAGCATTATGTACAAAATAATGCCCTTCTAATTTAAAAAGTGCCCTCCCAATTGAAAAATGCCCTCCTCTGTGGTTAACACCCTGCCCTAAAAAATAAAAAACCTAGAGTGAACACTACAAGCTGAAAACATGATATCACTCATTGATAAGTGCGGCACTTAGTTCTTCAACTAGCTAATTTTTGCTTGGAAATTTAATTAAAAAAAAAAAAAAACTGGACTATACCAGGTACATTCGCAACTCCATAGAAGTAGAGTTTTAAAGTATTGTACAACTTGCTAGCTGGCCATTTATTATCCTAAATTAAAACTATCCCTTTACATCTTCATTTTGTTTCCAATGTTATACATGTTAAGGAATTATACAAGTTGTAACCAAAAAGATAGATTTGTAGTATGGATATGGCAAGTGGGATGGCATCCAGCATACTAGAACCTTTACACCACTTCTGTGGGTTTATTGTACAGGTTGGGTAGACTATAGCACACATGCAATGCAGCACCAATACCTGTAACTTGGAATCTTACACAGCTAAGGGGCAGGTAAACTGGATTGTCACATTTGATCTTAAATTTAAAAGTTCTACCAAAAATAAGGCTCCTACGTCTCAAGCAGATTGTTCATTAAAGACCTGTTCAGTTTTGCACTTCTTAAACTAGTGGCTGAACACATTTGTTGTAGAATAGCTTCACAATTAAACACATTTACACTCACTGCATGCATTTTACTTTCACTTTAAAAGTGCAGTAACAGCCAATGGCTCAACCATGCCCCCATAAGATAGAAGTTAGGATCAATAAGGGTTGAGCTAATATGTTTAAAAATGGGGCAGACTAGATGGGCCAAGTGGTTCTTATCTGCCGTCAAATTCTATGTTTCTATGTTAAGTCAATGAGGACTACTCCCTATAGTAAACTCATACACATTGTAATGTGGGAAAAAAAAAAAAAAAAAAAAAAATCACCGTTACAGCACATGAAAAACTAGTGTGCATATTGAGATGTGATCACAACTGACAACAGTGCTTCCCATTGCTTGCTTTTCTTAGTTTTATCAAAACCAATCTGTAGCATAGTCAACCACACCAAAAGGCATACACCTGAACAAAGCATACCTGAACTAGCGACAGGTTAGCATTCAAATTTATAACAGGGGTAAGAAACCTGAGGCACTCCAGCTGCTGTGGAATTACACATCACAGCATGCTCTGCCACAGTTTTAGCTTGCCCTAACAGCAAAACTGGCTGGGCATGCTGGGATGTGCAGTTACACAGCATCTGCAGCACCACAGGTTGCCTAACCCTACTTTATTTCATAATTAGAGGGAAAAGGGAATCTCACCTTTCAATGTATCCTGTAGGTGTACCCACAAGGTCATCTAATCTTTCTTGAAGAGCAGCAAGAATCTGAGGATTCTGCATCATTTGGGCAGTCAATTGTCTGGCTGAAATAGAAGTACTTCCATTATAAAGCAATAGGATAAGCATATTTTAGCAAATGTTTTCATTCATTTACCATCTTGGGGTCAAAACCTGGAGTATGCTTCATGAAATCTAACTGCTCAAGTAACATTAAATTGAACATAGTGGAAAAAAAGGTGCCATAAATTGTGGGTAAAAAAAAATTTTGGACAGTGTCTTAATACAGTTCATCAAGTCACCATTTGGTTCAATTAAGTACAATTGGAAAACAATTAAGGCCCACTTAGTCTAATAGTAAAGGTGCATACACAAAGATTATCGTTAAATATAGTTTATCATTCAATCGTTGAAAAAAAATTGTTCACAGAGTTAAAACGATGAACGATTATCGTTCATTCGCATTTGTAGTTCAGTCAGACTGACCAACTCAACAATTTTCAGTAAGGGAATATGCAAAAATTGTAGTTCATTTACTAAATGTAATTAACAATTTTTTTTGAACGATTTTAGTTCATTTTTCCCTTAGAAAAAAACCGAACGAAAATAGTTTACTAAAATCGTTCATTTACTAAATCGTTGTGTGTATGCAGCTGAAGAAGTCAGCTGGTTGTGTAAATCATGGTGGGCTGCTGCAAAAGGCTCAATACTCAATAGCTCAAGGACAATAAAAGTTCACCTGCAAGAATGTGGCAAACCACTTCCTAACTTCCCTCCTCGGCAACTACAAGGCAGCATTCTTTGAGGCATAAACATGCATCAGCCCAAATAAGTGTGAAAGTATGCCAGCCTGGTTCCTGCAGTTCGTTCTAGGCCACCTGGTGGTTACTTTGAACAGAGTATCAAGTACAGACCAATGTGAAAATGCCTCTGCACTAATCAAGGGAAACCCTGTAATATTACAGAATTCTATCAGTGAAGGAAAGCCCAGGGTACTTCATTAAGAGCAATATCAGATTGCTCTAGTCTG
Source organism: Taudactylus pleione (assembly GCA_031769625.1). NCBI lineage: Eukaryota > Metazoa > Chordata > Amphibia > Anura > Myobatrachidae > Taudactylus > Taudactylus pleione. The sequence continues at coordinate 9,953,850 of JAUIMM010000037.1, forward strand.
TCAGCACCATATACCAGAGCAATACTACTCGAACAGTGACTTTTAGGTCAGCTGTTGGGAGCAGGTAACAATGAATCAGCCAGTACAGCCAATAGGGTATACTTCGATAGGCTATTTTTTACCTTTTATATGGTAAGTGTCACAATCCCAGATCTTGGTATAGTAAAACAAAATGCAGTACACCAATTCTATACAATGGGGGGGGGGGGGGATTCAATTTAGTGCGATGTTGGTTAGAGATGGGAATGACTTACCGTTGCTATTCAACAATCTCCATCGATGCGCACTAAAGCCGGGTGATGCAGATTACAGCAGCTAAAGCTGGTGTTTAATTGCAGTATCCTGCATTCTCAGATTTAAGTGCCAGCCACTGTGTTGCAAGCGTAACATGCTGAACACAAATCCAGAATAGCCGCCCTTTTAGGAGGGCGCAAGCAGAAAACCTCTAGTCACGGATTAACAGCTTGGAAGGTAACATTTATATAGCCTAAACAATTTAAAGGAAGAACTCAAGTAAAAGGTGTGCTGTTCTTAGAAACTTATTTGGATCTCGTGCTTCCCAGACATTGATTTACCTTGGGTTCTAAGGAACCACTTTTAGCTACAGGTTAAGTAGCAAAGTTCTAATACAGGTTGAGTCTCCCATATCCAAATACTCTGAAATACAGAATACTTCGAAATAAAGAATTTTTAGCATGACCGATAACCTTTGATTTTTAATAGTTCAATGTACAAACATTAAAAGGCACAAAATTAAAAATATTGTATAAAATTACCTTCAGGCTGTGTGGGTATATATGAAACAAATTTCATGTATGTACACAAACTGTTTAATCAACCACATTTTTTTAAAATATTGTATAAAATTACCTGCAGGCTGTGTGTATATAACACATGCATTCTGTGTTTATAGGTGGGTCCCATTCCCAAGATATTTCATTAAGGTATGCATATATTCCAAAATACGGAATATTCCGATATTCAAAATACCCCTGGTCCCAAACATTTTGGATATTGGAGACTCAACCTGTAGTACCAATTATCCAGACAGATAACTACTTAAACTGAATAGATACAAATGGTGGCATTTTTTGTACTGACTGCTCGTCAGTGTGACAGCAATGTGTTGGAAGCAGGGCACGTGTAACTTTTCAATAGGAAACTTTACGCAACACTTAAAGCATGCAGTCGCCAAGAAGCAGACCGGTTTCTGCTTTTTACTATGCACTCTATATTGATACCTTTACTGTTAGCATCCTCCCCAGTCTCCTCCTCTTCAACTTCTTCTACATCTTCCATATCCTGTTGATCAAGTTCTGTCTCTTTGCTGTAGAGAGAATCATGCCATTAAAGTCCAACTCTACTTTAGCAAGTTTAATCTTTCATCTGTCACATTTGTGACATTTAGACACCAAATATACATTTAAAAACAGGACATGTAAAAGCTGGCAACAATGAAAAAAAAAAAAAAATAGAGGCTGCAAAACAAAGGGCATGTTTACATATTAAGGTTAACACTCCATCAACTACACAAGTCTAATAGATAAAGATCAGTTTATCAAAAGCACTACATTTTTCAAATAAAGTCAGTCCTAGATCACCTGCAATATACAACAGTTGCGTTTTAATGCGGGCATCCACTACCAGATTAAACAGAGCGATTGACCGATAAAGAAATCGCTATCGGCACAAATCGGGCAGCCCCTTTTACACCAACCGAATAACCTGGGTTATTGCCGGGTCGACGCTCTGTGTGAACGGCTCCCAGTAAAATTTCCCGGATTGATTTACCCGGGAATCTTACTCGGGTTGAGAGCAGGGCTGAACACGGGTTGTTCCCGTGTAATGCGGCAGTGTGAACGGGTGCTACCCTGCTTATTTGAACCGGCTAGCTCTGAAAGATGCTGATTGGAGCTTCTGGGGCACTGGCAGATGTAATGTGTATTGAGCCCTGCAGAGATGCACATGAAGCCATCGCTTGCCTGCCTAACCTCCTGCACCACAGCAGCCTGACCAGCAGCCACAAAAGCAGGCAGGCACACAGCCTGCCACAGCCAGAACTGCAGCCTGCACCACAGCCTGACCAGCAGCCACAAACGCAGGCTGATACACAGCCTGCCACAGCCAGAACAGCAACGCTGTAATCAGTCCCCATCCCTCTCTTTTGTTGCCTTTTGTGACCATCTTTGACAGACCTTAAAACAGACCATTTTTAATGACTTCTATAGAGAAAAGCAGGTATTACCGGGTTCAGTGTGAACGGGGCAAACCCGGGAATAACCCAGGTCAAGTTGCAGTGTAAACGGGGTCTGAAGCAGAGTTCGACCCGGGATTGACCAGTGTTCAAATTCCAGGGTCGGACCCGGGATTTTGGTGTAAAAGGGGTATTAATGTCAAAAACGACCAGCGATGCCTGCTCCCGCTGGTCATTTTTGACATCTATTATCGCATGAACATGCTGGTCAATCTGGCCATGTTCGGGGATGAGGGAGGGTGCCTACACTGAACAACTGATCTGTCAGTGTAGACACAGACTGAAACGACTGCACGATTACAATGTTGTAATCTTGCGGTGTCTTCAGTCTGGTAGTGGATGTGTCCCTTTAGCGCAAATCCCTCCAAGTTACTTGATAACACCCATCTTCCTTTAATTTCAGAACTGGGGAAAAAAAAAAAAAAAAAAATGCTACAGCTTTAGATCAGGCAGGTAACTCAAGTCCTCCATAAATACAAGTGTAGTAATGTTCACTTGAGTGAACAGTAACAAAGCATGTCCCAAGTGGTGTAAGATTCCCATACACAAAGAACTCAAAAGAATGTAATGCAATTAGGCAAGGAAATATAATGGCATGCTATATCTTGTGTTTTCCTGGGCAACTAGAAACTATGCTAAAGCCATTGACTGATTGTGCTTGGCTTTAGCAGAGTTTGAAATTGAGATGCGCAGACATGGAAATAATGTTCAGGCAGCCACTACCACTGGAAAGAGGCCTCATGTGACTGGCACTGCTAGTGTACAGCTCCAAATACTGCAGCTGCTCAGATATTTGCCAACACCCAACTTTATTAAGAGTGTACACATGGCTAGTGCCAGTGTTATAGATAAATACTACAAGACATTGAAATAGAAGGCATTTATATATGGGAAGCCAACAATGGCTACAAAGTTTGCTGCAGACAAATACATTATTCTCCCAAGCAACTGTTAAAGGCAAGTGCATTCCTTTGCTATTCTACATAATGCTTGCCAATTAAGCAGATCCTTGATAAACTTGTGAAGTGTAACTTCATACAGTTTCCTAAGTAGGCAAATGCAGCAATTGTTGGTTACAGCATACATGCCAGCAACAGGTCATTGGGCCTGATTCAGAGTTTGATGCGCAACAGCCGCTGCATCATCGCAGTCCCGATATGCACATGTGTAGTGTGGCTACTGTGCATGTGCAGATCTTAAAACATTGGAGACGTACATAAACCATTGGGCTTGTGTACATCTCTGAATTGGGCCCATTGTTTGCTCACTTTGCATGAAGAAAAATTCATGTGTATTGAGTAACTGCAATAATCAAAAAAATAAAAAACTGGTTAAACAATTGTTCCATCAACTAAAGGGTTATGGTATAAAAGACAGTTAAAGGTAGACAATGTCTAGATAGACATCAGATGTCAGACAGGCAATAATCGACAGGTACAAATGGTCGACAGTTTTCTAACCCCAACCTCAGGACCCCACAGAGGTCATGTTTTCCAGGTCATCTAGCAGGTGCACTCAATACTCTGACATTTTAAAAGATCCACAAGTGGAGCTCATTATCTCACTTGATTCTGTGAGGAGATCTGAAAAGCATGCACTGTTTGGGGCCCTGGGTACCACGTTTGAAGCCTAACCATAGCCTTCCCTCCTGTTGCCTAACCCTAGCAGATGGGGTAGAAGCCTGACCCCAACAGTCCCTTCTAGTGCCCATCCAGTAAGTGCATAATGGTGCGTACACACGGTATGATCAGTCAGTGATATCGCTGACTGATCAACCTGCACCTCCCCAAAGTGCTGGATGATCGATATCAATCATCCAGCACACAAACGACGGCGATCAACCATTGCGGGTCCCTATAGTAACCTGGTCGATATCGACCAGGTAGGCCTGCATGCACAGTCGATGGACGATATCTTTAGTCCATACGTGCCCGCGTACTGCAGGTTGTTGGTGGGTTGGAGGCACCGAAAAATATCGTTCATATCTTGCATTTTTATCATACCGTGTATACGCACCATTACCCTAAAAAAAAAAACCCCTGTAGACAATGTGTGTAGACCTTTGACCATGCTGACCATTTGTACCTGTCAACATTCATCTATCTGGTGTCTATATGGACATGGTCAACCTTTTAATGGTCTATTTATAGTCTGGATACCCAACTAAAAAAAAAAAAAATTACAACTAGAAAAACGATTCCGCTTTGTTTCACTTGAGGTTGCCACAGATTCTGCAAGCTAAAAAATTATGTAACAACTTGAAGTACAAACATTGTTTTGCAGGCACTAATACTACAAGAAAGTGAATTTGCCTTTGTCCTAGGCCTAAAGGTGTTTAACCCTGAATAAACATTCCAGGCCAATTTGTGACCCACATTCGCTTACATTTTATACCAACCTAGGATTCAAGTGAAGTGATGACTAAGCACTGCACATACAGATGTGGCCTCATACTCTGGTTTTGGTTACACTAAAGGGGGGCAATTTTGTGCATCAGTTCCCGGGCGACTCAGATGAACATCTTATTTGCTCAAAATGTGTCTTATTTATACAAATACTGTAACATCGATAACACACTATACGGTGTTTACACAGTGATATCGTCAGCAAATGTATACACATTGGCTAATTGAATACCCCCCTTTGAGCGGCGTTTATTGCATCTGCAAAGTGAAGATGCATAATTAGAAAAAGACTATACACTACACCTCTAGGAGCCACTCAGTCGCACAGGGTGCCTCAAGCCGTGTGGCTGCTTGGTGTATGAGGACAAGTGTGTAGCTCAATCAACTGCATGGGACCAACTATCTGCATACTATTTGCATTGGGTTCTCCTGGATCAATGAGTACACTGCATGTATTGTATGTAATAGAACTGTTATGTACCACCTCAATTAAGTCACTATTTTCTACTGAAATGACAAGCTTCCTTCTACGGCATTATTAAACTCAAGGGGTTGTATGCGAAATGTAAATTTTTAACCTTACCTTTTGAAGGAGAAAAAAAAAAAAAAAAAAACACAATAAAGTATACATCCAGGCTCAATCTAGTAAAATGACAAACTTAAATAAATAACTTACTTGTCTATGTTAGCCATTCTTGATGGGTTTTAACACCTAAGTGGACAAAAAAGCACATTAGAAGTTTATGGCCTTATCCTAAATAAAAAAGCTCTGCATGCAAATCAAATATCAGTTTTACACACCCACTTCTCAAATGGGTCTAAAAGTTATATTTCTACCACCAGCTACATGTTTTACAAAACTGAATACCCATAAATTTTGTTTGCGCTAGTATGCAGTCAAGTCTATAGATGTAAGATAGTCATACTCTGAAATAGAACATAAAATAAATGCATTTCAAACAGTGTTTTCTATAAGAACTTATTTGGTGAATCAAAAATGTTCTTCTTGGCATTTTCCAGATCACAGCCTAGTCCTGTAACATGTTGGGGGAGATTCCATTATTGACCTTTATTTTTAAATGTGATGCGCTGTTCCAAAACAGTATGTACATCACAGCCAGCAACCTCAATAAGTTTGCAGGTATCGTATATGGCAGATGTATGCAACAAAGCATTGCAGCAAAGCACATCGCCAAGTTGAAGTGCCCCAAGAGAAGAAAACCATTTTAATCTGAAAAACTCAGAAACCAAGTTGAGCTATTGTCAGAAAGGGCACTTATGTACAGTCTCGGGCAAGCAGGAACAAAAGAACCAATTAAAATCAGAACATGTTCCTCTTTAGCAAGTTAAGCACCCCATTAATGCACGCATTACCAATTTTTAACCTAAATGTAATTACGTATCTACTGGTCAAACATCACTATGGAAGCAAGCTGTCAGCATGTCATGTGACTGCAGAGTAGAAGACTGTCAATGACAACATACGAGAGAGCATGTCAAAGCTTCTCTGTTCTTTACATGTGACTGGTTGCCACTGTAGAGACACCATATAAAGTAGTTAAATAGTATGAACATAGCAAAATTAAACAATTTTTTTTTATATAGCCTGCCAGTGATTTATGATGTATACACAAGATAAAATGGGGCTATCCACTATCATGACTAAATTCCTTCTGCAATTTTAAGCCTTTAGGTGGGTATACACCAAGCAGATCACTGCTGACCCGCTGTCACGCCAACAGAGCGGCCAATAAAGTAAGCTATACAGACTTACCAATCGGCCACTCAATGCTGACATCACAACTGGGTGGGCATTTGAGTTTGCCCACCCAGCTCAGTTGTCAATCACTGGCGGTCCCTGCAGATAGCTAACCGCCCATACACATAGCAAAAAGCACCAATATATCTGCAGATATATCAGCCACCTGCTGTGCTGCAGAGCAGACGTGAAAAGTCTGAACGACATTGTTTAAAGACACATCAGGGGTACACAACAGTCGACCAACTCAATATATCAGCCGTTCAATTGAACAGCAGATATATCACCCAGGGTGTACCATCAGCTGGAGCTACTTTGTTGCCCTGCGACACTAAACAAGACCTGTGCATTGATAGGATTGAGTTCAGCACTATAGCAGACTTTACAGCCTGACCAGCATCAAGTTTGGTCAAGCAGGTGGCAGAGTTAAAGACAGGCATCCCTTTCAACCAGATTAGAAGGATCACTTCCATGATCAATTGGTTCTATTAATGCATTTGAAACAGGCCAATCAAGAAATTCCAACAGCAACAATGGCCTGGTTGATAAAATATCCACTGAACACTTTCATTATGGCTTATATCAATAGCTATAGGCAGAATTCAAAGCGAATTGAATAGCGCCGGGCGGGAGCTCCTGGAGCTATTCAAGTCAGCGTGCTATTGTGTCAGAATGCCAGTTCTTGCGACTTAACCTTGGTGTTTAGTCAGAGAATGCTGGTACTCGCGCCTTAAGTACCAGGCGTGCAGCTGTTAGTGCCACACTAAGCAGTAAAACTGCTGCGCACCCAGCACTTTTGTTGGATTTCTCCTCGCTTCTCCAGGGGGGTGCAAGAGGAAATTCTTAGCCCACCCAAACACAGCACTGAATTGAATAGCTTCAGTAGCTCCCTCCCGCAGCTATTCAACATTGCTTTGAATATAATTGAATTCCCCCCTATGAATCTCAATGCAAATATTGATGTATGACCCAAACATAAGAAAGCTATAACGAATATATATTGATCTTTATTATTTTGTATAATCCACCTGTGAGGACTTGAGTTAAGTATACAAAATTCTACATATATAGACTCCCCCCCCAATAGCTAGAAGTGTTGCAATAACTTAACTCCCCTCCAAACACTATTTGGCTTATCTCTGCAAGTGCACAGATCAGCTGCAGTAGGGGTGCCTGACCATCAGTCCCCATAACACTGTCTCATTCTGCATGTGTGGGATAGGGGTATATGCCCATGGATGGGGTAACCCACAGGGTGGATCTAATATAAGTGGGGTTAGGATAAAAAAGTATTATGAGGCTGGAAGGGGGGCAAAATTTAAAAAAATAAATAAACTTGTCACAGGGTGGGAGAAGGTGGTGCAAAGGAAAATAAAAAACAAAAAAAAGAAATGGGATTTTTACAAAGTGGTTTATTTATACAACAGACGGGGGGGTTACTCTTAAGGGGGTGTGGGGGAGGATAAGGTTACTAAGATTTGTGACCACTGAGGGATCTAATGCCAATGGGTGGTGGGAATTTATTTTTTAAAGGGTAGGAGAGAGAGGGGGGGGGGCGGGGTGTTTGGGAGGGTGTGTGCAAAACAGTGTTCCGTTAGGTCAACGGAGTGATCTCTAAGGAGATCTCCAACTAAAGTGCCAGCCGCGAGGCTGTTTTCCAGCTTAGCGCGATGCTAACAGCCTCACAGTCCACACTTTAGTTGGAGAATGCCGGTTCTCGAGGTTAAACACCCAGGTTAAGTTATGACAACCGGCATTCTCCGACTTTTAGTCGGACAACTTAAGTTGGAGAATGCCGGTTCTCATAACTTAACCTGGGTGTTTAACCACGAGAACCGGCATTCTCTGACTTAACTTGTGTCAGACTAGACAGCGCACTAAATTGAATAACTCTGGGACCAACTTCCCAGCGCTATTAAACTTCTGCTGAATTAAATCACATCCAATGATCCTAAATGAATTGAAACCCACCCCCTGCCAACAGATCTTAACTCGTTTTGAATAAAGACTTTAATGGCCTTATCTATCAAGTTGTGAGACATCCCCTGAAAACACTTATTATGGGGCACTTGCAAATATTAAGTAACACATTGGGCAGAATTCAATTCAATGCGAATTGAATAGCACCAGGGAGCAAGCTCCCGGAGCTATTCAATTCAGTGCGCTGTTACGTTGGAGAAAGCCGGTTCACGCGACTTAGCATGGGTGTTTAGTCAGAGAATGCAGGTTCTGACGTCTTAAGTGCCAGACACAGGGCTGTTCACGCCGCGCTAAGGACGCAAGGTGCGTGCCCGGCACTTTCGTCGGATTTCTCATCGCATCCCCGGGGGGGGGGGGGGGGAGGGTGCAAGGAGAAATCCTTAGCCAGCACAAACACCGCATTGAATAGCTTTGGGAGCTCCTTAACGCAGCTATTCAACATTGCATTGAATTCCCCCAAATGCACCATGGAGCCGCACCAGAAAACTCCATATCTGCCACGCTCCCTCCATTTCCAACAGCTACTGCAGCCCCCATATAGAGGCTGCAAAGCTGTCAGATTTACAAAGTTGCTAGGCCCCTCCTGTTGTAGCCTATAAGCTACACTCCAGGGCCCCTCCTCACTCATACATGCGCTGACTGATGTCAGAGCATGCGCAGCTGACCAAAATAGAAAGTAAATACATTTTGGTGAAGGACTCTTATTGCAGTGATCAGAAATTATTGGGGGCTGGTCATAACTAATATGCCTCTAAGTAACAACCTACTCAGAAGTGAAAAAAAAAAAAAAAAAAAAAACTCATAACCCAATATAAGGCTGATCACAACAGGCAGAAAAACACAACGTGAAATGCAAACATGTCAACCAAAGCCTGTCTTTCAGATCAGGCAGGAATCAGCAGAGTACTCTGCATTCACCTGCATAAATGGAGAACACAAACAAATATATCATAGGAACCAAAAGGTTCATCACAATACCCATTTATTCTGTGGGGTAGAAGGGTGGCACTTCAGAGAGCATGCATTCCCATAAGCATGTACAGTTACACCAAAAAGGCAACTTTTTTTTCCACTAATCAGTCACTGCCCTTATAGACAACTGTGCTCTTCACTCACAGCACTGAGTGGTAACAAAATAGCTGCTGAAAATTAGGTGCGATGTGAAACAAAAAGGACGTTACAAATGCTACAGTATGAGGGGTAATTTACTGCAAGTAGCAATATAACACTAACGGTTTACGACTGATATGGATACTAAAGAACGGGAGCACAAAGTTACTTATTGCAACCTTGCTTGTGATGATACATCAATGGCAAAGAGAGAGGTCGGCTATGTGCTAGACCTGCCCTGCCATAACTGGCTGCGAGTCTGGCAGCACATAGCGGGCTCAGCATCAGCCCATCCGGGAAGCTGTGGGCCGCACACAGCACGTGGGGGTCAGGGCAGGAAGCGAGAGCGGCCCAGGGCTGAGGGCCCGCACTGCATCCGCTAGTCACGGGTACGATCACTACAGCGACACGTGCAGCGCCCTGCGGCCGCCAGGCACCACGCAGCCACCCAGCACAGGCCCCGCAGTACCAGGCTGCTGCCCCGGGCGTATCCCAAGCTCCCACCAGGTGACTGCAGTGTGGCCACCACCAGCATAGCCTCCCCTCCCATGTCTGTCCGTCATGTTAGCGGGCACCCAGGCCATAGGTACTATGGTGTGAGCACCGGCCTAGGGTCGGGGTTTTACCAGCAGCTCCCGGGTGACACATGACAAAGCTCCCTGGATGCCGAGGCCCCCATCCACAACACCGTGGCCTGCCAATCATATAGCGTGGGGACCGGATGACGGCAGACTCCGCCAGCTCGGGAAAATTCTCTTACCAGGGTGACAGAGAGAAGGATCCGCCGCTGACGCCGCGCAGTGCTGTCAGGAGACGGGAGCAGGGAGGAGGGAGCGCCCCTCTTGGATGGCGGCAAAATAATAAGAGGAGCAGTGATCCCGCCGCTCGCGCTCATATAGAACAGGCAGCGTCAGCACGTACTCTCCCCCCCCTCCCCTCCGTTTCGATGGCAACGAGCGCCGCCTGCCCCTATGGTTCGCGCGCGTCTCCGGAGGGCGTGGCTAGGCGCGTGCAGATGTCTGAGCTGTCAGTCACACAGATGTGTTCGGTGTGCGGGGACACGAATAGCTGCCGATGATGATGATGACGGTACAGAGTCTGTCACTAGAGCATCCAGTTGCATATTCATTTCCCTCCTCTCATGCAACTTTTGTCTGAGTTTTTAATATGGCCGTCCCAAGTCATCCTGCAATGGGATGGGAGCTTTATATACTGATGTATGTAAGAATGAGGCATCTGACCTAAGCACAGCAAACCTAGATTTTTCTGCAGTAACATTATTCACAATAGTCGGTGTTTCGAATGTTTCTAAGTATCATTATATTTCCTAACTGCAGTGATGTCTGCTTGGTGACTTAAGTTATAGTTAGTGTATCACATTTGCCCTCTAGCACCTATTGTGTGGGGACTGGCTTATTGTGACAGGTATTTAATTATTCAGTACTAGTCTTGATACTCTCTGCCCCCACCTTGGGCAGATAATTACTTTGATGACATCAATGCCTTCCTTCCTTTTGCAAGTCTAATGCTAGGCATACACTGTCTTCATATAAAATGTGTGTCAGACCGACAGCCTGAAACCCAGCAGATATTGTGGATGAGACATTTCACCATTCCTGCCCTGCAAATGAACAGGGGAAATGTTGGTCATGGCAGTACATACACTGCCAGATGCAGCCGACCGATTGGCAGGCATGTTGGAGGATTTTTCATGCTCAACCATTCGATCATCGCTTATCGGTTGTGGACATACACTATGATTTTATAATGGAACGCCCGGCATAACACACAGCACAAAGTTAAGGATCAGATGTTCCCAGATATGCAAATTAGATCATAATTTGTCACCTGATTCCAGCAGTAGGGCCATGTTGTTTAAAGGTGCGCTCCGAGGTAGGGTGAAAAATCATCCTGCCAAGTGCAATATTAACCAGGGCTCGCTTTCACACACCGACCCTTCATTCATTTTAGGGGGTCAGATTTATATGTACTGCCACTCTGGTGGTTATGCAGTTTTGAGAGAATGCAGCCCATGCACTAGAATCAATCCAACACAAATGAAGAAGTGACTGCAGCAAAGGAACCATGGCAAATCAGGTGTTACATTTACTGAATATCTCCCGATTGTATTGCAAGGATGGTCCAGTCTTCTTGCCCCGAAAGCTGCCTTTTCTAACATGATGGTATTTTGTACTATTTGGCATAAAGTATTGGTGGAGCCGGGTTCCGGACTATAGACAGACAGTAATTAGTTAGACACCAGATGTTAGACAGTTAATAGTTAGACAAGGATAAACGGTCGACACAGACAAAAGTCAGACACACTAAAGTTAGACATGTAAAAAGTTCGACAGGTACAAAAGATCGACGGTCAAAAGTCCGACATGAAAAAGATCAACACAAAAATGGTCAACACATTTTTTTTTTAGGTTTAGGGTTAGGCACTTACTGGAGGGTTAGGGTTAGGCACCAGGAAGGAGGGTTAGCGTTAGGGTGAAGATTAGGGTAAAAAATAAAAATTGTTGAACATTTCCATGTCGAACTTTTGAACCTGTCGACCTTTTGTATCTGTCGAACTTTTTACATGTCTAACTTTAATGTGGCTGACTTTTGTTTGTGTCTAACTTTTGTCCCTGTCTAACTATTGACTGTCTAAAATCTGGTCTATCTAGACATTGTCTAACTAATTACTGTCAATAGCTGCATACACACACAACGATTTTTTTAATGAACGATTTGAGTAAACGATTTTTTCCCTTGAAAAAATTTACTAAAATCGTTTACTAAAGTTGTTCATTTACTAAATGTCATGAACGACTTTTATGAACTACAAACGATTTTTGCATATTCCCTTAATGTAAATCATTGAGTTGACAAGTCTGACTGAACGACAAACTACAAACGTGAACGTGCATGAACGATAATCGTTCATCGTTTGACTCAGAAAGTGAACGATTTTTGCCATCAATTATCGTTAAACGATATCGTTTAATGATAATCATTAAAAAAATCGTTGTGTGTATATGCAGCTTATCTCTTATACCACACACGGTGGGGCCAACCTCCTCATAATTGCTATGGAGGGGGTAATTACCTACTTTACTTGACCTTACTATGAAGTCCATTGGAGATGGGATTTGAGAGGCAACGTTACATACGGCTCAGTCAAACTGTCCTTACCTCATAAACAATCTAAACTGTCTACTTAGAACGAGAATCATAATTTAAATTTTGGAATCAAAACACTTTCCATTATTCCCATTTTACCAGATTGCAGCCAATTACAAAAATATGCCACATATATTAAACGCATCAAGTACAGGAGATTTGAATTACAGACATAGGGCCTGATTAAGCAGCAGATACTAATGTGATCGCAGCTGCGATTTCGCACAGAACACAGCTGCAAAAATATGCTGATGCCTGCCAAAGCACAGCCGGCATAAAGACGCCCACTGCTGCTGCCTTATATTTGTCCAATGTCACACTGCTGCGTAAATAATATCGGTACCATTGATGCACGTCATGCAGGATGTGCAGCAAGTGACCAGCCACGAACACTGCAGCTCTCCTCGCACGTAGAGAGCTCTCATGCTGCGAATGCAATCGCAATGGCTAATTTATGCATGCCCACACAACGGCTGTCAAACGGCCTATGTGCGTACGTAATCGCAAAGCGATTGTGATGCGTGCACAGTGCGACTTATAACCATGTGCAATGGCAAATAATTGTTCGATCTGCGTAAATATCGGCATTGCGTCCGCTGCTGAATCAGTCCCATAGACTTGATTTGTAAAATAATCACTCTGCCCCTCCTCCATGGTACCATCAGTTGTTCTCAGGTAATGGAGACAGACCCTCAAAAGTAGACAACGCCTTTAAATTCCATTTCTGATGCAAAACTTGAACAAATGAACAAATTTAAAGGCCTCAAAACATTATCACTAGTACAATGAATTGTAAAAATTGGTTTTATCAAAAGACAGTATCACAAGATAAATTATTGGAAAATAAATGCAGAACCATAAAAACAATGCATACAATAAAACCATAAAATTCTCACACAAAACTGGACGCAATTTATGGCATCTGGACGCTTTCTCAGTCATACCCCTTTCAGACATCTCAAGAATCCCGGGAATTTGGCCTGCCTCGGCCAAATTCCTGGGTACCCGAGTCTGTCTGAAAGGTGCCTACCCGGGAACATGTTCCCGGGTAGCCACCCCTGTAATCGACCAGGGTTTTTCCAGGAAATTACCCTGCTTCTGTCTGAATGGTGCTACCAAGGAATTTACTACTCCCGGGCAGCACCAAGCAGCTTTTACATTGACTGCCGCTGGCAGTCTGTGTCACTGTGACACAGACTGCCTGTGTGTGTAGCGCTGACCGGACGGAGTTCGGTCAGCGCTACACAGCACAAACACACAGCCGCCGGAGCCGGCAGCTGTGTGTTTGCTGTAATCAGCAGCCGCTGAGAGTCTGTCAGACTCTCAGCGGCTGCTGCTGCTCCCACTGCGGGAGCCATCTTCCGGCACCCACAGTGGGTAATGGGAGACACGTCGTCATAACGACGTCTCTCCCATGCAAAGCGGCCGGAGGAGCGGATAGCGGCGGGACCAGGAGCGGGAGTTTCAGGTAAGTGATTTTTTTTTTTATATTAAGTCTCTCTCTACTGGGGGGGGGACAACTGGGGGCACTACCAGGGGGGGGATTACTACTGGGGGCACTACCAGGGGGGGATTACTATGGGGGCACTACCAGGGGGGGGATTACTATGGGTGCACTACCAGGGGGGGGATTACTACTGGGGGCACTACAAGGGGGGACTACTACTACTGGGGGCACTACAAGGGGGGGACTACTACTACTGGGGGCACTACAAGGGGGGAGACTATTACTAGGGGCACTGCATAGGGTGGAGGGGACTACTACTAAAAACCTGGCTTATGTCTGAAAGGGGTCTACCTGGGAATTTCCCGGGTAGACACTGCAGTGTGAAAGGGGGGTCTCGACCAAATACCCGGGAATTTGCACAGGAGAAATTCCCGGGTCTGAGCAGGAAATTTCCCGGGTTGTATATCTGAAAGGGGTATAAGTGATGAGTGATTGAAGAAGAGGAAACAGATTCAGAATATACAGTATAGGCTCACAAGTTAATTGCTAGATCTAGGGGAACATAAGTGATGGTTACACAATTCATAATAAAGGGAAAGGGACAAAAGGTTAATGGTATGTGGTGTAAACCTAGTATTGAAATGGGGTGTTTTGTTGAGTAAATAAGCAAACCTTTGTGTGTAGACTAAAAGGTGTAAGAGAAAAATGTAGGTGTAGGATAAGAAAATAAACCCAACTGGGACTGAAGAAATAGTGAAAGTGCGTTAATGTGACTATGAAATCCGCGATCATACTGTACATTGAATCGCATAGGTGACATGGTGGGTACACACCTAAGCGATATATCTGCAGATCGAGTGATCTGCAGATATATCTGCAGACGATGGTTGTTCATACACACTGAACAACCATCATCTGCATGCTGCAGCGGGTCCCGAGGGGCGGGTGCGTGTCCCGTCCCCCTCCCCGCGGCTGCCGCTGTGTGTGTAGACCGCCCGTAGACATCTGCCGATGGACAGATATGCAGCGCAGCCAATGCGATATGTCTGTGTACGACGCCGTTCACAGACATATCGCTGGTACTCACTGGCCGACGTGCAGCAGATATATTGGCCGATCAATTGAACGGCCAATATATCTGTCAGTGTGTACCCAGCATTAGTGTAGGTATAATGTTTACCTGGCATGCAGCAAACTGTTTTTACCCTTGCACCCATATCTGGGAGTGGAGCATGAGCTCCGCTCTTCCAGACCAACAAACACGTTCTTCACCCCTCCAATTTGTTTTCAAAGAGGCTTACTTCTGCCAAGGTCAACAATGATGTTGGAAACTGTAATGATTACCTGGATGATCCCATGTAAGACCTCTAGAGTCTCTCTAGTGAGGTCTTCTAGCCAGTAACAGCCCCCCGTTGTCCTCTTAGAGCTTTTTACGCTGACCGGTATTTAGGTTGCCGCCTGGACTTATGCTCAGAACAGTAGAGGCTTACACGGTAATTCAGGTGATTGCTAGATGCTATGCGGCTGGTGGCAGATGGCGGGCACTGATGACAACTGAGATCAGGAGTGTGTATGACAGCAGACTAGGATTAGACTGGGTGAGGATCTGAGACTGAGGCAAGAGGTCGGGACACAGTATTGAGACTGGATTGAGCGGCAAGGCTGCGACTGAGGTTGCAGTACAAAGTTGGCAAAGGTGCGACAAAGACATGGACAGGAGTCACAGCTCAGGGATGGTAATGAGCGGCTCGACCGTTGGCAGGAGTTGCCGCTTTGTGGTGGTAGAAATGGCTGAGCTGTGATCAGAAGTCGCCGCTCTGAGGTGGTTGTCGCTGGAACGGCAAGGCCTCGGGCAGAAGCCTCTGCTCTATGGTGGTATGTGTGGCTAGGTCATGAGCAGAAGTCGCCACTCTGCGGAGGTTGTTGCTGGGGCGGCAAGGCCGCGGGCAGAAGCTGCTGTTCTATGTTGGTATTTACAGCTAGACTGTTAGCTGGAGTCACCGTTAACACAAGGCAGGACTGGCAGAATTCCGGCAGCAGAGATTCTTACAGGAACACAGACAGGAACCAAGGTCTACACGCGTGGCATAAACTATAACCATCAAGGAGTTGCAGGTCTGTCTGTTTTATAACAAGGAACTCCACCAATCAATTTGCAGACAAGGAAATTACCAAATGGTCAGCAGCTGCAGTGCTGCACATCTATCTGGCAGACTCAGCAGTATTCGCGGCCACTTGGCATCTTTGCCTCCCAGCAACCGCAGGCGCCATCCCAGTTTGGGGTCTATGTTGCCTGGTGACCAGGGAGACTGTCGGACCCTGCGGCTGGAAGACGCAGTGTCCTGGATGCCCAGCGATCACCGGAACATGCAAAAGTAACATGCCACAACAGCGGCTTGTGACAGAAACTTTTTGTTAGTGGCAATCAATGCCCTCACTCCATTGAAGCACCTAACTTAGGGGCAGCCAAACTTAAACCGCAGGCCAAACGCAAACCACCCTGGCTAGAGTCTGGCCTTTGATCCATCCAGGATTCCTCAGGAGCTCCGGACATCTCTGTCTGGAATCCAGAGGTAGTTTAGCAACTGTTCGTGGCAAAAACATCCAAGTGTATTGAAAATATTGTCAACGTTTCATGTTTTTTGTCATGCCAGATCTTACATAATGATCTGGCCTCATAAACAGTCAGCAAAGAAGTACAAGGCTAATAGATCCAGACCACCTATCCCAGATAATTTTAATGGCAAAATTATATTTAAGTCACTGGGAGAGTTTGTTGTTCGAGTCAATAATCCTTGCAGAATTTGAACAGCAGAACCTTTTGTTACCTTTATCTTCTTGAATTGCCCATGCAGAACTTGTGCAATGTCTGCAGCAGTGTACTCATTTATTTAAAGCTAACCCCCACAATTTTCTTTGATATGACCTATTGATGTGGAACCTGGAAGGTTTCAATAGGTACCAGTGAAATGGAAGTTAGTCCACACAGAGAGTTCTTAACCAGGCTTGCAGGTTTACTAGTACCAGCGGTAATATACACAATGGTTGCAGTGGTACACAGCAGTAGTCTCTAACCGTAGCAAGCAGCATTAATGAGTTGTATAAAGAGCTTATCAGCATGTTTTTCCAACCATTTGTTGGGGTTAACTAAGGAGAGAAGACCAAGGGGATATGAGAATTGTCACATTAAGGACCGCAAAGAGGGTAAGCAACCTCTTCCCAACTTGGCACAGTTTTTGGTCAAGACCACCACACATGGAGTTAGGAGATGGCATGGCCACAACCTCTCTAGTACTTCTAAAAACATCCAGAAAATGACCAAATTTTACACAACACTGCAAAAACTCTCGTTCATGCACTCATTATTTGCTGCTTTGATTATTACAATAGTCTCCTTACTGGTCTTCCCCAAAACAGACTCTCACCACTACAGTCCATTTTGGATGCAGCTGTGAGGCTGATCTTCCTTTCTAAACGTTCATCATCTGCGGCTCCACTCTGTCAGTACTTCCATTGGTTAACTTTTCTACCATATTCAATATAAAATACTTGCACTTACATATATTAACCAAACTATACCAACATACATCTCTTCACTTATCTCAAAATATCTCCCAACCCAACCTCCGCTCAGCAAAAGATCTGCATCTCTCATCCACACGCATTACGTGCTCCAATTTGCAGTTTTTTCTGGTTGCACCCACTTTGTGGAATGCTCTCCCACGCACAGTAAGACTTTCCTCTAGTCTCCAAACATTCAAGCATTCCCTGAAAACTCATCTCTTCAGACCAGCTAATCAAATTACAGAACCACCAACATAATGAGCAGGGCCCTCTTACCTCTGTCTATCTGTTATTACCCTGTCTTGTTTTATTTCTGTTTATTCCCAATTGTAAAGTGCAACAGAATATGATGTTAATATGTCACATCTGAATATGTGCAAATAGGATGAGGGACACCTTTATCAATCCACAGGTGACAGTAGGTCAAACAGTGACCCAGAGGGAACTCTGGGTTATGCTAGAGTAATAGGGGAGGGATAGGTAGAAGTCCAGTGATGGCTTTTATAGTAGTCCCATATGGAGCATGAAAAGGTAATGACAGGGTGGCCATACTGTGTTGGGCCTGATGGGAGCAGGCACATCAATGAGCACATCAAGGAAACATTTCAGTAGGTGGCCTCTAGCAGGGGTGTATCTAAGGGTCAGAGCGCCCCTGGCAAAATAAGGGACTGGTGCCCCCCCTCCCCCCTCACAGCCCCATCCCCTCACACAGCTTTTACTATTTTAATATTAAAAAACACACATTGGCTTCCACAGGGGAAAAAAAACAGCCAGTCCCTCTTCTAAGACCCCACTCACTAGCCAGCCCTAGCAGGTCCCCTTCTGTGCCCCCACTTTCCAGCCAGCCCAAGCCTTTTATGTCCCCCACTCCCCAGCCAGCCCCAGTAGGTCCACTTCTGTGCCCCCACTTCCCAGCCAGCCCCAGCCTTTTATGTTCCCACTCCTCAGCCAGCCCTAGCAGACCCCAAGTATGTCCCCACTTCCCAGCCAGCCCCAGAAGCCCCCCTTCTATGTTTCCACTCCCCAGCCAGCACCAGCAGCTCCCTTCTACATCCCCACTCCCCAGCCTTTTATGTCCTCACTCCCTAGCCAGCCCCAGCCTTTTATGTCCCCACTCCCCAGCTGCCCCCCTTCTGCATCCACACTCCCTAGCCTTTTATGTCCTCATCCCCAGCCAGCCTTTTATGGCCCCCACTCTCCAGCAGGCTGCTGGGGAGCGGGGGACATAAAAGGTCTTCTAAGCCCCCACTACCCAGCCTTTTATGTCCCCCACTCCCCAGCCAGCCCCAGTCTTTTATGTCCCCTCAGTCCCCAGTCTTTTATGTCCCCCACTCTAAGTCCACACTCCCCAGACAGCCCCAGCAGGCCCCCATCTGTCCCCCCACTCAACAGCCAGCCCCAGCCTGTTATGTTACCCACGCCCAAGCCAGTCCCCCTTCTAAGTACCCACTCCCCAGGCGGCCCCGGCAGGTCCCCTTCTGTGCCCCAATCCCCGCTTCTTACCTTGTTGCTGCAGTGCTCTCGTGGGCCGCGACTCCTCTGTCCTCTCTTCAGCAGTGCAGCGTGACGCCGGGTCTTCTCTCCACAAAAAAGAAAACTTAATCTCACAGCGCCAGCAGACGCGCTCTTCGGGAAGCTGCATGGCCTAGCTGCACGGTCGCAACGAGGATGAGGCTGCTGCTGCCAGTCCTCCCCGGGCCGCACAGCTTTCCGAAGTGCGCGCCTTCCGGCCCCCGAATCCGCCACTGCCGGTGGATGTGTACATGAGCAGGTGCGTATCTACCACCAGGCCGTGGATGGCACCGCTGGGTGTTGCCCCCTTGGCCGGCGCCCCTTGAGACTGCCATCCTGGCCAATGTGTAGATACGCCCCTGGCCTCCAGAGCTATCCATCGCAGGGCTTGCAATCTCGCTATCCAAGCTAATGTCTAGCTTAAGTGTGCAGCCAGATAATAAATAGACATCTGGAATACCCCTTAATCTATATGAGTAAAGGTAGATCTATGAACATGGAAGGTTTGAAAATGGTAGAGTAATCAGTGCAGGAAATTCATCTTAAGAACCACTATCCTCCTAAACCAGGAGATACAGATGTGACCTAATACACTGTGTCTCCAGTCTCTCCAAACAGCCCCTCTCAGCAAGCCAGGTCCTGTGCAACTCTGCCGTACAGAGCATCTTTCTCACTCAAAATGTGCATTTAAACCTCATAAATAAAATGAGTAGAAGTGACAAAACTACTTTCCTAGATTACACTGACCCATTTGATGTGCGATTCTGAGTCGGACACTTATGCTAATGTCATTCCCAGTTTTCTACAAACTGAGATGTCCACTTGCAGCATCTTCATATGATGCATTTCCACCTCAGAGCATCGTAGCACCATCGGACACACCACCGATACTTGCACTAGCCTTATGGCATTTGCAGTTTCTCAGTCTGAGTGGCCTCATGTGCGAGTGGCTCAGCATCTTTTGGACGCAGCCACTTTCAGCGACACACCCGTATCTGCTTAGCCACCCCCGTTACCTCCCAGGTACACCCACTAAATTCCACAGACCCTGCATCTGAATCTGAACTGGGGAGCTCATTGAGACCCGCTCGCTAGATGCGTTTGCTCGCACCCTGCGTATGCAAATCCAACGCATGCCCAGCAAGGCAGGGCATTAGCACGTCCACTATGTCTTGCACAGATTGCAAATATTGGCCAGCTAAGAGCGATCACATCCTAGCGAGTGGGTCTGAATCAGCTCCTGGGTCTCTAAGCTGTGATAATCATGGCGCACAACATTAGCCATTTGTGTGTGACATCGCCACTGCATCCACCTCTGAGTCAGGCACCATGAGTGATTTTGTGCTGCATCTGCAATGCATATAAGATGCAAAATGTAAAGAAAAAGACAGCACTCTAAACCCCACAGAGTGGCTCAGTTGCCCTGGGCATCTCGTGCTGTATGACATAAGAGGGTATACTTACTAAGAAACATGCCTTGTCGATATTGCATTCCCATGCAAATTTTCACTGTTTTTTTTTTTTACTTTGAGATCTACTAAGGCAAACATGATGCAAAAACACGATTCCGCACTGATATATATGGCAAAACAGGCAAATAGAAGACAACTGAACCAACAACTCACAGATTTACTAAAAATCATGTTTTAGAACACAGGACCTGATTCAGACCCGCTCGCTAGGATGCGTTCGCACGTAGCTGGCCGATATTCACATTCTGCGCATGAGTACACATCGCAAAGCGCGTGCACGAACCAGTATGAGAGATCGGGAAGCGTTCGCTCGCTCGCTGCGCATAGGCAGCCCAACAGAGTGAGTGACAGGAGAAGCCGTTTGTGGGTGGTAACGGGCTGGCTATTAACAATGGGGAAGTGGAGGTGCGAACGCAGGCGTGCCTGAGCGTCTTAACGCCGTTTCAGAGGCGTACATAATTAACAGGCAGTATCATTGTACACATCACCTGGTTGTATTTCACACTGAAGTGATGGCAATGCTTGTGGAAGGGTATAGTCAAACTCAAGCGCTGCGATCGCATCCGATGGTACCCGATGTACCAACGGTTGCATACACTTCTTGGAGATGACGTGCGCAAGTGGGCATCTTAAGACAGGCTGGTGGGCGCTGCCTATACAATGCATTTGCACGCCAAGACATAGTGGGCATGCTTATGCTTTGCCGTGCGATCGCCTGCCTTGCTGGTTGTGTGCCGGATTTGCATACACTGGGTGCGAGTGAACACATCTAGCGAGCAGGTCTGAATGAGCTACACAGAGCAAGCTTGGAGCACAATTGAAGAATCAGATAGATGACCTATTCAGCAGCGTGTTTGTGTGTTTGTGAAGTTTCTCATTTGTCAGCACTTAATGATGATGGAAATAAAAGAGGCCTCAATCAGCTGCGGAATCTTGCTGACTGAAACATGGCAACATTTTTGTTTGTGGCTATGTCGTGCAGTTATGTGCATTACCTTGGACCCACCTTATTGAAAGGACCCAGGAGCAGCAAACAGAGCAAGATGTGCAGCATATTCAGTTACCACGCATGTACTGTAGACCTAGGTTTTCCGTGGCCACTTAAACCTGAATGCAGTGTCTGATGGTAAGGTCATTACACTGACCCTTTAATGGCAAGCCACATTCTTACCTGACTGTCCTTACAAGTGATTATGGGTATGGCTGTTTCTCCTAGCTTTTTACTCTATTGTCGCTTTCTAATTATCCTGCTGGGCATAAGTATAACAATTTATATAGAGAAGGGTTCCTGCGCTACCATAGTTGGGGTGTGATCTCAAAACTCGGCGGTGAAGTCAGTACTTGTATCAGTGGTACCAAGGATTCACATGATGGAACTTCTTATAAAGGCTGCTTTACCTCATTTCTCCAATGCACACTTCCTTTTCTGTATACCACTTCAATTGGACGCTTCATAATACTGGATGTAGTACCTCAAAAAGATGAGATAGTGCTCGAAGTGTTATAAAGAAAAGGAAGTGTGCATTGGAGAAATAAGCTAAAGCATCCTTTTTAAGAAGTTCCATCATATGAATCCTTGGTACCACTGATACAAGTACTGTCTTCACCACTGAGTTTTGAGATCACACCCCAACGAGCTCAGGAGCCCTTCTCTATTAATGATACTGCCTTTGAACCTTATAAATACCCCTGCCTACACCTTCTAATATCCTTCCTATAAACCTCTAAGGATGACGCTATTTTGCGTACGCAGTCATACTGTAAATAAAGACTCTAGACCTAGAACCTGTGGTTCCAAAGCACAAAGTATTCAAGTAAAAGTACAGCAGTTACACGCTATGATCCTCATATAATCTTAGCGCAAAGAAATTATACAGACCCAAGTACAGTTATACATACGCAGCGCTCTCTGGTCCAGATGTAGGCATCAGCAAGAAACCCCTCGTCAATCAGCATTCAGCACGAAGAGGGTCAGAGCACACATATTTATACCCCCCAGAAATAACACAATAGAGAAGTTTGTTGCTAATACCATTGGTCCTAAAGGAGAGGGCATATGTTACAAGGCATTTAACAGGTTGGTTCAAATAGACACAGTCCAGCCTCTAACAACTGGTGGTCTCTGGTTTCCCGCCTCATGCAAATCCTAACAGTTGTTCATATAATGTACATTTTGTTGCTTGAAGTCTCTGCAGTCCATAAGTTGAGAATGCATGTTGCGATCTCTCCATCGATATTACCGGAATACTGTTGACAGAGTACGCATCAGTACAATACCAAACATGGCTTACTTATCACGTATAAAACCTTAGTTACGAAATAATCTTTATTTCATAACAATTATAATAAATGTGCATACCTTATACCTTAAAGCTTATGGAACCTTGTATGTGAATATGTAATGTGTGAGTATGTGGGGTTTGATGTAAAGATGCTAGTTAACTTGGGGCAGATGCGTGTGCATGAAGCTAATCAGAGTTTTCATACAGGATCTTATGCATACGCTAATATGCGACTAGATAACAGCGCAATTGTGCGTATTAATGTGTATATGAGAAATGGTGAAAGATGCAATTGCATGATGCTAATAGTAATATCGCCACATGTACTAAAGTGTGAGTTTATCTATAAATGGCGCTTAGGCGGCCATTCGCAAAATGGCATCTTGCGATCTAATTTCCAAGATGGCGTCTTGTGGCCAGTCGCAAGATGGCGTCGCTGCGATCCAATTTTAAACTGATCTTGTCTCAGCTAATTATCCAGCTTCGACAGTCCACCCTTTGATAGCGAACAACATGCTATCACAATCTGATTTTAAAATATAATTTAGGCTTACATTTATATACTATTTAGTGTTATTATGGGATGGCACAAGGTGGTTCTTAATCCATCAATAATGTGTCTCTGAGTGGGGACATAAAACTACTATTATACGCACACTGCGGATCTTGGAAGATAATGTGAAAGGTGTGGGGATACACCAGTCCTATAAAGGCAGTCTTGAAGGGGAAATTTGAGACTTTACATTATCTGAGGTGTTTTAAAATAACATTTCAATAATACATTCTATGCAGGTCTAAATATAATACATTAAATGATCACCACCATCATAATTTCGTTCTTTCGTTTTACTCTATTTTTAAATTTTCCACACTTCAACACAATAGGAACACACTGGACACATATACCAATTATTAAGATGACAATCAGTATAAGGATTAAGAATTTGCCTATGCTGGTGATCACTTCCTGGACCCCTACCGCTAGACCTGAGAACCATTTCACTGGGTTCATCCATGAAACCCATCCTTCTATCTTCTCCCCTACTTCAGCCACTGAAGCATTATGGTTCTTACGAAATTCCCATTTTAGCTGCAGAATTTCATCCATCTTTCGGTCTATCACCTCCTTGGGGTCGCTGGTATCATTGGTGACATAGGTGCAACATTTTACTCCAAATTGGGTGGCCAACGTTACGCAATACACTCCAGTAACAGCAGTTAAATAATTTAACACTAGCCTGTGTTGCACCAGTTCTTTCTTGTACGCTTGCAATTCTCTCCCTGTATACCTGAATGTGTCATCGTACATCTCAGTGATATTATCTATCAATTTAGCAAGTTCCTGAATATATTGAAAGTTTAATGTACCCCGAGTGATCCTGGTGGGATCCAATGCGACTAAAACTTGAAAGCCAGTTGTCTCACTAATTAACTCAGTGGCTTTGTGCACGTCACCAGGTATCATATTTAGTTTGCCTCTGTGTTCATATTGTGTGTGAAGATATGGTGACGGTGTGTTTTTATGTATACCAAGCATTTCAACATGTGTGAGGGTCATAACTTCTGGGACTACTCTTCCCAGGTAACACAAACCTTCGGAACTCGGGGAGAGCAACTTATACGCTTTTCTTCCACATATATAATATACATTATCAGGGAGAACATAAGGAATGGTATGCATCATTATCATTAAGCACATTTCCCTTGCAAACAATCCTATTTCTGGGTCTTCCATCTGGTACATGCAAGTTTCTGGCTGTATTATTTTAGCACAATAACCATCTGGCACCTTACCAATAATTTCTTTGGTGGATCTCAATGCATACCGGTACCTAAAATGTCTCCCACTAGATTTAATTGAGCGTAACAGATCATGGTTTACTCAGCTCTTTGTGAGAAGGTCATGGTCTGATTATTCGCTGTCACTTCCCAACTCCCGGGTTTATTGGGGTTGGTTATATTTAAACACAAAAGTGATCTATCTACTTGGAATTGAAAGAGTTTGAAATGAGGTGGTTTGGATGAGAGGAATTTTCCATCCAATGTTTTCCCTTTCTGTAATTCTAAAATTTCCGTGATATTCAGCGGAAATGGCACGAACCCTACATTATGCTGTCCGTGTGGTACATGTGAACACACCCAGCAATCAGTTTGATTTAACACTTTGCCTACCATGCTATGATAATCCTCTAAAGGATACCCACCCCAGTACGGGTTATATTTAGGCTGGCACCGTTGGATACAATTCTCATCAACTAGGGACCCACAAAGCTCACAAATACAGCAATCTTCAGACGATAAACCTCCACACCGTCCCCGAGTATCCGGAATAACAGCTCTCTTAACAATAACAGAACTAAGATTGGTCAGACACTCCCCTGATCGACAGGTTCACGCTATCAGCCTTGTCTCCGACTCGTGGAATGGACCCAGGTATCTCTCTCAGCCAACTTTAAAGATGTAGTACTTGTCAGCAACACCTGTTACGGACCTTCCCACCGATCAGTCAAACAACCTGAACGCAAGAAATTTCTGATCATAACATATTCTCCTGGTTCAACATCATGACAGTTAGTTTCAGGCATATCATTGGACAACAATTTCAGTTTCTGCTGCTGTTGTTTTAACTGCTTACTCATTGATATAAGATACAGTCAGGTGCATAAATATTGGGACATTGACAGAATTTTCATATTGTGGCCTCTATTCACCACCACAATGGCTTTGAAATGAAAAAAACAAGATGTGCTTTAACTGCAGACTTTCAGATTTAATTTGAGGGTAATTACATCCAAATCAGATGAACGGTGTAGGAATTACAACGGTTTCTATATGTGCCTCCCACTTTTTATGGGGCCAAAAGTAATGGGACTATCAACTCAAAAGCTATTTCATGGACAGGTGTGGGCTATTCCCTCGTTATTTCATTATCAATTAAGCAGGTAAAAGGTCTGGAGTTGATTCTAGGTGTGACATTTACATTTGGAATCAGTTGCTGTCGACTCTCAATATGAGATCCAAAGAGCTGTCACTATCAGTGAAGCAAGCCATCATTAGGCTGAAAAATTAAAACAAACCCATCAGAGAGATAGCAAAAACATTAGGTGTGGCCAAATCAACTGTTTGGAACATTCTTAAAAAAAAAGAACGCACCGGAGAGCTTAGCAACACCAAATAACCCGGAAGACCACGGAAAACAACTGTGGTGGATGACAGAAGAATTATTTCCCTATTGAAGAAATATCCCTTCAAAACAGTTGGCCAAATCAAGAACACTCTCCAGGAAGTAGGTGTATATGTGTCAAAGTCAACAATCAAGATAAGACTTCACAAGAGTGAATATAGAGGGTTCACCACAAGATGTAAACCATTGTTGAGCCACAAAAACAGGAAGACCAGATTAGAGTTTGCCAAACAACATCTACAAAAACTAGTTCTGGAACAACATCCTATGGACAGATGAGACAAAGATCAACTTGTACCAGAGTGATGGGAAGAGAAGAGTATGGAGAAGGAAAGGAATTGCTCATGATCCAAAACATACCACCTCATCAGTGTAGCATGGTGGTGGTAGTGTCATGGCGTGGGCATGTATGGCTGCCAATGGAACTGGTTCCCTTGTATTTATTGATGATGTGACTGCTGACAAAAGCAGCAGAATGAATTCTGATGTGTTTCGAGCAATATTATATGCTCATATTCAGTCAAATGCTTCAGAACTCATTGGATGGCGCTTCACAGTGCAGATGGACAATGACCCGAAGCATACTGCAAAAGCAACCAAAGAGTTTTTTAAGGATAAAAAGTGGAATGTTATGCAATGGCCAAGTCAATCCCCTGACCTGAATCCGATTGAGCATGCATTTCAGTTGATGAAGACAAAACTGAAGGGAAAATGCTCCAAGAACAAGCAGGAACTGAAGACATTTTCAGTAGAGGCCTGGCAGAGCATCACCATGGATGAAGCACAGCGTCTGGTGATGTCTATGCGTTCCAGACTTCAGGCTGTAATTGCCTGCAAAGGATTTGCAACAAAGTATTAAAAAGTGAAAGTTAGATTTAGGATTGTTTAGTTTGTCCCATTACTCTTGGCCCCTTAAAAAGTGGGAGGCACATATAGAAACCGTTGTAATTCCTACACCGTTCACCTGATTTGGATGTAATTACCCTCAAATTAAATCTGAAAGTCTGTAGTTAAAGCACATCTTGTTTGTTTCATTTCAAAGCCATTGTGGTGGTGTATAGAGGCCAACATATGAAAATTCTGTTAATGTCCCAATATTTATGCACCTGACTGTACTTTACAGTTACGTCGTGGTTACCTTTCAAGTCTTCCTGTGGACTTATAATCAAATGAGGTTGTCTACCGAACAGTATTTCAAAGGGAGACAGATTTAGAGGGGGTCTGGGAGTGGTCCTTATACTATGCAGGACCAACGGTAATACTTCTGGCCAACCTAGTCCAGTCTCTGCCATGATTTTACTTATTTTTAATAGTCCCGTTCATCCTCTCTACCTTGGCAATGGCTTGTGGTCGGTAGGGGGTGTGAAGTCGACTATTAATACCCATCAGCTTACACATATTTTGAAAAACATCACCTGTGAAATGAGTACCCCTGTCACTCTCGATGATTTTAGGGATACCGTATCTGCATACAAATTCCTGAACTATTTTCTTGGCAGTAAACGCAACAGTATTAGTGGCCGCTGGGTAGGCCTCAACCCAATTAGAAAAGACATCAGTGCACACTAATACATACTTAAGATTCCTGCAGGGTGGTAATTGGATGAAATCAATTTGTATCACCTGGAAAGGTCCATCAGTTGGTGGAATGTGGGACGGTTCGGTAGGGATCGCTTTCCCTATGTTCTTGCTCAAGCAGGTCAGACAGGACATTGCTATCTTTTCTGCTTGTGAAGAAAAACCTGGTGCGCACCAGTATGCTCTCACCAACTTGCACATACCTTGCTTTCCCAGATGAGTCAGACCATGTGCTGCCTCAGCCAGGCTGGGGTAATATGCCTTGGGGGCTACTGGATTACTTGTCCATCCCTCCAGAGGCTGGAGGACTCTTGCCCACATCCCTTGGACTTCCAAATGGACTTTTCCTGAATTGAACACAAATTTTGCATCTCAATTAATTTCAGCACATCAGTTGTTTGGAAAGACATAATTTTTTCAGTGGGAGAAAATATTTTTAACCCTGCTGCCCATTTTGCAGCTTCATCAGCTCTGTTGTTGCCCAGTGACACCGGGTCATCCTCACATGTATGGGCTTTACACTTGATTACTGCCACCGCTTTAGGCAGTTGGATTGCTTCTAAAAGATGTTTTATGTGTCGAGAATGTGCAACTGGTGTGCCTGCTGCTGTCATAAAATTTCTCAGACACCATAGAGCCCTGAAATCGTGCACCACCCCGAACATGTACGTCGAGTCAGTGTAAATGTTAGCAGATTTGCCTGCTGCCAGTTCACACGCTCTAGTTAGTGCTACTAACTCTGCCACCTGGGCTGAGTGAGGAGGACCAAGAGGTTTGGCTTCTATGATGTCTGTGTCATTTACAACAGCATAACCTGTACATAATTCACCTGTGTCTGTTTGTCTATGACAACTCCCATCCGTGTAAAAAGTCACATCTACATTCTCTAAAGGTGTGTCGTGTATGTCAGGTCTAGCAGTAAAGGTCTGATTCAGATATTCCATACAATCGTGTGTATCATAATGTCCGCTGAACTCACCCTCCGCCAGCAACTCACCTCCTTCCACCCTTTGTACATCATGTTGTACATATGGTAAATACGTTGCTGGGTTCAGCGTGCTGCAACGTTTAACAGTGATGTTTGCAGGTGCGATTAGAGCTAGTTCCCATTTGGTAAACCTAGCCGAAGAGACGTGTCTGGTTTGAGCAGAGTTCAGCAGAGCAGATACAGCATGGGGAGTGTATACAATCATATCATGACCCAATACTACATCCTCACTTTTACTCACCAATAAAGCGGTAGTTGCTACACTTCTCAAACAGGTGGGGAGTGATCTTGCCACAGTGTCCAATTAGGCACTGTAGTATGCTACGGGCCTACTGGCATCACCATGTTTTTGTGTAAGGACACCTGCAGCACAACCATTGGCTTCCGTACAATACAAATCAAAAGGTTTCTCATAATCAGGTATTCCCAATGCAGGTGCTTTGGTCAGACTATCCTTAAGATTAAGGAAAGCCTGCTCTGATTCCTCTGTGTGTATGACACGATCGGGCTTGAGGAAGAGATTAAGTCCTGTAAAGGCAAGGCCAAAATAGGAAAACCTGGGATCCACATTCTACAGTATCCACACATTCCCAAGAAGGTATGAATTTGCTGTTGATTCTGCGGCAGTGTCATGTTCTGTATGGCCTGGATTCTATCATTTGTGAGATGTCGTAACCCCTGGGTTAGGCAGTGTCCCAAATATTTTACTCTGGATTGGCATGGCTGTAGTTTGTCCTTAGCCACCTTGTGTCCTGTATGCGAGAGATGAAGCAACAAAAGTTTAGTATCATTCAAACATGACATAAACGAATCAGAACACAGCAATAAATCGTCCACATATTGAATTAGAACAGACCCATTTGCAGGTTGAAACGATTGTAAACAGTCATGCAATGCCTGGGAAAAGATACTGGGGCTGTCTATGAAACCTTGGGGCAACCGTGTCCATGTATATTGCACACCTCTGTATGTAAATGCGAATAGATACTGACAGGGTGGAGAGGCACAGATAAGAAAGCAGAACAGAGGTCAATGACAGTGAAATGGGTTGCGTTTGGAGGATCTGCATAAGAATGACAGCTGGATTTGGCACTACGGGGAATTGTCTCTCTACTACCTTATTAACACCTCTAAGGTCTTGTACCAGCCTGTAACCCCTCCCACCACTCTTCTTCACCGGAAAGATGGGACTGTTGGCCACACTAGCTGTACGAACTAAAATTTCCTGTTGCAATAATCGCTCAATTATTGGAAAAACCCCTAATTCTACCTCCTGTTTTAGTGGGTACTGGGGAATTTTTAGAGCTTGCCTACCGCCTTTTAAATTTACCATTACGGGGCTTACGTTTGCCATTAATCCAGTGTCCTGTCCATCCTTAGTCCAAAGGGAATCTGGAATTTGGGATAACATTTGATCTACCTGAGATGGATTTTCATTTAAACTGGTAGAGTGATACATTATCCTTTGGGGAGTGTCCAACATATCCCGCACCTCGTGCGCAACTCTCTCTGGGATATCAAGAAATACACCATCAGGGGTGCAATATATGACACATCCCATCTTACATGACAAATCTCTACCCAGCAGGTTAGTAGGAGCCGCAGCAGCCAGAAGGAAAGAATGCCTGGTATGCAACGGCCCAATAGTAACCTCTGTGGACTTTGTTAAAGGATAATGTTGCACTTTATCTGTAACACCCATTGTTGGTACTGTCTCGTTAGTCACCTGGAAATTAACGGGAGATTTTATCACTGACCTGGTCGCCCCTGTGTCTACAAGAAAAGGATATTCAGTACCAGCTACATCAACCATCATGACCGGTTCTTCCCTAGTACTTCCCGTTAACCTGACTATCTGTAGACTACAGGTATGACCTGACCCCTAGCGTTGGTTACCATTCTCCGATAAAGCATTAACGGCCATAATTGGAGCTGGTGCTTGCTGGATATTTGCTGGTCTGTGCATATCCCTTATGGGGATATCCAGGTACTCTCTGGTTTGGGGGTCCTACCCTTTTTACTCTGCAGGTTCTACTTAAATGTCCTGGCTGGTTACAATTAAAACATTCGTGGATCGGATGAAGACACGGGTTGTTGTGAGGTTTGAGCAGGGGGAAAAGGTGGTGGATATGGAGGATAAGGGTATTGTGGGGATATGAAGTTTGTGAGTAGTGTGGGACCTGTGGTTGAGTAGGGTTAGTAGAATAGAGCTGTGTTTGCTGTTGCGTGGGATTAGTGAGGACATATAACTGTTCAGGTGTAGGTGTGTGTGTAGATGCAAGTGTATCTGTTGGCTGTGATGTTACCGTCATTCCTTCCAGAGCTTGAATACTGACAGCCATTAGTTTTTCGTTCTGGTCTCTCTCTTCTTTGAGATGTTCTTATTATGTTCTATGGCAGATTCTATGAGTGTATCTATTGTGACTCCCCTCCAGCCAGGTTGTGAGGTCTAAACCCGAGTCTTTAAGTTTTCTTTAAGACCGTCCATGAGTACCGTGACTATCATTTCCCTGTGGTGAGTGCTATCTTTAATATCTTCTATCCCAGTGTTCTGGGTGATAGCCTGCAGACCCCCGTCGCAATACTCTTCTGCAGATTCACTCTCCTTTTGCTTTATGTTGAAAATTTTGTTCCAGTTAACTACTACCGGAAAATATATACCCAATTGAGTTACAATGCGGGAAATGTTACCTTGGTTTACTTGGTCCGTTAAGGGAACGTCACCATCCAATACACAATCCATGATAAATTTTGTCACATTGGTATTGCGTGGTAGACAGGCCCTTAACACCACACGCCAATTTTTATTAGTCGGCTCATGAGAACTACCCAAATTCCTCAAAAATCTGACATTTGGCTAGTTCCTTTTTGGGATCGGGGAAATCATTTATGATGGAATTTAGTTCTGCTCTTGTCCAAGGACAATGCATTACCACTTCTCTCGTGGGCACTACACCGTTCGCATCTGCATTTCCATTCGGAACAGTTATTGTCCGAATGGGATGCAGACCGGTAGTGCTGCTAACTTTGACCTTGTTACCTGGTTTAATCTGTTGCTGCTACGTATGGTATTAACAACTTCCTCTACGGGTGTAGAGGGTGTTAGCACTTCCCTTGCTGTTACCGATGGAGATGGCGGCACCACTCGTGATTGTCGTGGCATAGCATCTACCATTTGTACATCATGGGAAATGGCAGACATTACAATAGGCTCATCATCCACATCATGAACATTTTCTTTATAGTTGCTTAAGAGAGGGTACAAATTGCTTGTTACATTTTTATGGGTATTTTTGATAACTGTACTTGCACCTCCATCCACATAAGGTGGGGGTGGTGTGCGTGAACTGCTGGCAATACCTTCTGCAACGCTACCTTGCTGCACAAACACCATTTTGCGGCTCGCCCGCATTGCAATTCTGCGTCGCGGATGTATTATCTGGCAATGCGCTCGCAACGCTAGTTTGCGTCGCTTGCGCATTTTTAAGCCACGCATCCCCTTCATGCTGCCACAACTTTAAACATTCATAATGTTTGACCTTTTTCTATCGGGAGCGCATCAAACTGATGTGATCCCGGACATTATCTAATACATCTTTATCAAAATTACCAATTCTGGGAAACGGTCTAACGCTCTTCATCGTCATTTTAAACCATACATCACAATAGCTTATTGCGTAAGTACCGTACTTAGTA
Source organism: Taudactylus pleione (assembly GCA_031769625.1). Classification (NCBI taxonomy): domain Eukaryota; kingdom Metazoa; phylum Chordata; class Amphibia; order Anura; family Myobatrachidae; genus Taudactylus; species Taudactylus pleione. Next base: position 9,986,249 of record JAUIMM010000037.1, read on the forward strand.
TGCATAATACGACGGGCCGATCCAAACGGCGCTTCCATTAGCAGCACATCATTGTCTAACATCTCTATTGTTTGCATGGCTCCCATTCTGAGACAACTCCTACGTTTTTCAATAAAGATTTAAACTGGTGAAAGACAGTCAAGATACTTTCACTTACCTGTGGACGATTTAAACGGCAGCGCCCACACACCTGTGAAGATTTGAAGAAGGCTACTCCACACACCCAGATAAGATTTAAGAAGGCAACTTAGCCCTTAAAGGTCATACGGTACCTCTAACTTTAGGGAACAAGTTACCCCTACCAACAAATACTCACTGTTACACACTTTTTTCCTGCGCAGAAAAATACACGTTAACCCAGATATTGACAACAATTGAAAAGAATGTAAACCTCAACAGTTTTGTTTAAACATGTGGCAGCACAACCGGAAGTACGTATACGCTATTGTGCGACCAGTCGCATACACAATAATGCGACTCCCACACAACCGTATGACAACCTTTAGCTGCATACACAAAAGTGCATCTTTACTGTGCGCTAAACTGCGACTCAGCCGCATGTTCAAGACTGCGGCACCCCTTTAAATGTTAGGTTCTATCAACAAAGGAAAACAAACTTTTTCCTCTCTTGTCCCTGGATTCTAGTCAGCGTCCCTGGCTCACACAAAAAACGGGTAGCGATGTCTCAGCATCGAGCGGTTGCAGGTAAACCCTGCATGTGGCCACTCCACCCTTTGGTGAGATATCGATAACCGTAAGTGCCGTGTGAGTGGGTAAGTGACTTAACTACGAGCCCCCAACTAACAATACTGCCTTTGAACCTTATAAATACCCCTGCCTATACAGTAAATAAAGACTCCAGACCTAGAACCTGTGGTTCCAAAGCACAAAGTATTATTCAAGTAAAAGTAAAGCAGTTACACGCTATGATCCTCATATAATCTTAGCGCAAAGAAATTATACAGACCCAAGTACAGTTATACATACGCAGCGCTCTCTGGTCCAGATGTAGGCATCAGCAAGAAACCCCTCGTCAATCAGCATTCAGCACGAAGAGGGTCAGAGCACACATATTTATACCCCCCAGAAATAACACAATAGAGAAGTTTGTTGCTAATACCATTGGTCCTAAAGGAGAGGGCATATGTTACAAGGCATTTAACAGGTTGGTTCAAATAGACACAGTCCAGCCTCTAACAACTGGTGGTCTCTGGTTTCCCGCCTCATGCAAATCCTAACAGTTGTTCATATAATGTACATTTTGTTGCTTGAAGTCTCTGCAGTCCATAAGTTGAGAATGCATGTTGCGATCTCTCCATCGATATTACCGGAATACTGTTGACAGAGTACGCATCAGTACAATACCAAACATGGCTTACTTATCACGTATAAAACCTTAGTTACGAAATAATCTTTATTTCCTAACAATTATAATAAATGTGCATACTTGAATCTCATACCTTAAAGCTTATGGAACCTTGTATGTGAATATGTAATGTGTGAGTATGTGGGGTTTGATGTAAAGACGCTAGTTTACTTGGGGAAGATGCGTGTGCCTGAAGCTAATATTCAGCGTTTTCATACAGGATCTTATGCATACGCTAATATGCGACTAGATAACAGCGCAATTGTGCGTATTAATGTGTGTATGAGAAATGGTGAAAGATGCAATTGCATGATAATAGTAATATCACCACATGTACAAAAGTGTGAGTTTATCTAAAAATGGCGCTTAGGCGGCCATTCGCAAAATGGCATCTTGCGATCTCATTTCCAAGATGGCGTCTTGCGGCCAGTCGCAAGATGGCGTCACTGCGATCCAATTTTAAACTTATCTTGTCTCAGCCAATTATCCAGCTTCGACACTATATAACTTGTTGCACAGTAGTGGTTGGTGTTTTCCACTTTGGGTTTTTAGCAGCACCCCGTTCCAGGTGCGCTACCTGTACACACCATTTTTTTCAGTTCATAAGTATAACGATGCACACAAATTTACTATGTTCCATGATAGAACGCACCTTGGGCTATTAAATATAGGTTCCGGTGCCTGGACAATCGCTTTTTAAAGTTTCCGACATTATGATCAACAATTGTGTATTGCATAATCTGGCATTGGGGCAACCTATACCCTCAGATTATGCAATACACAGTGAACAGGCAAAGGAATTTGTACCATCTTGTGAGTACAGAAAGTGGGAGGCAGGTCAGTCAAACAGTAATCAGTTTCACATTAATGCAAAGAGTGGAAAATTGGATCAGTGGCAAACTTACCCATTTCATACAATCTACTTGGAGAAAACATAGATATTACATTATTTAGAAATAAATGCAAATTGTTTGGTACGTGCAATTTATTCAGTTCTATAGCTAACCACTGTTGATACACATTGATAAAGTAACTCAAATGTGAAAATAATTCACCCTTAAATCATTTAACATTTACACAGACAACCACCTTTTTAGTGAAACCATGTTTTAACACATGATTTTGCAAATCAGGAATTTACTGAAGGCAAAATTGACTATAAACCCGAATCCTGACACAAATTGACCAAACATTGATACTTTACAACAGACCACTACAGGATTCCCTCATAAACTAACAGAATGGAAATCGACTTTAAATCTGACTTTTAAAGCACCTAAAAAATACACCTGCCTGAGACAGGCAAGTTTGGGAGAAGCATGTACAGATCACTATGATCTACCACTGTGAATAAAATATTAAACAAGCCGCAGTACACACACCAAATATTGTAACTCTTTACTACACATTCACTCACCCACACTCACACTACCTACTCTCTGAAGGAGATCGGTCCTTTTCTCCAAGCAAAAGTCCTAGGTCTTGTTAAAATAAAAAAATGTTCAAGACCCCACAGACATAAAGCGGGCAGTGACTAAAGGTTATTCGCAGTAACCTCAATTCACTACAATGGAGAAGTCATTTGACAGTTGACGCACATGGGTTGTGAGGAGAGCCAGCCATTGACTTTGAAACTCAGACATAATAGTTTGCCAAAAACTAGTTTCTGGCTATGCAGTAGGAGGAGGACTAGGGCTTACTTGTGGTTCTGGAGTAGGCCAACAAAGCCTACATTACACACTACATTTTACTAACTATAATGTCCTGTATATACAGTGGCAATGCACATTAATGTCATACTTGGTAGTTAGCTTGTTTTAATAAAAACATTGGCCAGAATTAACTTAACACCAACAAAGCTGCAGCTTTATCCAGCAGAAAACTTGCAAGTGTGGTAGTGTTTGACCTAATATTGTAGTGTGTAGTGTATATTTTTATGCTCACAGACTCACCATCAGCATGTGTCAAATTCAGGGTCTCATTCAGCACGGATCACAACTGCAACAGCGTACGCAGATGGACGATTGTTGTGTATGCGTATGTACCGCAGTGCGCAACTGCAGCATTGCAATCACGCAGACTATGAAAAGTGAGTGACAGGTATTCAGCGTTTGGGTGTGGTAACGGGGGGGTGGACAGAGAATCTCAGGCGTGCCTATCCGTTTGAACGCTGTTACATGGGTGTGCATAAATTATCCACTGCGACAGCATACACAGCTTGAGTACTTACTACGTGTGACGAGGTTAGCAATTTCTGAGTAAGATCAGATCTGCTGTAATTGTGCATGAGGGGCCGATATTACTCAATGTTCCCGATGTATACACAGGACTGCAAGGTATTACATATGTGAGATAGCGGTAGTGGGCGTCTCTATGCTGGCTGTGTGATGGCATTGCGATTGCATTAATTAGCATATTTTCGCAGCAGACCTGCATGCGTAATTGCAGCCAAGATCGCAATAGCAGTCCATAGTGAATCAGGCCCTCGGTCCAGAAGTCTCTCCTGATGAGACCAACAGGTACAACCTTGTTGGATCATCAGCTGGCTATGGTAGATAGGGCCTGATTCAGAGCCGGACGCAATTAGCGCTCGCTCGTCCTGAAAATAGGGGTGGCTATTCAAATCAAACGTTCGCTCTTTGCGGTCTGTTCACGCCTCTAGGTCTGAACGAGCGAACAAAACTTGCGGTCGTTTTTTTAAAAAATACGCCCCCTGGCCGCTCGCATCCTACGTCATGTCCGCTATTTATTAGATTAATCGAGTACATTGAACAGCGTATGAACTGCTCGCTATTCTTGGGCTTGGTTTTTGCTTCCACAATTTTGCGAGCAGTTCTGGCTATAAAATAACCCAGTGACGTGGTCAATGATGCTGCTGTTTTAATTATGCACACCCATAAAATGCCCCTTTTGACCTTTAAGCACGCCTGCGTTCGGATCTCCACTCCCCGTTTTCAAGCAACTTCCCCCGTTACCACCCACATACGCCTCCTCCTGTCACTCAAATTATCAGGCATTCGCTATTTTGCGAGCACATGAATTTCGGCCGCACTGACTGGTTCGCGCATGCATATAATGATCCGTACGCATGCGCAGTTGGGCAAACATCGCTCGGAACGAACGAGCGGCCGCTTACGAGCGGCTCTGAATCAGGCCCATAGACCTTTGGATGTGGAGCAGATGATGTACCTACACAATTAACATTACAGCAATCACAATCAAGATTTGGATTATATTATGAAGGCCAAAGACATTTCTCAAAAGACTTTACCTGCCACATCTTCATCCTGGAGCAGGCTTCTGGGCCATCTATGAGTCACTGGTGGTTGTGCTGTGAATAGTAAACAAAATATTAAACATTAAAAAATCTGCCTTGTCAGTATGCAAACCATGGGCGAGACGGACGTGGGGATAGAATCCTGGATAATCAGACTATGAACACACTGACCAATGAGATTAGGGTGGCAAAGAGGTGCTTTGCTGATAAGCTGATAAATAAGTTTTCAGCTAACAATCTTGTGTCGGTGTGGAGAGGTCTGCAGGTAATTACCAACTATAGGAAGACATCTACCCACTCTGGCTTGAGCCAGAAATTGGCTGACAAGCTGAATGTTTTTTATAGTAGGTTTAAAAAGTCAGAGCCCATATAACACTACTTTTAATCACACTGTTCAATTAACGGGACCTCCTGTTACCTCCCCACCAGGTTTTAAGGGAATTTTACCTGCATTAAAGGTAGGGGAGAAGGAGATAGCCGAACTGTTCAGAGGGCTGAGGTCCAGGAAAGCACCTGGTCCGGATGGTGTGTTGTCATCTAGCCTGAAGATCTGTGTTGAACAGTTGGCCCTCATCTTTAATAGATCTTTGTAATTATGTGTAGTTTGTTTTAAGTGTTCTACAATCTTTCTGATGCCTACGAAATCCTCTATTACGGGTTTAAATTATTACAGTCTGCTTGCTCTGAAATCTGTGGTTATGAAAACATTTAAGCGATTGGTGTTTGTCACGCTCCTGACACTGAACCACTTTCTTACCTTTCCAGTGCCTGTCCAGGCTAGCCCTGAGGTCCGCTCATGATGTACAATGCTCCCGGATGGTGCTGAGGTCAGCCTGCACTGCTCCTGCCCTGTCAGTATCCTGTCACTGTTCATGAAAATCGGTCTCCGCAGTCCCTTGCTCACAGCGTGTCTCCCCAGCATGGTTACACAAACTGCACGAGAGAGTTCCCTCCAGAACCACAGTATGTGCACAGCCGTGTTGGACTCTTTCACCTGATGCTCTTCCTCCACTCAGCGTTTCTCCCAGTCAAGCAGAACGCAGCATCCAATCCCTGGGGAGCCACCCCTATAAATTCCATTTCCTGACTGGCCCACATTGCCAGTACAATGTCAGTATCTGAAATGTACCAGTCCATTATATCCAGTTCCAAGTCTGGTATACAAGTCTCCAATACCATCTTGCACGCTTTCTTAACTGCCTCCATTGGTTTCAGCCAATTCCTAAAATCATCGGTCCCATCCAATACCTCCAATCATCTGTTCCATCCGATACCTCCAATCATCGGTCTCTTTCAATATCTTCAATCATCAATTCCATCTGTCATCTTCAAACATCACATCGGTCCCATCCAATACATTCATCATCGGTCTCAAACCGAGTTAGAAATCCAATTCATCATCATCGGTCTCAAACCACTCCAGGATCTCAACTTATCATCATCGGATTCAGATCTTAAATACATCTCATCGGTCTCCAACTGACTCAGAACTCCAGTTCATCACTATCAGTCTCAAAGTGATCCAGCTCTACAGTTCAGCATTACTGGTCACTCTGGTCCTACTCATTGGTCCAAATCTGATTCTGCTCATTTATACAGTATCATCATCTGCAGTTCTCATTCCTACTCGCTGTTAAATAAAGACATTGCATTCCTGTCTTCACCTTTGGACCCATCATCCTCTTCACTTTCCCTTACTCCTCATATCATACATGAGAAAATCTTGGCTCAAGCCTCCCAACTTCATCCATGCCTCCCAAGTCTCCTCTTCAGCCTCCCACGCCTGTTGAAACCAATTCCATCCCTCAAACATGACAGTGTTGACCCATCTGAAAGGACACTGCAGGCCCCCTTGGACTTTTTGCAGTTTGCAAATAAGTTGGTGGATGATACAGTCAATTTGGGGTTGCATTATATCCTACAATATCTTCACTTGCCGGATACATATGCAAGAGTTTGTGGATTTCATTTTGGCTTTTAACACAATTGTTCCAGGAATACTTTATTCTAAACTTATAAGTCTAGGGGTTCCAGTATCTACTTGTTATTGGATTGTTAATTTTCTGAAGTATAGGAAGTAGTAGGTGAGGTTGGGGAAGTTTACATCTAGTGGCTGGACAATAAGTACGGGGACTCCCCAAGGATGTGTCCTTTCCCCTTTGCTTTTTTCCTTGTATACAAACGACTGCACCTCTAGTGATCCGTCTGTGAAACGCTTGAAATTTATGGACGAAACTATGGTTATCGGCCTTATCAATGATGGTGAGAAGTCAGTTTCTAGAAGAGAAGTTGAACAGTTGGCCCTTTGGTGTACTCAGAACAGCTTGGAGTTAAATCAATTAAAAACGGTACAGATAGTGGCATTCAGGAGGCATCCTCCTGTGGTGTCTCCCATTACTATTATGAATAGTGTTGTGTCTGTGGTGGATACCTTCAGGTTTTTGGGTTCAGTGATTTCCCAGGACTTGAAGTGGGTGTCCAACATACACACCATTGTGAAGAAGGCTTAGCAGAAGTTGTACATTTTATGGCAGCTCAGGAAGTTTAATCTGCCATGGGAACTGTTTATTTGGCAATAATTCAGTTTTGTTCTCTGTACATCGATCACTGTGTGGTATGGATCTATTACAAAACAGGATAAGAACAGACTTCAAATGGTAGTAAGGGCAGCGGAAAGAATTATTGGAATTGACCTCCCCCGTCTTCAGGAATTATATTTGACTAGAGTTAGCAAACAGGCAAGTAATATTGTTGCAGGTCGAACACATCCAGTTCATGATCTACTTCCCTCTGGCCGGCGTTACAGATCGCAGCATGTAAAAACTTCAAGATACTTGAATAGTTTTTTTACACAGGCTGTAATTTTGTTACATAATTGAGATACGGTTAGGGGAGTGGGAGGCATCTGGAATGGTGCTGCAATTTTTTAAATTCCAATAAGTATTTAGCAGTTTGGTTGAGTGTTTACTGTAATGTAGTCTGTCATTGTAATTGTATTGTTGTTTTTATGTACACTAGTGGCCACAATTCTGGAAACCTTTTGGAAAATGTGTGGTTTTAGGGTTTAATTGTGTATAACTGCATTATCTACTATATAAAAGCAAAAATTTGTCCTTCTGTCTTTCTTTTCAAATCCACAGTTTATAAGCCACGATCATGAAATTTTACATACGAGCGTATTAAAACACGACAGAGGCAACTAAAAAAAATTGAAATTGAAATGAATTACTGTTAATTTTTAATTAATGAAGAAACACAATTTTTGCATAGTATTCGCCCTCTACAGGTCAGGTACGGAATTACAAAAGGATTTAGCTTATCTACTATTTTTTCTTTTCTACTCTACTAAATCAAACTTAATTACTGTTACTTTTTAATTAATTAAAAAACACAATTTTTGCATGGCATTCACCCTCTACAGGTCAGGTACGGAATTACAAAAGGATTTAGCTTATCTACTATTTTTTCTTTTCTATCTTCTCTACTATATCAAAGTGAAAATTTGTCCTTCTGTACTTCTGTCTTTCTATACTAATCCACAGTTTAAAAGCGAAGATCGTGACATTTTACATATGAGCGTATTAAAACACGGTGGAGGCAACTAAAAATATTTTAAATCGAAATTAATTACTGTTAATTTTTAATTAATTTAAAACAACAATTTTTGCTGGATGCTCATTGTGGGGCCTCACGGCATATGGGTAGGGCCTCGGAGCAAGCGTTTTGTGTTGTCATGTTTTGTCATGATCTTAATGTTTATTATCGAAGAGAGCTTTAGCAGGCTTTGCCAGCATTCTCAGCTCTCTGACTATACAAAATGACACAACAACATTTACTACTTTCTTCCAACTTTGTCAAAATTATGACTTTCCAAGGACCCTGCTGTACTGTGAGCTGCCAAAACATTACACATGGAATGCTTTTCCCAAAGTTTTTATGCGCAGAAAACAGGGAGTCGCTGTAGATGGTCATCCTGGTATCAGAGCAACAGTAACTCTTGGCCGTGTTTACACTGTACATCCTACAAATTGTGAATGCTTCTATCTCTGAAGTTTGCTTTACACCGTTACAGGTCCTACTTCCTTCGAAGACCTTAGGGCTGTTTATGGGAAAGTTTGTCACACTTATCGTGAGGCCTGCCTAAGGAGAGGTTGGTTGGAGGATGATGTGTAAACAAACACTCTTAAAATCCTGGGCAATGCCGGGTACTCCAGCTTTTAAATAAAATCCTATGAATGTATTGTGACAGGGACAGCATGCTTTCACTTGAGGTTAATGTGGAGCAGCAGGTGTGCAGAGATGGAGCAATAAACAGCATGGTAATGAAATCTAGTCCAGGTTTTCCTGGGATCAGTTGTAACCCACAAGCAAGGCTAATTAGCAGCACCTGTTATCTGTCTTTAAAGTTGTGTCAGTAAAAATCCACAATGCTTCCGATGGCGAAACAGTCGCCCAGACGATTGGCTGTGGGGGCCGTGGAGTTACGATAGGAAGTCATATGGATGTGTTACCAACTTGCTTGTAAAATGTAAATTGCCATGCTGTGAAGTGTATGCAGTGCAAAGCTTACCTGTTGCTGTTTGCCTGCTTAAGAATAAAGGAACTGCTTGAACCTTTTTTTAATCCAGTGTATGTGATCCTTTTCACATTTGGCGCCTGAACGGGGACACATTGCTGGATCTGCTGCATGGCAAATGGAACCCAGAATACAGCTATGTAACATGGCAGTTTTCACAGTTTGTGCAAAATTGTTTTGTTTTATGCATGTGGCTTGAAGCCAGATATATTGTTTGTATGTTTATTTATGGTGAAGCAGCTAGTGAGATAAAACTATAAGCAGATAGCATGATGTTCATTTTTTCTAGTTTAAACTGGCAAACCAAAGAGTTTATAAAGACTCCTAAGTTTGTTCATGAAGGGATAAAGCAGTGTGAAATGGAGGAGCTTTTGAAAGTATTGCTGAACTAGCAGCAGGGCAGCAAGCACAAGTGCAAGAACATCAAACTTTGATTCAGGGTCAACAGACTCAGGGCCTAATTCAGACCCGCTCGCTCACAAGTGATGTTAGTGGGAGTGCTCTCGGCTCTGATAGAGCCGAAAGCACTCCAGGGCTTGCGGCAATGAGACGCTACCACAAGGGTCTCGTCGCAAGCCCAATGGTCTTGACCATCGCGACCATCTTTTTGGCCGCTCACTATAGCTGTGGGTGGTCACCCACAGCTTTGCGAGCGGCCAGGAGGCCGCTCTAAAATTAGGAAGGATGGCCCTGATTCAGAGCGAGTGCTCTGTCAGAGCATCCGGCTCTGAATCAGGGCCTCAGTTATTACATGCGGAATTAACTGAAATGAGGAAAGTTGGGCATGAGCGAGAGGTGTTACAGAAGCTTACCCCATCTGATGACATTGAAGCTTTTCTGTGCACCTTTGAGAATAGTGCTGCATGTTTAAAATGGCCCAAGGAGGAGTGGGTTGCCAGACTTGCTCCCTGTTTCACTCCTATCCTCGCCTGAAACAGGCCATACTCAGCAGAGTTGAAGTGACAGGCCCCAGCAAAGCTCAGGAGTTTCAGGAATGGTGGCTGAACTCGTCTGAGCCTCCAAGGGTCCAGCTGGCCAAATTTGCCAGCTGGATGGTTGCCTGGTTGCTGCCAGATAAAAACTCTGCTCAGCATACAATAGAGGTGATGGCTTTGGACCATGCTGTATGAGTATTAGATCGTGTGGTACAACAGTGGGCCCTACATACTGATCCTCAAACATTTGAGGAGTTTGCAGTGGTGATTGAAGAGTACCTAACTCTTGGAAAGTTGAGTAAAGCCATGCAGGGGTTCCAGCCAATATCTAAGCCCAGAATCAAGGTCTCAGTTCTTAAAGCGAGCAACCCACATTCAGCTATGTGTTTTTATTGTGGTGAGCCCGGTCATGTATGCCGGGACTGCCCAAGCAGGGTGAGCCGATGGACTGCAGTGCTGGAAAAACAACTCGACCAGTGGTCAGCATGGCTGCTGGGAGCACTTCTCCAGCGGAAAATACCTTGTTTCGTTTGATGGTGCAAGTGGAAGGCCGGGAGGTCTGGGCCTTAGTGGGTACTGGCAGCAAATTAACCATCATCTCAGCCAACCTGGTTCCACCCAGGGATGATCAGGTGCTACCCCCGGTAAAGATTATGGCTCCTATTCAATTTGAGGCAAAAAGTCCAGACTTTTCGCCTGCTGGACTTTTCGGCTACTTCGCCTGTTTCCAGGCGGAAAAGTATCATGTGCATGCCCGATATTTCCTGTATACAATTTCAAAAGACGCGAAAACGGGACCCGGCGAAACAGGAAGCAGCAAAAAATGGGAATTTTCGGGAAATCATCCTTGGCCCCCCTAAAGACGTCCTGTCATGGGGAATCACTATGGGTACCCCCGTTTTTGCCTGCTGAAGGAAGTCGGGGTTTTAAATAGCCGCGGCAGGTGCATAAATAAAAAATAACTATGCCTATCAAATTTGGGGTACTTGAAAATGGGTGCAAGCATATTTTTAAGTCCCTAAACTGATTTTTTAAAATTCAGCAAAAATGCACCTGCCGCTATCACCCGCATTGAAGAAAACACCTGCCACATACTTTGCCAACTGGTTACATTTAGCTATTTTAGAAGTCTTTTCCCTATTTATTTATTTTTTACCCCAAATATTGGGGTGTCCCGAATAGTTTTTTTAAAACTTTTTTTGACATACATTCATTTTTGGGACCATTCCCAGGGGTGCAGGCTATTTTTTTTTTTTAAGCCTGCACCCCTAAACCCCAATTTTGCACTTTTTTTCGCCAGCTAAAGGCTGGCGAAAAATTATTCCTGTTTTTTTACATTGACTTTTCGCACCGGTGAAAAGTCTTTGTAATTGAATACGGGGATAAGAACAATAGGCGAAAATAATGTCATTGGCGATAAATTATCGCCGATAACGGGTTTTCGCCTAAAATTGAACACTGCCCTTTATGTTTACATGGGGATGTAGAAGAATGCCCCCAAGTGCACCTCCCAATAATAATAAAAGGGTGATCTCTAAAGGTGGTAGCCACCAGACCACCCTACCCATTGATCCTAGGTCGGGACTTTCCATTACTACAAGAGGTGGTTACTTGGCATGATGACAGCAGACGAACCATGTCAGAGGTGTCCCAAGAGCCAAGCTCTGCAGTATCTCAAAGTTTGGTAACTGTAACACCCTCCTTGGCCAGTGAGCAGCAGGAGGGGAGTGAGACCGAGGCACAGGGGATTCCCATCGGCAAAGAAGTGTCTTTACAGGACTTTGGCCAAGACCAACAGAATGATGGGAACTTGATAAACGCATTTGAAAATGTTGTAGAGGTAAATGGTAAAGTAATCATGGCTTTACCAACAGAAGGTTTACCATACTTTTTGAAAAATGATTTGTTATATCGTGTAACATATTTGCAGGGTAAGAGAGTAGACCAATTGTTGGTTCCCTGCAAACATGAGCAAGTGGTGTTGAGGGCGGCTCATACACACATGTGGGGTGGCCATTTGGGGGAGGGGAAAACTCTCCAGCATATTCAGTTAAGATTCTTTTGGCCATGCAGCAGTGAAAAAGTATTGTCAGGAATGTCCAGTGTATCAGAAGACAGCACACCGACCAGGGTTTCGGGTACCCTTGGTTCTCCTCCCTGTCATTTCTGTACCTTTTGAGAGAGTTGGTATGGATCTGATACGGCCAGTGGAAATATCTGCTCTTGGGCATCAATACATATTAGTGGTAGTAGATTATGCCACAAGGTACCTGGAGGCCATACCGCTACATAATATGAAATCTTGCACTATTACCCGGGAGTTATTGATGCTATTTACCCATCTGGGAATACCAAAAGAGGACCTGACAGATCAAGGTACCCCTTTTGTATCTAAAGTAATTAAAGATTTGTGCCAATTGTTAAGGGTAGATGGGAATACCACCTCAGTTTATCACCCGCAAACAGTTGGCCTAGTAGAATGCTTTAACCAGACCCTTAAACAGATGGTAAAGAGGGTGTCACAAGAAAAGGGAGATTGGGATTTACTCCTGCCTTATTTGATGCTTGCAGTACGAGAGGTGGCCCAATCCTCCACGGTGTTCAGTCCTTTCGAACTCCTCAATGGGAGGCAACCTAGAGGCATTTTAGATGTGTTAAAGGAATGGTGGGAGCAACAGTCATGTCAAGATTCTAATATCATTCAGTTTGTGTCCCAGTTGTATGGCTGGTTAAGGCAGATTGTGCCACTACTGAACTAACATATAGACAGAGCTCAACAGCGGAAGAAACACCATTATGACGTTACCACAGTCGACTGGTCTTTCAAACCGGGAGACAAGGTACTCGTGCTTGTGCCTACTACTGAAAGTAAAATGTTTGCTCAATGGCGAGGCCTTTATGAGATCATAGAGGTGGTGGGACCTTTAAACTACAGGGTACGACAGGAGGGTAGAAGGAGGCACAAATTTACCGTGTAAATCTATTAAAACCTTGGAGAGAAAGTGCCAGTTAGTCCTCTTTAGTAGCAAAGAAAACCCCAGACTCAGGTACCCATTGAGGTCATCCTCAGTCTAAACTAAAAAGAGGAAGTGGAGAGCTTAGTAGCACGAAACCAAGATGTATTCTCTGCTATTCTGGGAAAGACAAAAATCATACAGTATGATATTGTTACTCCTCCCGAGGTGATAATAAAGCAGAGACCCTATCGCATACCTGAGGCAAAATGGGCAGCAGTAAAATGAGAGGTGGAGGAGATGCTGAACTTAGGGGTCATAGAGGAGTCAAACAGTGAATGGAATAACCCCATTGTCTTAGTGCCTAAGCCTTCAGGGGCTTTAAGATTCTGCAATGACTTTTGCAAGTTAAATAAAGTTTCTCAGTTTGATTCCTACCCTATGCCCTGGGTTGACGATCTGGTGGAGAATCTAACAAAAAGCCAGTATCTCACCACTCTTGATTTGACAAAAGGGACTTGTCAGATTCCTTTGATTGAAGCTGCTAAAGCAAAAACAGCCTTCTCTACCCCAGAGGGCTTGTTCCAGTACAAAATGCTGCCTTTTGGTTTGCAAGGAGCCCCAGAAACTTTCTAGAGGGCTATGAATAAGTTGCTTTAGGGAGTATGCAGCTGTAAATCAAATGTAAATCACAACTCAGAAAATTCTTTGGTCTGGTGGGTCATTACTGCAGATTCATACGTGATTTTGCCACTAGGGTGGCTCCACTGACTGAGTGCCTTAAAAAACAATCCCCAAACCAGATAATATGGTCTAGGCCAGCAGAGACTGCTTGGCAGGATTTAAGACGAGCCCTGTGTGCAGAACCAGTTTTGCAAGCTCCTGACTTTAAGAAGCAGTTTGTGTTACAGATTGATGCCTCTGGGACAGGCTTAGGAGCCATCCTTTCCCAGGAGGTAGACTGGGAGGAGAAACCTATACTCTATCTTAGCCGGAAATTGCTGCCCATAGAACGCAAGTACTCAACTGTGGAACAGTAGTGCTTGGCGATTAAGTGGGCAGTAGAGTCACTAAAATATTATCTGTTGGGGCGAGAATTCCGGCTAGTCACAGATCATGCTTCCTTACAGAGGATGCACACAAAGATGTGAATGCCTGCGTGACCCACTGGTTTTTGGCTTTATAGTCATTCAAATTTGAGGTACAGCATCGACCAGGGAAACAGCACCTCAGCACCAGAAGGTTTGTGGGTCCCGAACCTCCGAGCAACCGGATGGAGAAGCTAGGGGAGGAAGAGGGGGTGGAAGGCGAGCTGTGGAAAGTGGTAGAGGATTCTGTTCCTGGTCAGATGATGCAAATAGAGGTGGGCAAGGCAGAAAGCTCGCCTGAAACAGTTTTAGCTTTACCAGGGTGGTTGAAGCTAAGGGGTAAGGAGTGTGACAGGGGCAGCATGCTTTCACATGAAGTTACATGAAGGTTTGTGTAGAGATGGAGCAATAAACAGCATGGTAATGAAATCCAGTCCAGGTTTTCCTGGGATCGGTTGTAACCCACAAGCAAGGCTAATTAGCAGCACACCTGTTATCTGTCTTTAAAGTTGTGTCAGTGCAAATCTACAATGCTTCCTATTGTGAAACAGTCGCCCGGACGATAGGCTGGGGGACCGTGGGGTTACGATAGGAAGTCATATGGATGTGTTACCAACTTACTTGTGAACTGTAAATTGCCATGCTGTGAAGTGTATGCTGTCCAAAACTTACTAGATACTGTTTACCTGCCTGAGAAAAGAGGAACTGTTTGAATCTTTTAATCCAGCGTATGTGATCCTTTTCACAGTATATATCACCGGAAAGATAATTTTATACACAACATAATGCAGTTCACCGCAAATAATTATCTTTATTGCATAAAAAATTTAAGTTAAATAAAGATAGGGAGCACATTTGTTGTTACAAGAATTGATAGTAAAGCATCTTATTTAGTTGTTTGATTATCACTAAGTTGGTCGCTGTTTTTTTACTTAATTTCTTGAAGTAAGATGTGTAATTTATGGGATCCAGTCAAGATGCTGGCGAACGGGATGCCGGACGACCGGATACCAATGCCGGAATCCTGATGCCCGTCAGAATGCCGACACCAGCATCCCAAAGGTATCAAGATACCAACATCGGCATCCAGAAAGTCAGTATGCTGGTTAGGGTTAGGCTGAAGATGGGGGGGATTAGGTTTAGGAACCGGCCTTGGTGGGTTAGGGTTAGGCACTGACCGGGGAAGGTTAGGTTGAGGGGAGGGTAGGTTAGGTTTAGGCACCACCCGGGGGAGGTTAGGGTTAGGCACCGCTCACGGGGAGGGTTAGTTTTAGGGTGCAAGAAGGGTGGGTGAGGTTTAGGCACCATCAGGGGGAGGTTAGTTTTAGGCACCACTGGAGTGAGGTTAGGGTTAGACACCGCTGGGGGGGGGGATTAAGCTACTTACTGGCCCCTGACGGGATGTTCACCAGTGGGATGCCGCTGGCATCCCGTCCGCCGGTAAATCATACTGATTCCTAACTTATATAGGATGCCAAAAAAGTTGACTTTTTTACGTGAAGAAGGTAACCAAAGGATGCATTTCGAAACTGAAATAGGTATCAATAGACTCAGGGCCTGATTCAGTAATGATCATTATTGCGATCACAGCTTCGTAATTGCACGCATGTCTGCTGTGAAAATATGCTAATTATTGCTATTGCAATGCCGTCGCACTGCCAGCATAGAGACGCTTACTGCCTCTCACCGCTATCTCACATCCATAATACTTTGCAAACCTTCACAAACATTGGTAACATCGATTACCATTGGTCCCTCATGCAGAATTACAGCAGCTCTGACCTTACTTAGAAATTGCTAACTTCGTTGCACGCAGTGGGCCTGATTCAGTAAGGATCGATATTGTGATCGCAGCTCCGTAATCACATGCAGGTCTGTTGCGAAAATATGTTAATGATTCCTATCGCAATGCTGTCGCACTGCCAGCATAGAGACTCCCACAACCGCTATCTCACATCCTAATACTTTGCAAACTGTGTGTATGTCATATTGTGTGAAATAAATTGATATTATTAATCTCTGAGTGTATATACAAAATTTTTATGTGGTTACAAGCGCAGACATATATTTATTTCCTTATTCTAATCTTTGGAGGGGATTTGGACAGTATCCCCTTATGGCAGATGCAATTAATCCACTAATAATCTCTGGACAAGTAAACACACCACATTGCTGCTTTTTGTCAAGCTACTGTGAGTAACCTTTATAAGATAACCTCTGCCCTTTGGTGCTGGGAATTGTTGTTATAACAAGAGCAAGGGAAGAGAAGACTGTAATGCTGGGTATACACTTAAACAATCTATTGTTCGATCTAGCAATAAACGATATATATCGTTCTATCATCGGCGCATGTGTATACCCGATATGTCTGTGAACAACATTGTCCACAGACATATCTGATCAGCCCTGCAGCAAAGGAAATATCTAGCAGATATATTGTTTCATCTGGCTGTCTGTATGGCCGACGTGCCAGCTGTCCGATATGTTGCTCGCAGAAGTAAATGAATATGACATCAAAAGTGGGTGGGCATATTCAAATTACTCTTCTGGCCACACACATTGGCTCAACAATTGGCAGGTGTGTATGCACTTACCAATCATTAGATAGGTCGGCAGGTCAGCCAGGTACATACCCATCTTAACTGTGGTTTTAAGATTACCAGTAATAAGGTGTGGGTTAGTTTTTCCTTGCGCTTGGACATGTAAAGATTATAGATACTTTATATCAAGGCATTGTAGAGATGAAAATATTATCCATTAACAATAATTCAACTATTGCTGAAATGATAACTCTATATATGAACTTGTTTTTTTGTAATATGTAATTGAGGGCAGGTAATCTTAATACCCTTTTGTTAGCTTTTATTATCCTCAATCATATCAGGTGGTGGCAAGAACTATTATATAAGATAAATAAAAAGAAAGAAAAAGAAAGAGAAGTATCTGCACACTGATTTTATTAGAATGTTAAGCCCCTATAGTATCAAAACTAAATACTTAATAAGTGGTGGGGGTGCAGCCCTAATCAACCAGATTACATTGTACAGTTTAGGGAAAAGGGAAAGGAGTTGTTGGACGGGCGCACAAAGAAGATGAATAGTAAACAAACTATAACTTTTATTAATTATTGATTTAAAATATATCCCAATTTATTGGGAAATACACAGTGAAATATAAGGATTAAAACTTTTATTTAGACAAAACAAACATGTATTATAAAATGGTAGGTCCACTAATGAATTTGTTGATAATATAGGGTGATTATATACCTCTTGGAATTGGGAATATATTTATTAATAAATGTTGGGAATATTCAGGCAAAAATACAATAATATTATATTGATATCAAATGATCAACTATTACTGACTAGTGTTGCCTGATTATCTCAATGATGTACTTATAACTCCAAACCACTGTAGTTATTGTGTATAAGTAGCGGTTTCAGAAATTAAATCCGTTGCTGTTAAATAGCAGCAGTATCCATGAATCACTGTAGACAATGATATTGATTACAAAAGATAATAGTTTAGTATGATTCAGGTTCCATAGACCTTATATATGTCTCATATTATGTGTGATATAATTGGACTGTTCAACAATTGTTAGAGTCTCATTGGCAATATAATTTCACAGATAACATTCAGCTGACTGTATAATAGTCTGAGACAAAACTCCCCTATTAAATGGTGTATTCCACACTATAAGACACTAATTGCTACTAGAAGGCAAAAGTGTCTATAAATCACTGCTTAACAGTAATACTGATAGCAGTGAAATTTATTGATTTGATTCCTAAATGGCAGTCTGGATGACTGTGTGTCAGTCTAAACCAGTTTCTCACACAAGATAATATTTTCCACAGTGTAAGCTGCTACACAACATATTCCAATACAATGTAATATAAGTACTAATGCCCAACAACAATCATAGTGGAGCTGCCAGTGACGCAGACGCACGCGTTTCACTGTTAACAACAGCTTTCTCAAGGCTGAACCCGATTGTTCGGCTCAGTCAAATATTTATTTAAGAACGGAACTCCAATCAAATCAGTGTCCTGTATCACGTGGGACCGATAGCCAATAGAAAATAGTTATATCCGGAATCGTATATTCTCCTACTACGTAGTTTAGTCTGGTAATCGTAAGCCCCAAACACAGTCATGTGGTCGGAACCACATCCAATAAGAAGAAAGGTGTGTCCATTTGTTTTGTTTATATCAGGGTGATCGGAACTCTGTCTAATCATAGGGGAGGTGTGTCCATTCATTAGATTCATATAGTAAACAGATAGCAATCATTCATTGGGTGTTGAGTATATATAGAGAGTAGAGAATTATTTATACCTCCATTCAATTACTATACTAGATCGAGTAGTAAAATAATATATATGTGTGTAAAGCCAACTATTAGACTAATAGTCATAAGCCCCAAACATAGTCATGTGGTCGGAGCCACATCCAATAAAAAGGAAGGTATATCCATTTGTTTTGTTTATATCATGTGATCGGAACTGTCCAATCATAGGGGAGGTGTGTCCATTCACTAGGTTCATATAGTAAGCAAATAATAGAAGAAAAACGATCATTTATTGGTGTTAAATATCTAAAGAATAGAGAATTATTTATACCTCCATTCAATCGTTGTACTAGAACAAATAATAAATAAGTGTAAAGCCAACTATTAAGATAATATTTATTAAGTAAAATTAAGTATTAAATCTATATAATAAATAATTTTCAACATTAGTTTAAATAAATAATACACAGTAAAAGTCCCTTATACATATCCCAAACAAAAAAAGGGGGGAAGAGAAAATAATTATTATTAATAATAAAAAATAATAATAAATTAATTGAATAGGTATTATTCCAAGGAAATCACATATTCTCCTATCGTATAATGATTGTGATAGTTTGTGAATATTGATGTTGATCTATATAAGACCCCATCCAAAGTGTGAATTTGATTAATAAATATTAAAAGTGATCGGTTATAGAAAATTAATATATATATATATATATTACATATATATATATAGTGATGTGACACGTGCAGAAAAAATCAATACATATGCAAAAAATTTAAAATATAAAGTGAATACTAGTGAAGAAAGATAGTGACAAAATGTGTAGTGATGTGAAAAACAATTCCCTAAGTGCTATTAACGTGTCGGAGATGGAATTCCTCCAATAAATTAAATTACTAATATCCTCAAAAAATAATAAAAATATTAAACCAAGTGTAGAATTAATAAGTGCTATCAATATAACTCATAAATGTACAAGGGCTTAACATCCTCTATCCATCTTCATATAATAACTAAGTTGTAAAAACTCATAATAAGTATATAATAACATAAAAAATTGGTTCTAATTTTCTGTTATGATAAATATTATGCAACTGATAGTCTATTTTTAGGAAAAGTAATACCTATGATTTAATAGATCACAAAAATGGAGCATAACTGTTTGCTTCATTTAGTCCTCCCGGATGTAAACTATTCATCACAAAAATCATTTTGGTTTCCCATTTCAATAATTCTCGGTCTAAATCTCCTCCTCTTATTCCAAGTTGTATGTGTTTCATGCCATAGGTTTGCAGTCCTATGGGATCACTATTGTGAAACTTTTGAAAATGTTTGGCTACGGATGTTAGGGTCTTGAATCTAGCTTGATCCTTGTTTGCGTTCCGAATATTACCCACGTGTTCTAATATACTGACCTTCAAAGGTCTAGAAGTTTTGCCAATATAGATCTTATGGCATGGACATTCCATATAATAGACAACACCTACAGTAGTGCAGGTTATATAAGAAGATATAACCCATTTGTGATTGAGTTTATCAAAAAAACACTGTTTCGGAACCATGTACTTACACGCCTTACAACGTCCACAGCATGAAGATCCCTTCTTATTGATATTGTTTTTTGGTATTTTGGATAAATGACTATGCACTAAAAGGTCTTTGATATTACGATACCTCCTCCAACTTGTTTGAACTCTAGCGGGTAAAATTCCCTTCAAGTCATGATCCGTTTGTAGAACTGGCCAGTGTTTCTGGAGAATATGGTTAATATTTCTCCAGTTGGTGTTAAAAGTGGCAACAAATCTTATTGGTTCTTCTTTATTACATCTCAGCTTTGGTTTGAGAAGAGAGTCCCTAGGATATGTCTCTACTTCCCGAATTGATTTTTTTACAAGGTTATGACTGTATCCTCTGTTGAGAAATCTCTTACTAAGTTCTCTTTGTCTCATGTTAAAAGTTTCTGAGTCAGAACAATTCCTCTTAGTTCGTAAGAGTTCACCCTTTGGTATTGATTTGATAGTTGCCGGAAGGTGCAAACTAGATGAATGGAGAATACTGTTTGTAGATGTTGGTTTCCTATATATATCTGTTGTTACAATACCTTCTTCATCAATACTGATCATCAAATCCAAGAAATTAATTGATTTCTGACTGGTCTCATGAGTCAGTCTCAAATTGAGATCATTATTGTTAAGGATAGATACAAATTTATTGATGTCCTCCAATGGTCCTTCCCAGAAGATCAAAATATCATCTATGTATCGGAAATACAATAAAATATTGTCCGTATACAGTTCCATCGATTCATGAAATACAAATTCCTTCTCCCACCACCCCAGGTAGAGGTTAGCATAGGTGGGGGCACAAGCTGTCCCCATAGCTGTCCCTCTCACCTGGAGGTAGTGGGATTCATTGCAGGTGAAATAATTTTTCATCAGAATAAATTCCAATAATTGGTTCAGAAAATTGTTGTGCTCACACTGAACTTCCATATTAAGAAAATATTTTGTTGCCTCTATACCTCTGTCATGATTGATACTTGTATATAGGCTTTCAACGTCACAAGATACAAGCCATACACCCGGATTAACACTCAAATTAAGACATCCATAGTGTCACGGGTATATGAAGGCAATGCTATAACATGTTTACGTAGAAATTGATCTACATATATGCTTGCCTTCTCTGTCAAACTCCCTATGCCTGAGACAATAGGGCTTCCCGGTGGTTGTTTTTCATTCTTATGAACCTTGGGGAGAAGGTATAGGGTTGGAACCCTGGGTTTCTCAATTCTCAGAAATGCCAAATCTTGTTTGTTAATTATACCATTTTGAAATGCAGTTTGAATCATTGTATTGTATTGTTTGAGATAATTTTGTGTAGGATTGAATATTCATTTTCTATAACTTAATGTATCACTAAGTTGTTTCTCAAGTTCATCCAGGTACATATCCCTGGGCCAAAGAACTACATTTCCCCCTTTATCTGAGGGTTTAATTATCACTTCTTGCCATTTTCAGATCTCACGTAAAGCTAATCTCTCACCTGCACTAATGTTATCAGGGTAAATTTTACCATGTTGAAAAAGTTGATCCAAATCTTTAGATACTAAGTCCTGATAGACTTGTACTGGAGGACAGATTTTATTGTCCGGGAAAAATATAGATTTCTTTTTAATTTTATTCTGATTGAAAGGTTTGGATACATGGATTGGTTGGATTCCATCATGTTCCAGATCTTCCAATATCTGTAAGGTAGCCAGATCTTCAGAGTCAAAAATTGATTCATGAGAATCAGAAAAGTTGAGTAGGTCCTTAGAGGAGGTGTGGTTCAAGAAAATTTCTTTAACAATATTTTCCTTGTGAATAGATGAAGATCTTTTTCTAATTCGAATCTGTCCAGATTCTGGGCAGGAGAAAAGGAAAGTGCTTTACTCAGAATTTGTTGTTGGTTCTCTGTCAGGATTTTATCAGTTAAATTGATGATTCTTAAAGAGTCTCCGTGGGTTGATTCCACAGAGGACTCCACTAAAAGTATTTCCTGTTCCTCCTTTCCCTTGGTTCTACTTTCCAATCTAAATTTTCTCTTTTCCTTCTTCCTCCCCTGGCCCCTCCTGATCTTCCTCCACTTTGTCCTGGATCGTCCCTCGTTTCTCTTGGATGTTTGCCTAAAAACCCCTTTTATAGGTTTTATTGAGAGTCATATTGTTGATATTCTCACCATTCGACGAGTCAATTTCAGATGTAGAGTAATTAGAGGAATATGTATTTTTCATTCTTTGTGAGGAAATATTCCATTTAAAAACCCTATTAAGGAAATAATCTGTTTTATCCCTTTGAAACTTACGTCTTTTTCTTTCAATGATATCATTCTCATATTCCTCTATTTCTTTCTTATATTTTTCATATCGTTGTTGGAATTGATCTAGTGATTCAAAATTCTTGAGTTTCTCACCTAATCTGGAAATCTCTTGTGTAAGCTGTGTCAATACAATTTCATCATGTTTAATGAGTACCTTGATTAGCTCTCTTGAGCATTGAGTTAGTATCATTTCCCACTCTTTTCTCAAATCATCATTGGCTAACTCATATGCAGGGAATAGTTTTGGTCTAAGGCCTCTAGGAATAAGATTATTTTTCAAATAACTGTCAAAAGTAGTTTTATTCCAGCAAGTCTTGCTTTGTTTCATTAGTGCTGATTTAAGTGTGTATAAATCATCTGTCCAATTAAAGTAGGTGCTATCTTTCCGTTCTGTATTGTCACTAAAAAGTGTTTCCATATAATTTTTCAATTTATCTCTCCTTATCTCCAAATCTTTGGTAAGATTAAAGTGTGACATTTTGCTGAGGCGTAACAAAAAAGGGTTTCTTCCAAATAAAAATAATATATTGATTATATAATATTGATCTTGAATAAATTTATATATATATAGAGGTGCTAGATACAGAGAATGCTGAAAATCAGCTTCAATAACGTTTATACTGTATAAGATAAAGAAAAAGAATGAAAAAGAAGTATCTGCACACTGATTTTATTAGAATGTTAAGCCCCTATATTATCAAAACTAAATACTTAATAAGTGGTGGGGGTGCAGCCCTAATCAACCAGATTACATTGTACAATTTAGGGAAAAGGGAAAGGAGTTGTCGGACAGGCGCACAAAGAAGATGAATAGTAAATGGCAAGAACTATCAAAGGTTATGGAATGGAGAGCACGTGGAATATTTTTCTTTAGCATATACATTACTGATAGTATTCCGTGAGTAGAAAAGCAATTACATATTCAGACCAAGTGCCTCAGGGAGAGTAGATTGGTAAACATAAGGCCTTTGTCAATGTATGCACATAGATTACTTGAAGATGCTTAGCTGGCACCAAACATTGCAGGGGCATGCACTCAGATGTATGGGACAAAAGGTGTGACTGAGCACAGGCAGGGATCAAAGGCATCACCGTATTTTATCTGTTTTTAACTAAAACCATAGGAAAATACCTGAAGTCTGTATGCTGAGTTGGTGTGATTTGGGAGTCCCTAGGATGGACGGTTTGGGAGAAATTATATAACTAATCAATCACACATCCCAGGACATCTTGCTTGAAGTCATTTTAGAAATTAAATTATGTAGATTAATGTGGGCAAACAATTTTACTCAGGGAAATTTACGCCCGTGTAATGAATTTAGGTTAAAAATTAAATGGGCTGAATATCTCACCCATGGCCTTGGATCTCCTGCGTCACAATTATAACTTTGCCTGGCACCCCTCTAAAATCAAATATCTGGGAGTTTATATAACAAACAGGTATGACACCCTATACTCACCGAACTTCCCCCCTATGCTTAAAACATTTAAACTGGACCTCCTATATTGGCGAGATCTAATCATTTCTTGGTTGGGCATGATAGTGGCAGTTAAGATTAACCTTATGCCTAGACTACTCTACCTCATCCAGACCCTCCCTGTTCCTGTCCTAACTCAACTTTATTACAATTACACAGGTGGTTTGTCCAATTTGTATGAAAATCCAAACCTCCCCGTATCAGTTTTCTCACTCTCCGTCGCCCTACGATGGTGGCAACCGGTTTCCCGATGTTAATCTTTATTACTATGCTACCCATTTAAGTCAAGCAGTAGCTTGGTTTGCATCTTCCCAGATGTCTAGGTGGGTGGAAGTTGAAGCTAATTCGTGTGATATACCCTTTATCTCTTCTATTGTAGGAATAGCTGCACCTGATAGGCCTTAATCTGCTTGCTCACACCTGGTTATTTCCTTTACATGCTCCGTTTGGAATCACTGTAAATCTCACTACAACATTACCTCCTACACATCCCCCATTACTCCTATGTGGTTTAATCCAGCATTCTCCCCGGGTTTCAATCTCACTCACTTTTCATCATGGATTAAGGGTGGTTTTAGCGTGGTACCTAATCTCAAAATGGGTGGGTGCGCCTCTCTGGGTTCCTTACTGAATACATTTTACGTATCTTCTATCAATACTTTTGCTTACATTCAAGTCTGACATTTCATTAACTCCCTCCACGTTAACTCAATTGATAGATATTTAACCTCATATGAGTCTTTGTGTCTCCACAATCCTCTCATGAAACGGTATTGTATCTGTTATTTATAACCTCTTGCTCTATGTTAAACCACTGGGCACATCAGGTCATGAACTCCAGTGGGAAAAAGATTTAGAGAGTCCACCTGCTGAGGACACATGGTCTGTGGTGCAGGAGAGGGTATCTAAGTACTCTGTTTCCTCCTTAATCAAGGTTTATTATAGATGGTACCTGGTACCTGCCCATTTGCACATAATGTATCATTCAGCCTCTGACCAGTGTTGGAGAGGTTGTGGCGAGATGGGTACTTACATATATGGTGGTCATGCCCTAAAATAGCCCAAATTTGGGATGGGGTTACCAGCCTCCTATCAGAAGTTCTTTAAGTACCACTGACTAAGTTTCCCTGGTCTTTCCTCATTGGCTGTCCACATGAGGGCCTCAACAAACATGCTGATAAGCTCTCTTCACATATTTTAAATGCAGCTCAATGTCTAATTGCAAGACAATGGAAGGTTATTGACCCTCCTTCTTGCCAAACAACTTATAAATAAAATTTGGCACGTGGCGACCATGGAGAAGATATCAGCTTATCTCCACAATATCTCTCATAAGCTTATGGTTTGGTGTGACTCAGAGCTGTAACTAGACTTTTTGGTGCCCTGTGCCAGAAAGAGCATTGGCGCCCCCCTCATTTTTCAAAGGGACATAATGCACCCAAAAAAGGGCCATGGCTTCATTGGGAAGGGCCAGGGAAGAGATAGGAGAGGCCAGGAGATGCTGGGGATGAAATAAGAGGAATCTACAAGCAAGAATGATAATAAACAGAAATTTGACAGTCACAAACAGCGCCCCCTGACCTGTGGTGCCCTGTGCGATGGCACCGGCCGCACTACCCTAGCTATGGCCCTGGTGTGACTGGTTCTTATATAATAGCACCACGCCACATGGGACCCTGCCCTCAGGCTTTTCTGATCTCCTGCTTTAACGACTACATTTTATTTTGTATTATTTATTTATTTTTTTCATTCTGCCATGGTGATTTTTATTTAGGCTTCCCCAACGTGTAACATAGAACCGGATTAGGCCTCCTTCCTACTTACTCTGCCCCCAACACCCTCCTCTTCTCTTCCTTGTCTTCCTCTCCATTTTCTCATTCCCTCTTTTTCATGCTTTTATGATACCATTGCTCTCTTCTTATACTTTTCAATGTTATTTACAGTCTATTTCAATGGCATGGGATTGAAATGCCGGCGGCTGTGCAGCCGCCGATTCAAATCTCGACAGCGCTAGCCCAACACAGAAGAAATCCCAACAGTGGAAGTAAGTAATCTAACCTTCCCTTCTCCCCCCCCAAACCCTCTTTTAGGGTTGCTTAAACTTAACCCTCCGGGGGAGTCCCTGACCCTAACCTCCCCCCTAGTGCCTAAACCTAATCCCCCCTTTCCCTAGCCTAACCCATCCCATGGGGGTGCCTAACCCTAAGTCCCCCAGGGGTGTCCCTAAGCCTAACCCCACCATCCCCGGCTACATCACTACTTACCTTTGGCGCTGAACGATCGGTCTGGCATTCTGTCGGGGTCCCGGCATCTGGATTAACATAGGCGTCGGTATTTCAATGCCTATGTTAACCCCCTGCCAGGATTGTAGTGTCGGGATTGAGACCAGCAGCCATGCATGGCCGCCGGTCTCATAACTACATCCCTATTTCAATATGTGCTTTGATATTTAGAGGTTTTCATTTCTCTATATTTTGTATTATTTTTCAGATCAGTCTATTGCTGTATATGTGCCTATATGTTACTATGCAATTCCATACCTTTTGTTTTTGTATATTCCCAATATCCTTTTTGCCTTTGCACATATTGTTGTACTTCTTTTTGTAAAATTCAATATAAAGTTAAACAGGCTGTCCTTGCATAGAACTTGGGTTATTAACCGGCCACCCAATAATCAGGGAGCTGGTCATGACATCACTACAGAGGTGTGGTGTAGGTGACAAATAGCAAAGGAGCATTTTGCTCTGGGTCAAACTTTGGGGATTAACTAATTGAGAGACTGCGCCTTTGTTTGCCACAGCCAGAATAAGCTGCATGTTACGATCTGGTTTTTCTTTTTATTTGAATTGCAACACATGTATTGTCTGTCTATAGTGAAACCCTTTCACTTATACCATTTTTATAATTAAGCATTGAATGCTTTTTTGTAATAAAGTGTTTCTTTTTTTAGTCAATTTCATATATGCTCTAGATCCTAGTCTTTAAGGAAGCTCATTAATCGCTTAGGCTACACTAGATCTAGCACTGATATTGCTCAAAGTTTTGGGAGGCTAACTAAGTGCTAGTTTGTGTCACAGAGACTGCACAATTGTACTAAACTGACTGGGGAACTGTAGCTCTTTCAGGTGGAGACAAGCTACTGGCTTATCGATAAATACTTAGAGAGGTATATTGTATAACAGACAAAGTAATAAAATATTAATTGGGAGTATAATATTAAGCTCTGCCCTCACTACATCAGGACTTGAAGCTATACGTGACTGCAGTCCTGACGCTATTACAGTACCAGTCAGGCTTATATGGTTTCTTATTCCTGATATATTTCGAGCCAAACAGGGATACTCTAAGTGAACCCTGACATAATTGGTAGCAGCAGTGGGTTAATATATATTTTTACTTTTCTGGAGAAACTAAGGGCCTTATTCAACAAGGATCACTATTCTGCTAATACGCATGCTACGCAGTTGCTAATATCAGCGGTGAAATGCAAATGTTTGCAATCACATTGCGATCACAGCCTGACAAAAACGCCCACTTTCTCTTAATCACATCTGTATACTCGGGCAACATAGCAAAATAATCGGTAACATCGGGTAACATTGGACCCATACGCACAGTTAAGGCAGGTCAGACCCCACTCAGGAATTGCTAACTTCAGCTCACGCTATGAGGCCTCTGGCTGCGTATGGC
The DNA here is from genome assembly GCA_031769625.1 of Taudactylus pleione. Lineage (NCBI taxonomy): Eukaryota > Metazoa > Chordata > Amphibia > Anura > Myobatrachidae > Taudactylus > Taudactylus pleione. The sequence goes on from JAUIMM010000037.1 coordinate 10,013,780, forward strand.
CACGAAGCGGCTAATTTATGCACGCCCCTGCAACGGCGTTGCAATGCACTGGCACGCCTGCATTCGCCCGACCACCCCCCCATCATCAACTACAAACGGCACTTCTTGTCAATCACTCTGCTTTGAATCTGCGTAGCCTCTGCAAACGCAGTTCCTATCGCAAATGCTAGTTTGCACAAACTGCGATGCATGCGCAATGCAAATTAATCGACCATTTGCGTGCGTATTGGCAACTGCGTTCCTTGCTGAATCAGGCCCTAAGTGTGGGGCTTAAGAAATTATTTCTGACACTTAGGGCAAAATGTAATAGGGTGAGAGTTAGAAAATGTGAGAGTTTAGCAGAATAACTCACACTAATACAATGATCGACTTGTATATTCAACTAGTGACGGGGGCTGCAAGCTTAAATGCATTGATCAATTCATGAACCAAAACCCCACTGTTTATTATGTTTATTATTATTATTGTTATTATGGTGAGTGCAGAGCTCCTGTGATTTCTATTTAAACAATGTGGTCACATACCATGTTGCACCCCAAATCTAGGAATGGTGAGTGCCATGGATTAGTGCTTTTTGTTTATTATGATTAATTTTTATAATTAATCATTTTTGTGATGCACCCCTTTTAACTAGTTATCTAACTTGTGTCAGCTGTTTTCCTAGGTACTTAGCAACAGGTGTGCTTGGTAACTGTCTCATATTTAAAAGCAAAGTTGCTGTGAGCTTTAAACCTAATGTGATGGCTATGTCCAGGCCCGCCAAGAGCCGTGGCGGGCCCCGGTAATAGGGGGCGTGGCCTAATCGTGGGAGCTCCCTCTGCCATGCGCATTAGGGCACCATCGACCCGCTTGCGAGCGCTCAGCGCTCGCGAGCGGGTCTGAATTAGGCCCCGAGTTTGAGAACCACTGCCTTAGACTATACATTTATTTTACAGAGATTACAAAGACAACTTATAATAATAATTTTAATTTATTACTCCTGTAGGACTCAAAGTCGCTTTAAGGCGGGTATCCACTACCCAACGGTGAAAGACTGAACGATAACGATATTGTTATCATTCAGTCTTTCATTAATCTGCACCGTGCCCACACTGAACGATATATCGTTCAGTGCAAGCACCCTCATCCCCGAACATGGTGTCGTCAGGTTGACCAGCATGTTTGGGCGATGAGCAATGTCGGCAACGACCAGCGTGAACGCACATCGCTGGTCGTTGCCGACATTTTACTGCTCGATCAGTGCACGGTTATTGGACGACTGAACGATAATGAAATCGGTCAGTCATCCATTAATATTGCGTAGTGGATACGCACCTATACAGACATCAGAAAACTTGATACATTGTACAAGGATTTGGTATTGCAGAAAACAAAAAACTTCACAGAGATAATTAAAAACAACCGAAACCTAGAGAGCACAATAAGTATATTGCAGGGTTGGTGTAGACATTTTGGGAAATAACTTACATGGGTTATATATTCCACCCACTAAAGGTACCAGATGAGTAGCCATCTTGGGTGCACTATGTAGGATTACCCTGGGTGGAATATGTTACACCTAGATGAGATGACTAAAAATGGGTGGTTGCAGAGTCCTAACGCTAGGAGAGCAGACCCATCATGCATTTTTCATTCCATCCATGAGTGTACCAGGTGAGGCAGCCATTTTGGGCACACTACAAAGGTTACACTATGGGAGATAAGCCATTCAAGGACCCAAGGCATATATGTGAAAACTGACACGCGTATGGCAGTATAATATACCCTGTATGAATAGATCCACGTGAAGTACATCCTGCCCATGGAGGATGCACTTCAATGGAGGTATAGCACACCGGCATAGCATACAGTGAGGTGGAAGTACATGGTACAAAACTGGGAATAACAAATACAGCAACAGTGTTGCAGATCAGGCATGGCATATATGGGTGACTGAAACTTAATACAATTTTTGCTGCATTATCTCAAAAATACAGACATTATACTGTAGTGTGACAAATACATGTAAGGATTTTGGTAATTATATGAGATATAAGTAGAACCTTGTAACAACCTTATTGCAGATTGGTTGTCGAATACAGAGTAATGTGTACCAGTTACTGTTCAGCCTTATCATTTCTGACTATATTACAGATGGTATTGTGGCAGACTACTTATATTTCTGCAGTATCATTGTTCTTATATAATAATACCTCACACTCAAAATTGTAAGGGAGCTAAATATATTTATGTCCATTGTGTGATAATCTATAGATCCGTTAATTTGTATATGGGAACAAATGTGGAAATATATGGAATAAAGGGTTAAAACCTCACTTATATTGTAATACAGACCAAGACAGTGACTACAGGATTTATTACACAAAATTTTAAACTTATTGCATAATTTGCCAATAGATTTCCAATTAGAACATTTTAATGCATACCAATAAAAAATTATTTTATTACGTCAACATAAGTACAATATCGGGTCTCTAAGTGCACCTATACTATAACTCTTCTTTTTTTTAAAAATTGTTTGTGGATACTTTAAGCTGGTTTGGAATACTAAATGATGTGTAAGCATTACAGTCTAGAATAATTACACAATGATATGAATTACATTTATTTCAGTTTGCAAAAACCTTATGCAGAGTATGTGGAGTACAAATTGTATTGTATGCCATTGGCATGGTTATAAATATTTTAAACATTGTTTACAAAGGAATAGATAATGAGTTTGCCAATTCTACACATTAAACTTCTATTTATTCTTTTCACATTGAAATATAATACCTGTTGAAGAACAATAGTGTTATCTCACACTGTATAACTACTGCCATCATAGATGACTGCAGGTCGTCAGTTGTTGCATGTAAAAATAAGTATGGTACAGAGTTTCCATGTACCGTATATACTCGAGTATAAGTCGACCCGAATATAAACCGAGGTACCTACTTTTACCCAAAAAAACTGGGAAAACTTACTGACTCGAGTATAAGCCTAGTGTGGGAAATGGCAGCAGCTGGTAGTGCCCACAGTAGTAATTCCCCCTGGTTGTGCCCCCAGTAGTAATCCCTCCTGGTAGTGCCCCCAGTGGTAATTCCCCCTTTCAGTGCCTCCAGTAGTAATCCCCCCCTGGTAGTACCCCCAGTAGTAATCTCCCCTTTTAGTGCCCCCTGTAGTAAAACCCCACTGGTAGTGCCCCCTGTAGTAATCCTCCCCTGGTAGTTCCCCCAGTGGTAATGCCCCGTTTTAGTGCCCCCTGTAGTAATCCCCCCTTTTAGTGCCCCCTATAGTAATCCCCCCCTGTAGTAATCCCCCACTGGTAGTGCCCCCTGTAGTAATCCCCCCCTTGTAGTTCCCCCAGTGGTAATCCCCCCTTTTAGTGCCCCCTGTAGTAATCGCCCCCTGATAATGCCCCTTGGTAGTGCCCCCTGTAGTAAGCGCCCCCTGGTAGTGCCCCCTGATAATGCCCCCAGGTAGTGCCCCCTGTAGTCATCGCCCCCTGGTAGTGCCCCCTGTAGTCCCCCCCCCTAGTAGAGAGAGACGTGAAAAGAATTTAAAAAAAATAAACACTTACCTTAAACTCCCGCTACTGGTCCCGCCGCTGTCCGCTCCTCCGGCCGCTTTGCATGGGAGAGATGTCGTCATGACGACGTGTCTCCCATCACCCACTGAGGGAGCCGGAAGATGGCTCCCGCAGTGGGAGCAGCAGCAGCTGCTGAGAGTCTGACAGACTCTCAGCGTCTGCTGATTACACCAAACACGCAGCTGCCAGCTCCGGCGGCTGTGTGTTTGGCAGTGTGTAGCGCTGACCGAACTCTGTCCGGTCAGCGCTACACTTGACTCGAGTATAAGCCGAGGGGGTACTTTTTCAGCACATTTTTTGTGCTGAAAAATTCGGCTTATACTCGAGTATATACGGTAATTATGCTGAAAATATGTCCATTCAATTTATATTATCACTAGTATGTTGTACCCTTTATGCACTGGGGCGCTAACTATCGTGCCCTGCATTGCAGGGTTTTTTCTCTGTCTTTCTCACTTTCCTATCTCTGTCTCCCTTCCCCTTTTGACTGTCTCTCTATCTCTCTCCCCATCTCTTTCTTGCTCTCATCGCTGTTTCCTTTCCCCATTTGTCTCTCTCATCTCTGCCCATCCCACCGTCTCTCACTCTCTCTCGCATCTGTGCCGCCACCACATCTGTGCTCTTTACAGGTGGCCTACAAATCCCAGCAAGCCTGCCCTGATGTGATGGCAAACAACAAGTGCCAGTATGCCCAGACATTAAGGGCCCGCTAAACCAATTTTAATTATTATGAACTTGAGAACATGTTCAAGCAAAATAACAAAACTCCTAATTACATCAGACTCAATAGGAGCAGAAGAACTCCTGGCAGTGATATCTACCTAGTTGCCACAGAAGCAGGGTTACATCCCTATAGTTTTGCTCTTACAGGTGGAAAGTGCACACATTTTGGCTTCTTTGAATGAAAATACAAAATAAAAACCAGGGGCATTTTAAAAAAGGAGAGGGCCCGTGTTAAGTCTCCCTGTGTGTACCCTTTGCACGCTGGTGTAGAATCTGGTACTGTATCAGAGTTTACTATGCATGTTCATACTGTAGCTCCAGGAAAATTACACTGGTGCCATTTTCCTGGTGATTTCTCTTCTGTGCATGTGCCTTTCTCCGGGAAAATCGTGGAAAGTAAGTATGATCCATAGGTACAGAGTGAGCTGTATGGGACCTCTTGACTTGGGTAGCGTTCCCGTTAGGCTGTTTTAATGGGGTACCGCACCCTGCCTGATTTTAAAACACAAATATGTGGTCTGCACTTATGGCGGCGCCCTGCTGAAACGGCTGTCCGGCTGCTGTCCCCACATGGTGGCCGCAGTGGCCCGTGGATTGGAAAAGTTACGGGGAAACAGTTACCGTCGATGGAATACAGTGAATATTTTCACTCTGCAGGAAGCACTTTGGGGCTGTCCAGCATCATCACGAGTGCTGGGCATGCCCCCTGCAGTGACGAAAAGGTGCATCTTAAGGGTATACCCTTTCTTCTGGTGTGCGCTGGTGCCCAGCGCTGGTGCGCTGGTGACCCTTGAGGAAATTAGCATCATTAATATCTCCTGCTGCCCTTCCGGCCCTGGTGTGAACACTACTGAGGGACCATTATAGGCCAGCCCATGATCAAGAGCCAGAGCAACAGAAGCATTGATAAACTGTCAATATAAAGTTAATCATTTGCTGATCCTCTACAGGTAGGGCCAAAACTCTACTGCTTCTCTCTATCAAGAAGGGAAGGGTCCTCTTATAAACAAATCTTTATATGAAAAATACAAATGACCTTAGCGAATACCACCCAACTGTCCCAATTTAGATGGCACAGTGCCTCTTGTCAGGATCCTGAGATTGTAGATACAAGTCCACCTGACTGCATCAGCCAAGTCCCTGTCTGACCCAGGGTATAAGTATCCTGCACTTAAGCATTCAGTGCCTGAACAATGAGTTACTATTTGCGGCGTAACAGGTTATGCTGTTGCATTCTCCCAGGGTCACGACCAGGGTTTCTTGGCATAGGGGACGATGGGTATTACCTGTGAGGGCGCTGTTGCGTGGCCCTTCCGGCGGAGGGGCTGGTGTCTGGCGGCGGGTGTTGGCTGTGCGAAGTGTTCCGTGGGCACTGTGTCATTCTGGCCGGGGTAAGCCTGGTGGTGTTTCTATTCTGCTTTGGTATGGGCGCCGCCATCTTGCCTCTGGTCATGCGACTTAGCTGCTCCAGTCATCACGTGTCACATGCTCTCTCTGACCTATCACAATTCTGCACTGGGTACTTAAGGGAGTTCAGAGCTTCCCATAGTTGCCAGTGCAACATGTTTCACGTGTGAGAGAGAGTTCCTGTGCTCCTGAAAACCTGTGTGCTCATCTGTGCTTTTCCTGAATCCCAGCTTCCCAGCAGCCTACATCGCCCTGTCTGCTCCTAGTCTCCTGCTGGAACCATCCAACACCTTCTATCTACCCTTTCCCTGCCAAAGGACCTGAGTGTGCAGTTAACCTTGTAACCTTGTACCTACACTGTCTCCATTTACCTAGCTCTCTGAGCCATCTTAGTACAACTCTCCATTCAATTCATCAGCTGCTGCTAATTCAATTACTTCATAACCTCTCTGGATTTCATCTCACCAGTATCAATCAGTAACTGTTTCCCTGTCTGCAGTCTTGCAGTGACCTTTTTGATTACAAAGACTTTTATTAGTTTTGGCCACTACCTGAACATTATTTATTCTTACTTCATTACAGTTTCTAATAATCACCATCCTGTTAATATTCTGGATGTTATTTTATCCATGTACATGTCTGCAAGTTCACCCATTAAAAAACCCACTTTTCAATTTAAATCTGTTCAGGTGTCTGCTCCTATTACTACCCCGGGTACACAACAAACCCAGATCCTAACAGTTTGCACTGGCCCAATGGACTCGGCCACGGGACAGGAGTCCAGAATTGATTTAATTCAGACCATAGCAACCCGTTTGGAAAACTTGTAAACTATGCAAAACCAAATGGCTAGTTTGTCCAAGAAATGGTTAAACATCAAGATGTCATGAAAACTACTTTGACTACTTCAAATGTAACAGTGGTTACACCTGCTCCTCCTTCTGATAACACAAGTTACAGAGCATCTCCTTGCTTGCACCTACCTACACCAAGTACATTTGATGGCAGTCCCAAGCTATGTCGTGGATTTCTTAATCAGTGTGATGTGCATTTTACCTTGCAGCCAGATAATTTCCCTTCTCCTAAAGCTAAAGTTGCCTATATCATGTCCTTATTGACCGGCTCAGCTTTGGATTAGGCTTCTCCACTCTGGGAGCGTTCAGACCCTCTTCTGGACAATTATACTGAATTTATAACATCATTCAGGAGAATTTTTGATGAGCCAGGAAGAACAGTTTCGGCCTCATCCAGTATTATGACTTTAAAACAGGGAACCCGTTCTGTCAGCAAGTATGTTGTACAGTTTCAGATTTTGGCATCAGAGCTCAAATGGAATGAAGAAGCCCTTACCTCAGCTTTTTGGCACAGACTTTCTGATCAATTAAAGGATGATTTGATCACCCGCGAGCTTCTAACTAATCTTAACGATATGATTTCTCATTGCAATAAAATTGATCTACGATTTAGAGAATGCCAGGCTGAGAAGCATAGAACTGACCATTACAAGCCACCCTCACTACCCACTCCTACCCACCTACCTCCTCCTACAGATGAAGAGCTCATGCAGGTGAATCATACCCGTCTCTCTAAAGAGGAACGACAGAGAAGAATTAAAAAAAAACTCTGCCTATATTGTGGAGATTCGGGCCACCTGGTGGGCTCCTGTTCCCGTAAGCCGGGAAATGCCCATTCCTAACTGGTCATGGGGACATCAAGTTAGGAGTAATAAGTCCGTCCCCAAACTGTAAAGATTCTGTCTTGATCTTAGCCATAGATCTTAAGCCTAAACCTGTTTTTGTCACTGCTCTGTTAGACTCTGGAGCAGCAGGAAACTTTGTGACCTCCCAGTTTTGTTGATAAGCTACAAATTCCTTGCACATCTCTTGATCACTCTATCTCCCTGACCTGTGTAGATGGATGACCTATGTCAAATAGAACTGTTTCTAAGGAGACCCAGCCAGTCTTGGTTCGTATTGGAGCACTCCATTCTGAGCATCTTAAGTTCTTAGTGATACCCAAGGCTTCCCATGAAGTCATTCTAGGATTACCATGGTTACGTCAGCACAACCCCAGGATTGACTGGCGCACTATGCGGATTCTCTCATGGAGTACATAGGAATAGCTGCACCTGATAGGCCTTAATCTGCTTGCAGATTAAGTTGTCAGGAATCTTGTCTTCCCAAAGTATGACCTGTGAGGAAATTAGCATCACTAGTATCTCCAGCAATCCTAAAAAATATCAACCCTTCGCTGATGTCTTTTCTGAAAAACAAGCTAATATCTTACCTCCTCACAGAAAATGGGACTGCCCAGTTGATCTACTGCCTGACAAGATACCTCCTCGTGGTCATACTTATCTTTTGTCCCTGCCAGAGACCAAAGCCATGTCGGAATATATCAAGGAAAATCTGGAGACAGAATTTATTCGACATTCCATTTCTACTGCTGTTGGGTCAGGTTTTTGTTGCTAAAAAAGATGGTGGGCCGTGTATAGACTACAGAGGCCTTAATGTAAGAACAGATATCCACTTCCATTGATTACAGAATTATTTGATAGAGTCAAAGGATCAACCATATTCTCCAAGTTGGACTTACGAGGGGCCTATAATCTTATCCATATCCGCGCAGGAGATGAGTGGAAGACCACTTTCAATACAAGAGATGAACACTTTGAATATCTTGTCATGCCCTTTGGGTTGTTTAATGCACCTGCTGTTTTCCAAGGTTTTGTCAATGAAATTTCAGAGATCTGTTATATGTTTCTGTTGTCTATCTAGACGACATTTTGATTTTCTCTTTATCCCTAGAGGAACACCACAAACATGTAAAAGAAGCCCTGTCTCATCTGAGAAAGAATCATCTCTACTGTAAATTGGAAAAATGTGTCTTCAGCGTTCCTAGTGTACCATTCCATGGTTATAGCATCTCTGGTTCCAGTCTAGAAATGGATCCTAAAAAAGTTCAGGCAATTCTGGATTGGTCTCGACCTCAGACACTGAAGGCTGTTCAGAGACTTCTTGGATTCGCCAACTATTATAGACATTTCAACAAGGGATTTTCATCTCTATTGCCTCCCATTACAGCTTTGACCTGCAAAAACGTCAACCCTGCTCTGTGGCCTCCTGAGGCAGAAACAGCCCTTCAACTTCTGAAACAGGCTTTCATAACAGCTCCAGTCTTAAGACAACCTGACTTGGATAGACCCTGCCTGTTAGAAGTGGATGTATCTTCGGAGGCAGTGGGAGCTGTTCTTTCCAAACGATTTGAGGATAATCAAATTCATCCATGCATTTTTTTTTCTAAGAAGTTCTCTCCAGCTGAGAAAAACTACGCTATGGGAGAATAAGAACTTTTAGCCATTGAATTGGCATTAAAGGAATGGCGATACCTTTTGGAAGGGGATAAATTCCCCTTTACCATCTTCACTGATCATAGGAACCTTCTTTTCTTAAAAAATATCCAGTGCATGAGTCCTCGTCTGGCCCGATGGGCAATATTCTTTGCTCGTTTCCAATTTACCTTGACTTTCCGCTCAGGAGCTCTCAACCAAAAGGCTGATGGCTTGTCAAGATCCTTATCCTGTGACAACAATTCTGAGATTCTACCTACTACTCCAGTGTTAGAGTCGAAAGTATTTGCTGCAATACAACTACAGCCCCCTACTGGGAAAACTTTTGTGGCCCCATGGTTAAGGAAGCAGCTACTTACATGGGCTCATTCTTCATGGTTCGCAAGTCACTCTGGAGTTCCTAAGAAGATCTTACTGGTGGCCATCAATGAAAGTTTACGTAGTGCAGTTCATTGCTTCCTGTACCTTATGTGCACAGCACAAGTCTCCTCGTCAATCCCCAGCTGGTGAACTTTTACCTCTGCCCATTCCATCTCGCCTGTGGACACACCTCTCCATGGATTTTATAACAGATGTACCAAATTATGATGGCTATACCACCATCTGGGTTGTGATAGACCGATTTTCAAAAATGGTTCACTATGTTCCTCTGAAGAAATTACCTTCTGCATCAGATCTGGCTCATCTTTTTGTTCAACACACATTTCGTCTCCATGGACTTCCTGCCGAGATTGTCTCGGATCACGGTGTCCAATTTGTAGCGAAGTTTTGGAGAGCGCTCTGTTCGGTTTTACAAGTGAAATTGAATTTCTCTACGGCCTATCACCCGCATAGCAATGGATCTACTGAGAGAGTAAACCAGATTTCAAAACCTTTTTAAGAGTCTTCATGTCCTCTTCCCAGAATAATTGGGTTGAATTTCTTCCCTGGGCTGAGTTTGTGCACAACGCTTCTTACCATTCCTCCACCAATCAAGCTCCATTTTTTTTATCATGTATGGCCCTCACCCTCGAATCCCTGAATTCCAGAGTCTGCCTGTTTTTGATGTACCGGCTGTGGCTGACACTGTACAGAGGTTTGCCTCAATGTGGGCTCAAGTACACACAAATCTGGAGAAGACCTCTTCACGTTACAAAATTCAGGCAGACAGGAAGCGAAGGAAAGTGCCTCAAATGCAAATCGAGGATCAAGTTTGTCTTTCCACCCGTAATTTGCGCCTCAGTGTTCCATCATTGAAGTTTGCCCCATGATTCTTTGGACCCTTTTCCATTACTGAAGTAATTAATCCAGTTTCCTACCGTCTCCAACTTCCTTCCTACCTAAGAATTTCTAATTCCTTCCACATATCCCTACTCAAGCCATTGATTCTCAACAAGTGTCTCGAAGTTCTTCGAGTTCCTCCCCGTGTCCAAACTGAGAGAGGTGTGGAGTTTGAAGTGTCCCAAGTCTTGGATTCCCATGTCCGAAGGGGTCAGTTACAGTATATTCTGGATTGGGGAATCTATGGCATGGAAGAACGCTGCTGGACTAATGCCCAAGACATTCACGCCTCTACACTCATCAGGAAGTTTCACTCTGTCCATCCAGAGAAGCCTGGTAAGTGTCTTGAGGCCACCCATAAGGAGCGGGGTACTGTCACGACCAGGGTTTCTCGGCATAGGGGACGACGGGGATTACCTGTGAGGGTGCTGTGGCATGGTCCTTCCGGCGGACATTATTTATTCTTACTTCACTACAGTTTCTAATAATCACCATCCTGTTAATATTCTGGACTTTATTTTATCCATGTACATGTCTGCAAGTTCACCCATTAAAAAACCCACTTTTCAATTTTTAAAATATGTTCAGGTGTCCGCTCCTCTTACCACCCCAGGTCCAGAACAAACCCAGATCCTAACAGGTACAAGTTGCTATTCTAGGCTCCTGCCAGTCCCGGTCCGGCTCTGCAAGCTCTCCTGCCGGTTCCAGTTTAGCTCTGCAAGTTCTCCTGCCGGTCCAGTCCGGTTCAACCTGACCACAGCCGCTACCCATCACTTATCGCAGTCATACTATCAAGCTGCTTCTACTGGTCCCAGTCTGGTTCTACAAGTTACTCCAGTCGGACCAGTTGGGTTTCTCCTGGCTGCACGACAGCTATCCATTGCTGATATTTATCACCAAAGGCAGTTCTCACTGCTACCCAAATCTCTATGAGAGCTATATATTGTCTTCACGATTCCTGCCGCAATCATCTGCTGCTGATATTGCTTCGACACCTGAAACAGGTAACTCTGTGACACCAGCTGTGACACCTTTTTTAGCATATCGGAAGTTGGTAGACACAGTGCATCTGGAAAGTATTCACAGCGCTTCACTTTTTTCACATTTTGTTATGTTACAGCCTTATTCCAAAATCTAATAAATTCATTTTTGTCCTCAAAATTCTACACACAATACCCCATAATGACATTGTGTAAAAAGTTTCATTTTTGAAAAAAAAAAAAACTAAGAAATCACATGTACATAAGTATTCACAGCGTTTGCTCAATACTTTGTTGATGCATCTTTGACAGCAATTACAGCCTCAAGTCTTTTTGAATATGATGCTACAAGCTTGCCACACTTATCTTTGGGCAGTTTTGCCCATTCCTCTTTTGCAGCACCTCTCAAGCTCCATCAGGTTGGATGGGAAGCATCGGTGCACAGCCATTTTCAGATCTCTCCAGAGATGTTCAATCGGATTCAAGTCTGGGCTCTGGCTGGGCCACTCAAGGACATTTACAGAGTTGTCCCGAAGCCACTCCTTTGATATCTTGGCTGTGTGCTTAGGGTCATAGTCCTGCTGAAAGATGAACCGTCGCCCCAGTCTGAGGTCAAGAGCGCTCTGGAGCAGGTTTTCATCCAGGATCTCTCTGTACATTGCTGCATTCATCTTTCCCTCTATCCTGACTAGTCTCCCAGTTCCTGCCACTGAAAAACATCCCCACAGCATGATGCTGCCACCACCATGCTTCACTGTAGGGATGGTATTGGCCTGGTGATGAACGGTGCCTGGTTTCCTCCAAACAACGCCTGGCATTGACGCCAATGAGTTCAATCTTTGTCTCATCAGACCAGAGAATTTTGTTTCTCATGGTCTGAGAGTCCTTCAGGTGCATTTTGGCAAACTCCAGGAGGGCTGCCATGTGCTTTTTACTAAGGAGTGGCTTCCATCTGGCCACTTTACCATACAGGCCTGATTAGTGGATTGCTGCAGAGATGGTTGATGGTTGTCCTTCTCTCTCCACAGAGGAATGCTGTAGCTCTGACAGAGTGACCATCGGCTTCTTGGTCACCTCCCTGACTTGGGCTCTTCTCCCACAATCGCTCAATTTAGACAGCCGGCCAACTCTAGTAAGAGTCATGGTGGTTCTGAACTTCTTCCATTTACGGATGATGGAAGCCACAGTGCTCATTGGGGCCTTAAAAGCAGCAGATATTTTTCTGTACCCTTCCCCAGATTTGTGCCTCAAGACAATCCTGTCTCGGAGGTCTACAGACAATTCCTTGGGCTTCATGCTTGGTTTGTGCTCTGACATGCACTGTCAAGTGTGGGACCTTATATAGACAAGTGTATGCCTTTCAAAATCATGTCCAAACAACTGAAGTTACCACAGGTAGAATCAAATTAAGCTGTAGGAACATCTCAAGGATGATCAGTGGAAACAGGATGCACCTGAGCTCAATTTTGAGCTTCATGGCAAAGGCTGTGAATACTTATGTACATGAGATTTATTTTATTTTTTTTATTAAATTTGCAAACATCTCAAAAAAACTTTTTACACGTTGTCATTATAGGGTATTGCGTGTAGAATTTTGAGGACAAAAGTGAATTTATTCCATTTTGGAGTAAAGCTGTAACATAACAAAATGTGGAAAAAGTGAAGTGCTGTGAATACTTTCCGGATGCACTGTATTATAAAAAGTTCTCAAAAGAACTTGCCCCACATCTAACGTCCCTTTTTAACACAGTTTTAAAGGGTGCCTCTTTTGACCCAGCCTCCACTTGAATAATTGTTAGAGATCCAGGCTATTGTTCTAAGTATAAAACCATTTTGCTACTAAACATAGACTACGCCAAAATCCTTGAAAAACCATTTGGGTCCCCTTCTCCCTCATTTGATCCACACAGACCAGGTGGTATTCATACCTGGTATGCAGGCCCCAGATAATACCAAGAGAGCCATCAACTTGATCCACTCCATTCATGCTCAAAGTCTCCACTCTCTCATCCTGGCAATTGATGCTGAAAATCTTGTTCAGGAGCCATTCAGGCCATGTACGGCTTGCCGACCACTCATGCGCGAGTGGCGAGTGCCACATAGTCAGATCCTAAGGATCCTTATCCGGTATAGTAGCTTGTCTCCCAGCACTCTGCTCAGCTGGCATGCAGGGAGATGGGAGCGTGCGGTGAGGCCACACCCCTGTGACTCACAACACACTGTGATTTATAGTCACACCCCTTTTCCTTGCACGCACATAGAGGGATGCCGGGACCGAATTACAGCCCCAGTCTGTTCCTGATGACTGTTATGTAGGTTCATTTTTAGATATGACAGTATACGTGGTGGGTACACACCTTAAGATCATATTACATAGAAAATTAAATTTCTACCAAATCATTCTCCGCCTGACAAACAGTACCATTGTAGTCTAATGTGTGATACTCAAGCATTTATGAAATGCTCAACACATTGTGATTCATCAATATCAAATCTTGTATCACAGTATCAGAATTTTCAAAACTTCCGATTGGACTGCGAGCCACTCACTTCCTTTCACTCTGTTCTGTGGTGCCAGCTTGCTCCAGCAGAACTATTGATGAAGTTCTAGGGAGTTGAGAGTATACTAAAAATAGTGACAATGCTAGGTGAAATTGTTTTTAACCATTCCCCAACTCCCTAGTTCATAGATGACAACTCAATAAATGAAGCTTGGATTGCCATTTATACTGAAAATAGCATACAAGGATGTTGACGATTTGGGTGCTTCTATTAGTGCTAGAACCAGACTGTGATAGTCTTGTGTTCAAAGCCAGCGCTACCACTAGGAGATCATCATACAACTTCAGAAACCTGAGCAAGTATGAGGAAGGGTAAGTGGGAGGTAAGAGGAAGGGATGTGATAGGGAAGTGGAAGTGGGGTTTTAGGGAATGTAAAGTGGCAGAAAAAAACTGGTGTGATCAGAAGAGTATTTAACTACAGAGATGCATGATTCACAAACCCACAACAGGTATAACAAAAAGACAAATGGCATTCATATCAATGTAAAACAATATCAGGTCCTTGAATTTGAATTTAGGGCGTCTATCTATTAACCCTGTAGCCATTGTTGGTCTTCATAGGAGCTCTGATGTGATAGCTTTCAAATGCAAAACACAGCACCCTGTGCCATGCCTGCCACCTAAACCTGTGATGTCATGACATCATTCCTAGGGGGAGGGGGCACCAGCTCTGGGAAGTAGAGCATTGCCCTGTGCGTCCTAAGGAAGAAGAAGCTTTACAAGCTGCAGGGTGCCTGTCCAGAGAGTCCCTTGGATGCTCCAGGCGGCTCTGCAGTAACGCTTCTGGCTGCAGGTTGCCTTTCCAGGCAACTTGCAAGTCACATGCAGGTGCTGTGGGTACTTAACATAGCCACGCCCCTTCCAGACTCTGATTGGTGGATGACCAGTGCCACCCACCAATTAATGTGCTTCTGTGGCTTCACACTGCATAGCTGTGGCTGGGAAACAATCAGAGCAGAGTATACTGACACCTGCTCTGCCATTCCAATGAGTTTAAAATACAATCAGAGCGGAAGGGCAGGATCAGGGCCAGATTAAGGGGGGGCAAAAGGGGCGGTCGTCCCTGGGCCCACACACACGGAGGGGTCCCCACTAGCGGCCGCCGTCTGCACCTGCCGCTAGTGTCCCCTCCGCTAGTGTAGTGTAGCCCGCAGGGTGTGCGGTCACACTACACAATGACATATGCACAGCCGCCAGTGGCAGCTGTCTGTATGTTACAGCAGCCGATGAGAGTCAGACAGACTCTCATTGGCTGCTGTGTCAATGAGGGAGCCGGCTGGACACTCATGAGCTCTGCCTTCTTGCTCCCCCGCAGCGGGTGATGGGAGAAATGTCATGACGTCTCTCCCATACTGTAGTGCAGGAGAAGAGCCGGGATTCGGAGTGGACAGCGGCGTTCCCGTCAGGACCAGGGATTCAGTTAAGTTGTTGTTTTTTGGGTTTTGTGTGTGTGTGATAAGGGGCACTGTCACTGCATAGGGGGGAGTGCTACAGGCATCTCTGTATAGGGGGGCCACTACAGGGGTCACTGTATAGGGGGGGTGTGTGCTACTAGGGGCAATGCATAAGGGGGGACTACTACTGGGGGCACTGTATAGGGGGAACTACTACTGGGGGCACTGTATAGGGTGGGACTACTACTTGTGGCAAGGCTTTTGGGGGAATACTACTGGGGGCACTATATAAAGGATACTGCATAGGGGCTACTACTACTGGGGGCACTGTACAGGGGGGACTACTACTGGGGGGCACTTAATAGGGAGGGGACTACTACTGGGGGCAATGAATAGGGTGGGACTACTGCTAAGAACAATGCATAGGGGGGGACTACTACTGAGGGCAATGCATAGGGAGAAAACTACTGGGGGTACTATATAAAGGGCCCTGCATAGGGGGGGACTACTACTGGGGTCAATGCATGGGGGGGACTACTACTGAGGGCAATGCATAGGGGGGGCTACTGAGGGCAATGCATAGGGGGGACTACTACTTGGGGCAATGCATAGGGGGGACTACTACTGGGGGCAATGCATAGGGGGGACCACTACTGGGGGCAATGCATAGAGGGGACCACTACTGTGGGCATTTTATAAGGGGCACTGCATAGGGGGGACCACTACTGGGGGCACTGCATAAGGGGCACTACTATGGGGGCATTGCATAGCGGGGACTACTACAGGGGGCACTGCATAAGGAGCACTGCATAGGGTGGACCATTACTGGGGACACTGCATTAGGGGCACTTCTACAGTGGGCATTGCAAGAGGGGCATTACTACTGGGGGCATTAAGGTGAATAGAAAGAAAAAAAATTCCTAGGGTGACAAGAAACGGTGGTATATAGGGGCCTCCACAAGTTTGTTGCCCAGGGGCCCCCACAGACCTTAATCTGGCCCTGTGCAGGATGCTCTGTCTGCCTCTCTTCCACCATTTTTTCATAATTTGTCACACTGGACAAAAGTCACTGTTGATTTCCTTGCTTTGTTAAAAGCTAAATGGAAGAACATAGAACACACTGCATATTACTAGTAAAAAAAAAAGCTCCTATATTTGAGGGACAAATATGTAAATTGGAAATGTGTGAGCTTACTACTGTCTGATCAGATTTTCAGCTTCACAGAGGAGAATAAGGCACACGCACAACCTGGGCTTCACACTTCCACACAGTCCTTGTGGCATCTTGGTAATGGAAACCTTTAGAACTAGTGAGAGTTGCTGTGCTTACTGTGAAGTCACATAGGCAGCATTAGTACCGGTGACTTCTTAATCCTGCACTGAATAAGAAGGTCACTGTTGCAGTTTTTGTATTTGCTTGTGATGTCATGTGGCATAAATGCGCTGCTGAGTAAGCATTGCCTGTAGCAGAATTGTTTGTATTGTCTATCAACCATGCTTTATACTGACTAGTTAACACCAAACTTCAGAGTTTACTGCACGTGTTAGCACTATTTTAATCCTTTTAGGTTACTCCTTCCCAAAGCCCAGCATTCTCAGCGCTTGCAGGAAAGCTTTACTGTGACAAAGCTGTTGGCCAAAACTGAACATGACAATTATATCTTTAATTTATACTGAGGTGAGAGAACAAAACAGTTGGGTATATTAAATCCAGCTTACATATGAAACCAAACAATCTATTGCAAATTAGGCAATGAGCCCTGCAAATTATTTCATTCTCTTAAGATGGATACACACTATACAATATGTTTTGTCCGATTCCGACGTATCGGACTGACAAAACGATCAAAATGTGTAGTGTGTACCTACTATCGCGATCCCGATGCGCGCTCCCGCTGGTTGTCCGTCACATCCTCAGATTTTTTGTATATACAGAAAGATCTGAGGATGTAGCTAGAGATGCCATACTGCCGAATGCAGCACGGTCCCTGCTACCAACACAATCGTACTACCCGGCGCCAGTGTGTTTGTTTTAGCAGCCAATGAGAGACAGATAGACTCTCATTGGCCGCTGCATCCATGGAGGGAGCCGGGCTGGAGCTCATTCATGAGCTCAGCCTTCCGGCTCCCGCAGTGGGTGATGGGAGAGACATAATGATGTTTCTCCCATAGTGCCGACTGCCGAGTGGGAGGACAGAAGAGCGGACGTAGGAGCGGTGATTCAAGTATATTGTGGGCGTTTTGTGCTATAAATGTAAGGGGCACTGCATAGGACGGATCACTACTGGGGCCAATGTATAAGTGGCACTACTGGGGACACTGTATAGGGGGGACCACTACTGGGGGCACTATATAAGGGGCACTACTTGGGGGAGGGGGGTCTTTAATAAATCATGCTGGTTGTATTTATTTGCCTGCTGAATTCATGTTTTTTAGTGATAAGGTGTTTGTGTTTGTCTGTGTCAGTCAGTGTGTGTGTACCCCGTCATAGGCTGAGTGGTATATTTTACTGTAGTGGTCCTAAATCCTGCGTAAGCTGTTTCTATGTATTTTATATATATATATATATATATATATATACACATATATATAGGGGTGTGTCCTGAGGAAGGGGGAAACCCCGAAAGGTTGTTATAATAAGCGCCACGTTGTTCACTTAATATACAGTGCCACCTTCTATTATATATATATATATATATATATATATATACACAGTGTATGATTTTCAAACAATTTATTTGTATATTCTTGCGTAAAATAAATATACCTCCTCCTGGGGGTGCCTAACCCTAACCCTCCCTTCCCCTAGCCTAAACATAATCTCCCAGGGGTGTGCCTAACCCTAAGTCCCCCTCGGGAACCCTAAACCTAAGGCAGCTGTCCGCGCCCGGCGCCTGGCTTACCTTCGATCGGTAAGTCAGGTGTCTGGCTCCCGTTGTAGGGAAAATTACAGGTGCCGGGATTTCCACGCGTCATTTAATCCTTGCCAGGATTAGATAGTTGGGAAGCCGACAGTCGGGATTCCGTCCATCGGCTTCCCGACTGCTTCCCATATAAATATATATATATATATATATATATATATATATGAATAATAGTCCGGCACTCTCCTACAAAATATCAACAGCCCTGGTGCCACAGTCAACCATGGGTTAAATAAGTAGAAAACAGAGAGAGGGCTCTTAATGGGACTTATGCAGCAGATGTAAATAAATTAGGTCAAACCAGGTTTGACCTAATTTATTTACATCTGCTGCATAAGTCCCATTGAGTGCCCTCTCTCTGTTTTCTACATATATATATATATATATATATATATATATATAATGGGATTTTGGTACTTACTGGTAAATACTTTTCTCCGATTCCACAGGGGACACTGGAACTAGTACACTGGTGTACCGAGGCATGGATAGTTGGAGCTGGCACTTTAAATAATAAATTAGAAATGTGAAGCTCCTCCCCATCTATTCCCCACCAACCCTCAGTTTAGAAAAATGAAGACCGAGGAGATGGAGAACAACAGGAGTAAAGAGAAGAGAAGGTCACACAATAATAGAACCACACAAACGGAACCAACCGAACAGGCAAACGAAGAGTGCTGAGGAAGTTGTCCAATGTTCCCTGTGGAATCATAGAAAAGGATTTACCGTTAAGTATCACAATCCCATTTTCTCTTTCCTCCACTAGAGACTCTGGAACTAGTACACTGGGAGCGTACCAAAGTTTTCCCCACGGGTGGGAGCGCTCCGAGCAACCTGCAGAACAAGGTGGCCAAATCATGACGCTGAAGCCACAACATGTCAAATCTATAAACTATGCAAAGTATGTACCGTGAACCAAGTAACCGCACAACACAGCTGTATGGTGGAGGCACCCCAACATGCTGCCCACGACATACTCACAGAGTGTAGGGAGAGTGCTGAAAGATATGGAGAAGGTAGCCGATCACTGCTGACATAAGCCTGACGTATAGCCAGTCGCAACCATCTTGCAATGTTTGTTGGGACACTGGCCAAACTCTCCGAACAGCATCATACAGAACAAAGAGTGAAGCAGTCTGATGGAAATATGCTTTACTAGCCACATAGACAAGGAGAGCTCTAACCACATCTAGAGTCGAGGAAACTCCGAAGTCCTCAACCAAGAAAGGCACCACAATAGGCTGATTTATGTGGAAAGCTGACACAACCTTAGGAAGGAAAGCAGCTTGCGTCCTGAGCTCCATCCTATCATCATGGGATAAGGTATGGGGGCTTACAGACAGGACCCCCAACTCCGAAACCCGATAGGCCGAAGCCAATGCCAGGAGGAGAAACGTCTTCCAAGACAAATACTTGATATCTACTTCATCCAGCAGCTCAAAAATGGAAGACGTAAAGTAAAACGTAAGTACCAAATTCAGGTCCCAGGGAGCCTTAGGTGAAACAAAAGGTGGCTGCACCCGAATAACTCCCTAAGGAAAAGTCTGCACCTCAGGTATGAGGGCCAATTCTTTTTTTTCTGGAAGACAATAGAGGGCAGAAAACTGTACTGGTAAGGATCTTAAACGGAGACCAACATCGAGTCTCGTTAGGAGAAAAAACAATAGTCTAAGTAAATGAAAACTCCTAGACGGAAGGTCCAGACTGTCACACCATGCTACATAAAACCACCAAATGCGGTAGGACTGTGCAGCCGCAACTGGTATTGTGGCACGAAGCATAGTGGGGATAACAGATTTTGGGATGCCTCTGCATCTAAAGATAGCGGCCTCAACAGCCACAGCTTCATTAGGTTGGGGTGTACGAAGACGACCCTGGTGCCGAAGGTCCGGACAAAGTGGCAGGGGGCCACGAATCATCTGCTAAGAGAGTCTGAAAGTCCAAGAACCAACACCTTTTGAGATCAGGCCGCTGCCACAAGTATGACCGAGGCCAACTCGTGGTATATCCGCTTAGGAGACAAGGAAGTAGTGGAATTGGAGAAAATAGGCAAACCATGTTGTAAGTCCATGGAACTGTTAGCACGTCCACTGCCTCTGCAACTGGATCACGAGTCTGGACCCATATCTTGTAGCTGATGTTTAATCAAGCTGCCATGAGGTCCACTTGAGGCTGACACCAACGACGGACCAAGGCTTGGAATACGTCTGGTGAAGCATCGATTTTCTGGGTTGGAGATCCTGGTGACTGAGGCAATCTGCTTTCCAGTTGACCACTCCCGGGTAGAAAACCGCTGACAGGATCACTGACTGACTGTACCCTCAGCAGGTGAGACCATAGTAAGTGTGCGCCTGCTCTGAGTTCCAGCACATTTATGGGCCACTGTCTGTCCTGTGCAGACCAACAGCCCTGAAAATGACAGCCTGGGACTACTGCTCCCCATCCTCGGATCCTGGCGCTTGAGATCATGATTATCCAATCCCACAGTCCAAAACTCTTCAGCCCGCCAAGAGATTGTTGGGTTGTATCCACCAAGGGAGAGACACCCTGGTTATCGGGGCCAACCGAATCATCCGATGTAGAAATAGGTTAGACTCTGACCCCTGTGTGCGGAAGTCCAAATTGTAGTGCATCTAAGGCAGCTACCATCTTTCCTAAGAGACAAAGACAAATAAGTAAAAACACCTTCCTTGGTCTGAGAACTAGACTGAACTAGTAGCCGAATTACTGGGCTTTGTCTACCGGTAGGAACACTGTAACTTCGTATTCCGGATCAGCTGCAGAAACTGGAATCTTAGGGATAAGATTGATAATCCAGCCATGCTGTGTCAGAGGCTCGTATGTTATCATGGCGTGGTCCAAGAGAAGAAGTTCTGATGGGGCCTTAATCAACAGATCATCAAAGTATGGAATTCTGGTCACACCTGATGTAAGAAGGTGTGCAATCATCACTTATGTCATAGGAAAAGAACCTGTGTGCTACGACCCGGGTTTCACAGCGTGGAGGTTTGCAGTTCTTACCAGTGAGGGCATTGTGGCATGGTCCTTCTGGCGGGGGAGCTGGCATGTGGAGACTGGCATTGCATGTATGCAGAGGTTTGCCACTGTTGGGCCATCCTGGCAAGGATAAGTCTAGTGGCGTCTCCACATCGCTGCTGTCTGGGCACCACCATCTTGTCTTTGGCCATGAGTAGGCCAATCGTCTGTGGGTCCCCTACTCTCTCTGGCCTATCACGTTCTGTTACTGGGTACTTAAGGGTGTTTGGAGCGCCCCGTAGTTGCCAGTGCAACGTGTTCACAGTGTCAGCTGTGTGAGAGTTCTCTGCGCTCCTGAACCTTAGACTTGTCAGCCTCCAGCTCCCTGCATAGCCTGCACCGCTCTGCCTTGCCTTGCACCCCGCTGGGATCAGCCCTGCACCTTCCACCAGACCCACTCCTGCCTGAACCTGTCTCCCCAGTTAACCCATTCCTGCGCAGCCATCATCACAGTATTACCAGATTCTCCTTTCAGCCATCATCACAGCATTACCGGATTCTCCTTTCAGCCATCATCACAGTATTTCTGGATATCCCTCTCAGCATACCAGAATATCCACTTCACTCTTACAGTCTATCTGGATGCACCTCATTCATCTCACTGATCTGGACATTCGTTTATTCCCACTCACTACAGTTCGCTCCTGCCACATATATTAGTTTGTTATTACTGGACTTTAGTTTATCTTATTGCTCATGTCTACCAACATTCACATTAAACAACCCACCTTTCAGTTTAAACCTGTTCCGGTGTCTATTCCTGTTACCACTCCAGGTCCACAACAAACACAGCCGCTAACACTGTGTTTGTCCCAAACTGTGGCTGTAGCACATGTGCACCAGCCCATAGAGCCACCAGGCTTACTTTCCATAGAAATGAGAACTCCACCGGTTTTAAGCTCATGATGACCGGTTGAATCGGTTCCAGTTTGAAGTGATAAACCATTATATACAGAGGTAAAGTCTTGAAAATTAGGATGGGCCTGACAGACCCGGCCGACTTGATGTATATTAACCGAGACCAGCACTGCTAATTCCAGTAGAGATGGAATCACCTCTAGCATAACCGAGGCCTTGTCTACTGACACCAGTAGACCCGTAGGGAAGAAACCGCTTTAGAGGTTATCCTCTACCCTATGGAAAGCAATCTGCGATTCCACAGATCTGAAGAGGTCCGTTTCCAAATCTGCTGAAAAGTCTAGCGAGCTGCCAGTGTAGGAGGTCCCAAGTGAGATGGGAGATTGTCATGCCGCCTGTTTTTCAGCTGGCTTTTGCTTCAGACGACATGCGACCATCTGTGGACGACCTCTACCTCTGCCAACTCTAATCTGTGATAACACTGGAATATGTGGTCGTACATATTTCTTCATCAATTCACGAATATATGCATGCTTATGTTCCTTTATTTTCCCTTATATTGCAATGTAGAATATATAGAAATTTTAGGATGAGATTCAGTATTAGTATAGTTGTGTGAGATGCAGCTGTGTCTCAGCTGTTGAATGGTCTCAGACCTGGAGAGAAATAAGGCCTACCCTTTTCCTCTTCAAAGTAAATAGATGGGTCCCTGTTGCATCAGTCATTTTGTTTAATGCTTGATCTAAAAGTATATTATATAATGTATTAAAAAGTATATAGAGGAGGGGTGTGGTCTGGCTGCAAAGCTGATCAGCAGCACTTGGGAAGAGCTCCAAGAGAAATCCCGGATAAACCCCTTTTTTATATATAAGAGGGGCGCACATAGCCTCTTAAACTACAGCTTGTGACCTGCTGTATCCGGTGAGCACTGACAGGAGGTTTGTCTGTCCCCAGCGAGCGGATCCTGGACTCCGGATCATCTGCGGCCTACATCCCGCCTAAAGCCGCGGCTTCGATTGCGGGTGATACCCGCCGCCGCCAGCAGATCATCGCGGCCTCCATAGTGAAGTCGCGGACAATACCACGCCATCGTGGACCCCACAGGCATCTTTACTATCCTCCCAACAAACCCCGGAGAGCCCAGGGAGGTCGCCGCTGCCCGCCGCACCTAATTGGGTGAGCGCGGTGAAGTGAGTGAGGTGAAGGGGGCCGCCGATCCTAGCCACTGCCGCTTACCTGCGGCCGCTGTGGTGTGTGCCGGTGCCCTTCTCTTCCCCTCTGATTACCCTGGGGACCTGCGTTTCTCCAGATCTACATCCCAACACACTGGAGAGATAAAGGAGGGGCAGTATCAGTAATCCACAGCCTCTCACTATTGCGTATTGCGGTCCCAGAGCGGCCGAGGCCTAGTGCATATCCAGAGGCCCCGACCTCAATTTTGGAGCATCGCGGAGCGGGGTGGTAGCGGCGGCTGCTGGACGGAGCCACGACTCCGCAGCACCCTCTGGACCTGCATGGACTGCCCGGACACAAGGAGGGACCAGCCTCACTCCTTGGGGGCCCTCAGAAACTCCCACGAACAGACCCGCGAAATAGCAGGTGGTCGCCATTTTACCTATTGCTGCTCCAGACTTGCACTGTTGGACGGGACTCAAGGTGAGATAGATAATATCACCAGGGAACCCCCGGAGGTAACGCGGACAAATCCGCGAATCGTGGGGGGCCGCCATATTGCCAAATATCGCTCACTGCAGCTACCTCATATTACTGTGCTGACAGGGGACCCAGAGCTATACGGGAGCACTTTTATATCCAACAGCTCAGGAACCCTGGCTCACTGTCAAAAGATAATACATTTCTGCCAGATCTACGTCTATGAAACCGTAATAAATACCACTGTTCCGAAATGTTGGCTTATGTATCCTAAGTCCAATTTGACCCTCCGTCACCCGTATGTATCTTGAGTAACAGTATAAGCCGCCATACCTGATATCTAACACATAACAGTGGGCCTTCCGCTCTTTCATGATGGCACCTAAACGCTCGAAGCCTTCGACTGTTTCACAAGTATCGTTCTTCAAAGCGTCTCCCTCCTCACAAACTGATAAAGCAGGCCCATCATCTAATAAGAGCACTAAACACCCGTCTGCTTTGAGCACCCCATCTGACGACCTCCCACGAGCTTCCTCCAAACAACTGGAAGTTGCAGATGATGCCCCACTCACAATGGGCTCTATGAAGATGCTCTTGGCTTCCTTTAAGGATGATATTACTTCTGAATTTAAATCAGCCTTGCAATCTTGTCAACGCTGGGTGGACGACTTGGGGTCCCGCACAGACCACTTGGAGAACAAGCTGGAAGAGGTCGTAAAATCACATAATGAACTGATCAACCTTCATGAAGAGTTACAGTCTGAGGTCACATCCCTGAGGATTAAGACCGCAGACCTGGAAGATAGGTCTAGGCGAAATAATCTCAAGCTCCGTGGGATTCCGGAGACAATTCCCAATTCAGAGTTGACAGCACATGTGACGGATTTATTTACGAAACTTCTACCAACTACACAGATATCAGATTTTTTACTGGACCGTGTGCATAGACTGCCTAAAACCCGTAATGCCCCTACCGATGCTCCTAGGGATGTTCTGACGCGAGTAAATTTTTTCCACACTAAAGAGGCTATCCTTCGTGCAGCAAGGTCAGCAGATGCTTCCACTATGGGAAAAATCCAAATCTTTGGTGACCTCTCTGCTGCAACGCTAGCATTAAGAAGATCATTTCTACCAGTCACCAGAGCCCTACAAAAGGCTTCCATCAATTATAGATGGGGCTTCCCCACTAAATTTATAATCAATAGGAATGGCTCTACCACAGTCGTATCGGATCCAGCGGCAGGTATCCAGCTACTAGTGTCTTGGAATTTAGAAGACATCTCACAGAAGTTACCAAGCAACCTGCATATAAACCAGGAATGGACTTAATGGTTCTCAGAATGTCTGTATCCTTTCGTATAGCGGTGTGCCCACCTAGTGTTACTATACTTAACTGATTTTCCGTGGTATGATGCTTCTTTTTCTCTTTTTAGTATGTGATATTTTATAATTAGGGCGACTTACATAGAGGTAGTAGATCTTAACATAGAGCTACCTTTTCAGTTTAAGCCGCAAAATGGAGCATCTTGTTCATGTACCGTTTATTTCACAGTTGGGAACACTGGGTGCGTGCCTATTGCTTTTTTTTTATATATATATACATCTGAGACCTTTTTCTCTGTTCTCTATTTAAGTGATAGATGTAGGTCGTTGTATGTGTTTTCAGTTTCTTTTATATAGAATACTCAAGTTTAATGTAAAGTATACTGACCCCGGGGGACGGGGGTTAAGTGACCACTTACCCCAATGTATCACCTAAGAAGGTGGTCCCTGATAGTTTCTTTATGGAACTATTCATTTTTTCCTTTTTTTCTTATTTTTCTGTTTTCGTTTTTTTTTTTTTCATATAGTTTTCAGGTACTTCATATAACTAGCAATCTGATATTATCTTTGGTACCCTTAGATTCAGTACAATTAATGCTAAGCAATGTCATAATATTTCCAATTGGTTAAGATATTATCTATTAACGTGAAGGGACTCAACTCTCCCAATAAAAGATGTCTGGCACTGTGATATTTTGCTAAATGTAAGGCTCATATCATAGCTATGCAAGAGACCCATTTCCAACAATCCGCCCCCCCTCAATTTTCTAATTTGAAATTTCCCATTTGCTATACCTCCAATGGCCCTTGCAAAAAAGCTGGAGTGGCAACTCTATTTTCTAAAACAAGTAATTTTATCTTAGATAAACAAATTAATGATAAGGAGGGACGATATCTTATACTCGTAGGTAAATTAGATAATGTTCCAGTGACACTTGCATCAATATATGCTCCAAACACGAAACAAATATCCTTTATTAGGAAATTTTGCACGGCTCTTCAAACATATAAAAAAGGGATTTTACTATTATTGGGAGATTTTAATATTGCTCCAGATCCGCTGTGGGATAAATCCTCATCCAAATCAAAAATTAATTCACAACCTTCTCAAAATCATTCTCAGAGTTTCAGACGAATCCTAAGTAAATACGAGTTGTATGACGTATGCAGGGCAGGGCATCCGGGTGAGAGGGACTTCACCTTTTATTCTCAGGTGCACAAATCCTATTCCCGCATCGATCTGGCATTGGCAGATAAATGGTCCTTACCGTATATTAAACAATCATCAATCCTGCCAGTTGCCTGGTCAGATCATGCGGCAATGTCCATAGACTGGGATATCAATAGATTGAGGTCTCCCCCAGGCCCCTGGCGCTTGGGAGAATATCTTCTGACCCATACCGAATCTAAACAATTAATATCCAATGCCCTTTCCCTGTTTCTGGAAACCAACAAACCAGAGGACACTTCCTCGTTTACTTTTTGGTGTTCGCTTAAAGCAGTGCTTAGGGGTTCAGCTATTCAGGCAGCGGCTCGCTTACATAAGGCGTCTATTCTCCAACAAGTTAATATCGAATGTCGACTGGCAGATTTAGATGCTAAACATAAACTTAATCTGAAGGATGACGCAATTTATAGGGAACTACTTAATGCCAGAACAGAATGGAACACTTTAGCCCTTAAAAAAGTCCATCAGACAATGTTTAAGCTACGTCAAAAGTTCTATATTCAGGGAGACATGGCAGGTCGAATGCTTGCACGAAAGTTAAGGGGGAAAAGAGCAAAAGAAAGTATAAGAATGATTTCCAATATCAAAGGTACCAAAATTACAGATCCCTATGCTATAGCGGAATCCTTTGCGCAGTACTATTCCTCCCTTTACAATCTGAAAGACGACCCTATGACGTCCCAAAGCTCACTAACCCAGATAGATGACTTTCTTAGTACAGTGGATCTTCCTTCCCTGGACGCTGACGCTTTAACTGCACTAGCTGACCCCTGGTCTGAGGAAGAAATTTTATCAGTTATCAGATCCCTTCCTCTGGATAAGGCTCCGGGGACCAGACGGTTATATAAATAAATTTTTTAAATGCTTTCAAGATACTTTGTCTCCCATCTTAGCACACATGTTTAATGATGTTTCATCAAAGGGCTCTTTCCCGAGGGAAATGCTAGAGGCGAGAATAGTAGCATTCCCCAAACCAGGTAAAAATTTGTCCTTCATGGCTAACTATAGGCCAATTGCACTTCTCAATACAGATATTAAAATATTCGCCAAACTTTTAGCAAACAGACTTAGGGCCTGATTCAGAGCCGGACGCTATTTGCGCTTGCTCGTTCAGAAAATAGGGGTGGCTATTCAAATGAACCGTTCGCTCTTTGCAGTCTGTTCACGCCTCTATGTCTGAACGAGCGAACAAAACTTGCGGTCGTTTTTTGAAAAAATACGCCCCCTGGCCGCTCGCATCCTACGTCATGTCAGCTATTTATTAGATTAATCGAGTACATCGACCAGGGTATGAACTGCTCGCTATTCTTGTGGTTGGTTTTTGCTACCAAAATTTTGCGAGCAGTTTTGGCTATAAAATAACCCAGTGACATGGTCAATGACGCTGCTGTATTAATTATGCACACCCTTAAAACCCCCGTTTTGACCTTTAAGCACGCCTGCGTTCGGATCTCCACTCCCCGTTTTCAAGCACCTTCCCGTTACCACCCACTTACGCCTCATTCTGTCACTCAAAATAGCAGGCATTCGCAATTTAGCGAACA
The DNA here is from genome assembly GCA_031769625.1 of Taudactylus pleione. Taxonomy (NCBI): domain Eukaryota; kingdom Metazoa; phylum Chordata; class Amphibia; order Anura; family Myobatrachidae; genus Taudactylus; species Taudactylus pleione. The sequence goes on from JAUIMM010000037.1 coordinate 10,041,592, forward strand.
AACGATTTTCGGCCGCACTGACTGGTTCGCGCATGCATATTACGATCCGTATGCATGCACAGTTGGGCAAATATCGCTCGGAGCGAACGAGCGGCCGCTTACGAGCGGCTCTGAATCAGGCCCTTAATTCACTGCTACCGATTTTAATACATCAAGATCAGGTAGGATTTGTGACAGGGAGGCAGGGACCCAATAATACGAGAAAGGTGATCAATATTATTGAATCTTTCTCCAGTTTTGACAAACCTCTCCTACTTCTATAATTTGACGCAGAAAAAGCGTTCGATAGACTGAATTGGCAATATTTAAAAGCAGTATTGGTTAAATTTGGAATAAAGGGCAGCTTTCTCACGTCAATACTTGCATTATATTCTTCCCCCTCGGCCAGAGTCTTTGTTAATGGCATACTTTCCACCCCATTTATGATTACAAATGGTACGAGACAAGGATGTCCCTTGTCTCCACTGGTGTTTGCTCTGGCGATCGAACCATTGGCAGAAGCCATCAGACAGGACCATAACATCGCAGGCCCTACCCTCTTTGGCAAAATGTACAAAACAAGCCTGTTTGCTGATGACATCCTGCTGACACTAACAGATCCGATTAACTCCTTAGCAGCTCTACATAGTCTGTTGGAAGCATTCTCTGGGGTCTCTTACTATAAACTAAACTGTTCTAAAACGGAGGCTCTCCCGATTAATTTCCCACAACACTTATTGGCATCCCTTAAAGTGAATTACACATATGCCTGGCAGGATCATTCTATTAAATATTTAGGAATTCATTTAACGGCCACTACTAATAGTCTAATAGCAGCTAATTATTTACCATTGATACGACAACTGTCGTTGTTATTTAAGGATTGGATGATGTCCGATATATCATGGATGGGCAGACTTTCTGCCTTAAAAATGGTTGTACTACCAAAGATATTATATTTTTTTCGAACATTGCCCATATTAATCCCTCAATATGTACTCATTAGAATTCAAAAACTTTTTACCTCCTATATTTGGAGGGATAGGAAACCTAGGCAAGCAAGGAAAATACTGTCCTTACCTAAGATGGAGGGAGGCATGGGACTCCCGGATCTTCGCAAGTACCAAATAGCATCCCTACTAGCACAAATAAATCCTTGGTTTTCAAAGGGGAAATTGATGCCATGGGTCCAGTTGGAATGGGATATGGCTACTCCATTCCCACTCATAGATTGCCTCTGGTTACCATCTCATGTTAGAATCCCATGGATTCGAAAAATGTACGACGATATCCACAACCAGGAAAGCCTGGTTAGAAATGGTTAACGCGTTACCAGAAGTTGGTCTTCCTTCCACGGGTTTTTCTCTGGAGGGACTGGCCGCTTTAATACCAAATTTAAGCTTTGAGAGGTATTTTTTCCCTTAAAGAAATAACTACACTCGGCACTCTTCAACCATTTACCCAAATTAATGCACAATTCCACACCTCTTTTAGAGAGTTTTATAAATATTTACAAATAAGACATTGGCTTCAAAGTACAACTCCACCCCCACACATCATCAAAGATCTTCTTAAACTTTTAGCAAATCAACTTAATAAAGTTAATAACAAAGGAGCCATTACATGGTGGTACTCTCAATTAACGACTCCCACAGAATTCAACAAACTGGTAACAATTGTGAAATGGGAAACAGATCTCTCTTGTATCTTCTCTGAAGAGGACTGCAGTTTAATTTATAAAACTAGTCATAAAGTTTAAAAATGTATATCGCATATGGAATAATATTATAGGTTACTCCACCGGCAATATTTTACGCCTAAACTAATGCATACTATTTCTTCATCTCACTCCAATCTGTGTTGGCGGAACTGTGGCCATGTCGGCTCTTTACTCCACATATTTTGGACTTGCCCATTAATCACTCTGCTATGGAAAGAAGTGTTTATTTTAATATCAAAAATTGTAAAGATCACTATCCCCCTGCACCCGGTTACAGCTATTTTTCATATATACAAAGACGACATGACCTCTAACAACCGTTATTTAATGGGACACATCCTGATAGTCACTAAAATAATGTTGGCCCAAAATTGGAGAACTTCTACAATCCCCACTTTAGAAGATATAGAAAAAAGGTCCAAACTCACTTTGAGTTTGAAACAGCTGGAGTAAGCTACTCCACAGCACCATCCAATCCGCTAATTCAGTGGCTGAATAGGTCTGAATACTGGTCCTCAAAACCTGAACCCAGAGACCCAAACTATTACATTTTGGATAAATAACTGAGCTTGAGTGGATCATTGGAGGTTACGGGGAGAGTTATCTTGTCCCTTCTATGGCTTTGACCATCTGGAAGACATGACTATAGCTAGTAGTCTATACCTTGTCAATTTAGTTGTTTGCAATTTGGGATTACTAGATCAAAATAATGTGATTATATATTAACTGATGAAAACAGTTGCCTGTTACAGCCGGTATCAATAATACCGGGTTATATCTGTTAGTATCTATGCAAATATTGTACCTATTTGTATATTTCTGTTTCCCCAATCCCTTCCCTTTTTTTATTTCTGTATCCCAGATCCTAGCCTAATAATTTTGAAACAATAAAAATGTAATGTTTAAAAAAAAAAAAAAAAGTATATAGAGATCAGTGTTTATTTCTATGCAGGTGCGATTAACTGCAGAGATATGTATAAGTTAGAACTGATGAGGCAGCCATTTCTTTTAATGGTTCAGCAATAGAAAGAATTGTAGTTTTAAAATGTCAGTTGTAGCGTGTGCAAAACAGCAGACAACAAGTCTTAGTGTGAGGTTCTGGTTTGTTGTGGGCCCGGGGTGGTAAAAGGAGCAGACACTGAAGCAGATTTAAAAATAAGTGGAGTTTTTAATGAGTGGCTTAACAGCCATGAATATAGAAAAACAAAAAGTCTGGGTATAGCACTAAAGTGCACTTGGGAAACTGTAGTGAAGCAATGGGAAAAAGTCCAGGTAGTGACAACAGAAGGTAGTCCAGTATTCCAGGGTTTGTGAGGCTGAAAAGAATTGCAGGCTGAAATGAGTTGCAGACTGAAGTGAATTGCAGGCTGAAGTGAATGGCAGGCTGAAGTGAATTGCAGGCTGACAAATAATGTCCAGGGAAACTGCAAGTGGAGGCAAGGTGCAGGGTAACAGCTGACACAGGTACTCAGGCAAGGGAGAGGTAAAGGAGGAGGCAGGAGCCAGTGGGGCTGGAACAGGCAGGGTGAAGCAGGCCAGGTAATGATCCCAACAGGCAGGTGAATGAGCACGGGAACTCTCTCAGCTCTTGCTGAGAAACACATTGCACTGGCAATGAGAGGAAGCTCGGCACTCCCTTAAATACCAAGTGCTGCACTGTGACAGGCCAGAGAGAGCATGTGACACACCAGGATAGGACAACTAGGTCACATGACCGGAGGCAAGATGGCGGCGCCCATGCCAGAGCGGAACGGAAGCACCACCAGGCCTAACCAGACCAGAGTGACAGTATGCCCACACATGACTACGCGCAGCCAATGTACCCCGCCAGATACCAGTGCCACCGCCAGACACCCCTTGCCATAGCGTCCTTACAGGTAATACCTGCTGGCCGGCATTCCAAGAAACCCTGGTAATGACAGTACCCTCCCCCTTATGAGTGGCCTCAGGACACTCACCAGGCTTTTCAGGATGGACAGCATGGAATTTCCTGGTGAGTGCATCAGTCCAACAACATTCTTCCGGGCCACAACCCTTCCAATCCAGAAGGTACTGTAATCGACCCCTGCGGACACGAGAATCCAGAACCTAGGAGACCTCGAACTCCACACCTCTAGCAGCCTGGATACGAGGGGGAACAGGGAGAACTTTGAGGAACTTGTTTAGGATTAATTGCTTAAGTAAGGAAATGTGGAAGGAGTTTGGAATTCTTAAGTAAGAGGGAAGCTGAAGGCGATAAGCCACAGGATTGATTATTTCTGTGATGGAGAAGGATCCGATGTAACGTGGGGCAAACTTCATGGAAGGGACTCTGAGGTGTAGGTTCCGGGTGGACAACCAAACCTGGTCTCCAACTTTCATGCAAGGTACCTTCCTTCACCTCCTGTCTGCTTATAGTTTGTAGTGAGAGGACGTCTTCTCCTAATCAGTGCGCACTCGAGCCCATATGGACGCAAATGTCTGTACAGTATCCTCTACGGCTGGAACATCAAAAGCCGGCAGGCTCCAGAATTCAGGTACTCGAGGGTGAAGACCGTAAACCACCTGGAATGGAGTCTGATTTGTAGAGGAATGATATGAGGCATTGTGCACGAATTCAGCCCAGGGCAGTAACTCGGACCAATTGTCTTGGGATGATGACATGAATATTCTTAGAAGGTCCTCATTGACTCTTTCTGTGGATCCATTACTCTGTGGGTGGTAGGCTGTGGAAAAATTGAGTTTTACTTGCAGAATGGAACATAAGGCTCTCCAAAACTTTGCCACAAACTGAACGCCACAATCTGAGACTATTTCCGCAGGAAGTCCATGCAGGCGGAATATGTGCTGGACAAACAAATGAGCCAAATCAGAAACTGTGGGTGATTTCTTTAGAGGGACATAATGGACCATCTTCGAAAATCGATCCACCATGACCCAGATGGTGGTGTAGCCCTCTGAACTTGGTAAGTCCGTTACAAAGTCCATGGAGAGGTGCGTCTATGGACATGATGGAATGGGTAGAGGCAACAACTCACCCGATGGGGCTTGATGGGAGGATTTGTGCTGGGCACATGGGGTACATGAAGAGACAAACTACAATACATCAGTCTTCATCGAGGGCCACCAGTAGGACCTTTTAAAAAATTCCAGGGTCCTCCGAGTACCTGAATGACTTGCGAAGCGTGAGGAGTGAGCCCATATGAGCAGCTGCCTTAACCGGGGCCACAAAGGTTTTCCCAGTAGGAGGCTGTAGCTGTGTGGTAACAAACACTCTTGATTCCAGCACGGGGGTGCTGCGCAAGGTTTCAGTATTGTTGTCACAGGGAAATGATCTAGATAGAGCATCTGCTTCCTGATTGAGGGCTCCAGAGTGAAAGGTCAGAGTAAAATGGAATCGAGCAAAGAATATTGCCCATTGGGCCAGATGAGGACTTACACACTGGATATTTTTGAGGAAGAGGAGGTTTCTATGGTCAGTGATATCAGGTATTGCCACTCTTTAAGTGCCAGCTTAACTGCCAAAAGTTCTTGTTCACCAATAGCGTAATTTTTTTCGGCAGGAGAAAACTTCTTGGAGGAGAAGCCACAAGGGTGAACTCGGTTATCCTCATACCATTGAGATAGAACTGCTCCCACTGCCTCCGAAGATGCATCTACCTCCAACTGTCACGGCTGCCGACACTTGAGACTCCTGGAGGGAGGCAGGCCTACTAGGCACAATAAACTGGGGTGGTCTTAGGAATGACCTTTCCATGAAACTCAGTAGCACAGGATAAAAGTAAAACAGAATTTATTCACATAAGTATTATAAACAGCAAGGTCTCAAATAAAGTCTCAAACAGCACAGAGGTTCACATATGCAATAATATGTATAGGAGAGAATCCCCAAATATATATAAGCAGTCTTTAGCATATAAGAACTAACGTGGTAGGGAACCCCGAGTCCAGAATGAGGCTAACACCTCACGATGACATTAAGGACCTTTGCCAGGGTAGAACCCTGTAGTAATGGAAATCCGGAGCAGAGCAGGCCCTGCAGAATAATATAGATCCAGAACAGGACCGAGCCCTGCAGTGCAGTGAGAGATGAAGCAAACTTGAGCCTTGTGGAGTAGTGAAGTCGGAGCGGGGTTAAGCCCTGTAAGACGATGAGATTCCAGGATAGGGTTGAGCCCTGCGGCGTGGCTACAGTTTGGAGTGGGGTTGAGCCCCGTGATGCAGAGAGGATTGTGGCAGGGCTGAGTCCCGGGATGCAGAGAAGATAGTAGCGGGGTTGAGCCCTGTGATGTAGAGAAGGTTGTAGCGGGGTTGAGCCGCGGGATGCGGAGAAGATTGTGGTGGGGTTGAGCCCCGTGATGCGGAGAAGATTGTAGCAAGGTTGAGCCACGTGATGCAGAGAAGATTGTAGCAAGGTTGCGCCCTGTAGTGTGGCTAGGGTTCGGAGCAGGGTTGAGTCCCGTGATTTAGAGATGACACTGTAATGGTGCAGTTGACAACTGTATCAAGGATGAGTTCAATATCCACAGGAACGGAAAGACAACAGGCAAAGTAAATAGTGCAAAAATAGTGAAACTGCAGTGATGGAGCAATAAGCAATACTTAGGCAATAAGAATGCTGGGCCCTGTAGTGCAGCGGGTTACTGACATCAAAAGTTCATCTGGGATATAACAAAGTCCACAGCAATCCACAGGCACAGCGGGGATCTGGCAGGAGTCCAAGAAAAGACCTGAAAGCAATGTAGCACAGACACTGAGACACAGTTAGTAACAGGCTTTATACTAGAGATCTGTAATCCATAGGAAGTTTCAGAAAATGTGACCCAAATGGAATCAGGTTTGAAATAATGAGCAATCTAGGAATCCCACAACCTGACGACACCTGGGAAACAGATGATCACTTTAACACTCTATCCCCTGAATAAGAAGCATGCCAGCAAGCAGGATAGCTCCTCCAACAACCACAGTGGAACTTTAGCAAAAGTAGTTTATCTTTATGTATTGAAATAGTCGCAATCCTGACAGTACCCCCCCCCCTTTTGGGTGGTCTCCGAACACCCACCAGGTTTTAAAGGGAATTTAGCATCTTTAGCATATGTATCAATTTAGGAGCATGGACATCAGAGTCTTTAATCCAAGATCTCTCCTCCAGCCATAACCCTTCCAGTCTGCAAGATATTGCAATTGATTTTGATGCTTAAGTGAATCCAGAATCTTATCGATCTCAAACTCCACACCTCGAGCAGGTGTTATGGGAGGTAATTTAGGCAAGCTGTCATGAAATCAATTAAGAATCAATGGTCTAAGCAAGGAGACATGAAAGGAGTTAGATACATGCATAGTTGGAGGTAACTGTAACTTACATGCGACTGGATTGATAATTTTTATAATACGAAAAGGACCAATATACCAGGGAGCAAACTTCATGGTAGGTACTTTAAGTCGAAGATTTCTAGTAGACAACCAGACACAGGCCCTGATTCAGAGCCGGACGCTCTGAAAGAGCGCTCGCTCTGAATCAGGGTGTTTTTTTTTTTGCAATAGCTGTGGGTGACCACCCACAGCTATTGGAAGCGGCCAGCATGATGGTCGCGATGGTCAAGACCATTGCGACCATCAGGATTGCGACAAGACCCTTGTGGTAGGGTCTCGTGGCCACAAGCCCCAGAGAGCTTCTGGCTCTAATAGAGCCGGAAGCTCTCCCACTGACATCAACGGTGATGTCAGTGTGGCCGCCCACAAACGGCAGGCATTCGCATGGGAACGCCTCCATTTGTGAAGCCATCCCACACCTCCAAAACGGTGCGAGCTGTCGATCAAAATCGACAGCCGCCCCCTTTTAGTGCAAGACCCAGAGCGACGGAGCGCCCATTGCTAGCTGGGTCTCGCACATGCGCACGTCGGAGTCAGCTTCAGTGTGCGCATACGCAGTGGCCTAACATCGACCCACTCACGAGCGCATAGTGCTTGCGAGCGGGTCTGAATCAGGCCCACGATCCTCAACAGAATGATTAGGAACAGCCGAACGTTTTCTATCAGCAAAGGTTTTATAATTGTGAGAGGCTTTCCTAAGACACTTATGTACCTGGGTCCAAATTCCAGAAAAATGTTGGAGGGTAGCTTTAGCTGCTGGGACGTCCACAGTAGGAATTGACTGAAGCTCAGGAACTTAAGGATGTCGACCAGTATTGGCAAAAAAAGGACTTAAACCTGTAGCAGACGAATAAAGAAAGTTATGAGCAAACTCAGCCCAAGGCAAAAAATCCATCCAATCATCTTGGGAGGAAGAAATATACATTCTTAAGAAGGTCTCCAACTCCTGGTTCACTCGTTCAGTTTGGCCATTTGACTGAGGATGATATGCAGAAGAAAATTGTAATTTAATTTGCAATGATGAACATAAAGCCCTCCAAAACTGAGCAACTGGACACCCCGATCAGACACTATCTCAGAAGGAAGTCCATGAAGACGAAATATCTCTTTGATAAGTATTTGTGCTAATTTGTGGGGTGGTGGAATTCGAGCCAAAGGACAAAAATCAGCAATCTTGGTAAAACGATCCCACACTACCCAAATAACTGTACACCCCCTAGACTCAGGAAGATCTGTAATAAAATCCATGTAAAGATGGGTCCATGGTTGGGTGGGAATGGGTAGTGGATGGAGAGGACCAACTGGAGACTGCTGGGAGGACTTATGTTGTGCACACTTAGAACAAGAACGTATAAACTCTTGGACATCTTTTTTCATGGAAGACCACCAATAGGAATGTTGCAAAAAAGAGTACAGTTTGCATACCCCTGGATGTCCAGAGAAACGAGAATTATGAGCCCAGGAAAGAAGTTTACCTTGTAACTCAGGTGCCACAAATATCTTCCTACAAGGAGGATCAGGAGAAATGGAAATTGAAGAAAAGGCCAGTGTTTATTATAAGGTACCTTTGATCCTCATTTTGTTCTTTCTCTTCCAACATTGAGCGTGAGAGAGCATCTGCCTCTTTTTTTTGTCATAGCAGTAATTGAGGCTACAATCATTGAAAACGCTTTGATAAACTTTCTGTAATAATTGGCAAAGCCTAAAAATCTCTGAATAGACTTTAACGAAGTGGGTAAAACCCAATCTTGAATAGCCTTTAACTTTTCAGGGTCCATCTGAAGCTTAGAACCGGAGATGATATACCCCAAAAAAGGTATAACTGGAACTTCAAAAACACACTTGGAGATCTTACCATACAGCTTATTAGCTCGAAGACAACTTAATACCTCTTTAACATGGGTACGATGATCAGAAAGATTCCTGGAAAAAAATCTAAATATCATCAAGATAAACAATAACAAACTGGTAAAGTATATCTCGGAAAATTTCATTCACAAACTCCTGGAACACAGCAGGAGCATTACATAAACCAAAAGGCATGACGAGGTTCTCATAATGGCCATCTCGCGTATTAAACGCGGTTTTTCACTCATCACCCTCTTTAACTCTGATCAAGTTATAAGCTCCTTTTAGATCAAGTTTAGTAAATAGTTGAGAACCCTTAACGCTATCAAACAATTCCGTAATGAGAGGTAAAGGATATTTATTTTTTACTGTAATCTCATTTAGACCTCTAAAGTCGATACATGGATGAAGACCGCCATCTTTTTTCTTTACAAAAAAGAAGCCCGCTCCAGTGGGAGATGAAGAAGGCCTGGTAAACCCCTTTCATAGGTTATCTCGCACATACTCCGACATGGCTTGAGTCTCAGGAACAGAGAGAGGGTATACTCGACCTTTAGGCAGCATTTTACCATGGATAAGTTCAATAGGACAATCCTAGGGGCGATGCGGTGGGAGTTCGTCTACCGCCTGCTCAGAAAAGACATCAGCAAATTCATGATAAGGCTGTGGGAGAGAAGGTGGAACATCTACTTTCACTTCAGCCAATCATACCACAGGAATCAAACAATTTCATTTGCATTTGGGACTCCAAGAAAGAATTTGAGAACAAGTCCAATCAATATGAGGGTTATGAAGAGTTAACCATGGTAAACCAAGAACTATATCATACATAGAAATAGGTAATACCAAAAACTCGAAACATTCTTCACGCAAAGCTCCTACCCTCAACTTCACAGACTTTGTTTGATGTGTAACATATCCATTAGAAATTCTAGTCCCATTTACTGCAGAAAGGGAAAAAGAACGGGTTAATTTGACAACAGGAATTTTCAACTTTGCAACCAAAGACAATGAAATAAAATTGCCAGCTGCTCCAGAATCTAGCAATGCAGAAAACTCTTACCATGAAGAACCAAAGTCAGGAATGCTCACAGAAATTAAACAATCTTTTTTGGGGGAAACTTTAGAGAGCACATGTTCTGAGGATGCACAATACAAGCACAGATTAGAACGCCTTCTATGTTGCACTTAAGTTCTGCAGCTATAGTTTGAAAACGAACCACATACTGACCAACTGGAGCTGTTCCCTGCTTTACTCATAAAATGTCCACAGATGCAGCCACTGATCTTCCAGGTTCATCAAATATCCTTTTAAAAGTAGAACCAAAAACTTGGTAATTAGACATTAAGGCATAATTTCTCTCCCATAAAGGAGAGGCCCACTCAAGAGCAGTACCAGACAATAATGACATAATATAAGCCACTTTGACACGAGGGGTGGTAAAACTCTGAGGTAACAATTCAAAATGAATCTCACATTGGTTGAGAAATCCTCTACAAGTTTTTGGATTACCATCATAAGAGGTGGAAGTTAGTAGGCGTAAATGAGAAGCAGAAACCCCAGATGTATTTGTAACAGGAATTTTAAGTTTATCAAGACGTGTGGAAAGATCCTGTAGACACTGTAAAACTTGAACTTGAGTATTTTCCTGTACTTTCAAACGGGCAGTCAAACCCTGAAGCACCTGTACCCCAGTAGCATGTTCCAGATCCGGATTCATTTTTAGGTCTGTGCAAACTGTTATAGCTGCTGACACTTGAGACTCCTGGAGGGAGGCAGGCCTACTAGGCACAATAAACTGGGGTGGTCTTAGGAATGACCTTTCCATGAAACTCAGTAGCACAGGATAAAAGTAAAACAGAATTTATTCACATAAGTATTATAAACAGCAAGGTCTAAAACAAAGTCTCAAACAGCACAGAGGTTCACATATGCAATAATATGTATAGGAGAGAATCCCCAAATACTGTATATATAAGCAGTCTTTAGCATATAAGAACTACTGTGGTAGGGAACCCCGAGTCTAGAATGAGGCTAACACCTAAGGATGACATTAAGGACCTTTGCCAGGGTAGAACCCTGTAGTAATGGAAATCCGGAGCAGAGCAGGTGCAGAATAATATAGTTCCGGGATAGGAGCGAGCCCTGCGGTGCAGTGAGAGATGAAACAAACTTGAGCCTTGTGGAGAAGTGAAGTCGGAGCAGGGTTAAGCCCTGTAAAAGACGATGAGATTCCAGGACAGGGTTGAGCCCTCTGGCATGGCTAGAGTTCGGAGTGGGGTTGAGCCCTGTGATGCAGAGAGGATTGTAGTGGGGTTGAGCCCCGTGATGCGGAGAAGATTGTAGCGAGGTTGAGCCCCGTGATGCAGAGAAGATTGTAGCGGGGTTGAGCCCCGGGATGCAGAGAAGATTGTAGCGGGGTTGATTCCCGTGATGCAGAGAAGATTGTAGCGGGGTTGAGCCCCGTGATGCAGAGAAGATTGTAGTGGGGTTGAGCCCCGGGATGTGGAGAAGATTGTAGCGGGGTTGAGCCCCGTGATGCAGAGAAGATTGTAGCGGGGTTGAGCCCCAGGATGCAGAGAAGATTGTAGCAGGGTTGAGCCCCGTGATGTAGAGAAGATTGTAGCGAGGTTGAGCCCTGTAGTGTGGCTAGGGTTCGGAACGGGTTTGAGTCCCGTGATGCAGAGATGACACTGTAATGGTGCAGTTGACAACTGCATCAAGGATGAGTTCAATATCCACAGGAACGGAAAGACAACACACAAAGTAAATAGTGCAAAAATAGTAAAACTGCAGTGGTGGGGCAATAAGCAATACTAAGGGAATAGGAATGCTGGGCCCTGTAGTGTAGCGGGTGACTGACATCAGAAGTTCATCTGGAATATAACAGCAATCCGCAGGCACAGCGGGGATCTGGCAGGAGTCCAAGAAAAGACCTGAAAGCAACATTGCACAGACACTGAGACACAGTAACAGGCTTTATACTAGAGGTCTGTGATACATAGGAAGTTTCAGAACATGACCCAAATGGAATCAGGTTTGAAATAATGAGTAATCTAGGAATCCTACAACCTGATGACACCTGGGAAACAGATGATCACTTTAAAACTCTATCCCCTGAATGAGAAGCATGCCAGCAAGCAGGATAGCGCCTCCAACAACCACAATGGAACTTTGGCAAAACTAGTGTATCTTTATGTACTGAAATAGTCGCAGTCCTGACACCAACAGAAAAGGTCTATCCACGTCTGGTTGTCTTAACACTGGAGCAATGATAAAAGCTTGTTTCAAAAGCTGGAGGGCTGTCTCAGCTTCAGGAGTCCATAGAGTAGGATTAGCGCCTTTACGAGTCAATGCTGTGATGGGAGCCAACAGGGACAAAAATCCTTTAATAAAACATCTATAGTAATTGGCGAATCTGAGCAGTCTCTGGATGGCTTTCAATGTCTGGGGTCGGGACCAATTTAGAATTGCCTGAACCTTTTTGGGGTCCATTTCCAAACTGGAACCGGAGATGACATAACCAAGGAATGGCACACTGGGTACACTGAAGACACATTTCTGTAGTTTACAATAGAGGTGTTTTTTTCTTAAACGAGATAGCACTTCCTTCACATGTTTATGGTGCTCTTCTAGAGAGGAGGAAAAAATCAGTATATCGTCCAGATAAACGATTACGGAGACATACAACAAATCCCGGAAAATCTCGTTGATGAAGCCTTGAAAGACAGCAGGAGCATTGCATAAGCCGAAGGGCATCACAAGATATTCAAAGTGTCCATCTCTGGTATTAAAATCGGTTTTCCACTCATTTCCCGCACGGATACGAATAAGGTTATAGGCCCCTCGTAGGTCTAATTTAGAAAAAAATTATGGATTCCTTGACTCTGTCGAATAGCTCTCTAATCAATGGAAGAGGGTATCAATTCTTGACTGTTATGACATTAAGGCCTCGATAATCTATACATGGTCTTAACCCACCATCATTCTTCCTGACGAAAAAGAATCCAGCACCAGCAGGAGACGTAGAGGGACGAATGAACCCTTTCTCTAAATTCTCCCAGATGTACTCGGACATTGCTTTGGTCTCTGGCAAGGATAGAGGATAGGTGCGACCTCGAGGAGGCATCTTATCAGGCAGCAATTCGATGGGGCAATCCCATTCCCTGTGAGGAGGTAAGATATTAACTTGTTGTTCCGAAAAAATGTCAGCAAACAGTTGACACTCTTTGGGAATAGCTGGAGGTACTAATGTTTTCCTCATAGGTCGTATCTTGGGAAGACAGGATCTCTGAAACTCAACTCCCCATGAAAGAATTTGCATAGAGCACCAGTCTATCCTGGGATTGTGCAGACGCAACCAGGGTAACCCTAGAACGACTTCTTGGGAAGCCTCAGGAATCACGAGAAATTTTAGATACTCAAAATGGAGTGCTTCAATGTGGACTAGCACTGGTTGAGTCTCCTTGGTGACAACTCCGTTAGCCAGAGGTGACCCGATTCTCCACAGTATAGGCAGAGGTTTTTTTATATTCTTCTCTGGTGTTCTTCTCTGGAGAGGTGGGTATGATTCACCTGCATTGGCTCTTCATCTGTAGGAGGAGGAGATGGACGGGTAGAGGAAGGAAGAGTGACAGACTTAGTACAGTTAGTTCTTTGTTTCTCGGCCTGACGTTCTCTAAAGCGGAGATCAACCTTGTTACAGAGAGAAATCAGATCATTGAGATTAGTAGGAAGGTCACGGGTGACCAAGTCATCCTTCATACGGTCGGAAAGCCCATGCCAGAAAGCTGAGGTGAGGGCTTCCTCATGCCACTTGAGCTCTGATGCCAAAATCTGGAACTGTACTACATATTGGCTGATGGGACGGGTTCCTTGTTTCAGTGACATAATGCTAGATGAGGCTTATACAGTTCACCCAGGTTCATCAAAAATGGTCCTGAATGATGTTACAAAGTCTGTATAGTTGTCCAGTAGAGAATCTGAATGCTCCCAGAGTGGGGAAGCCCAATCCAAGGCGGGACCAGACAATAGAGACACCAGCTAGACCACTTTGGTTCTAGCAGTGGGAAAGTTGTCAGGCTGTAGGGTGAAATGTATAACGCACTGATTCAGGAATCTGCGACAGAGCTTGGGGTTGCCATCAAATTTACTTGGCATAAGAAGGTGTAGTCAAGGGGATGCCCTGTAACTGCTATTATCCGGCCGAGTAGTAGAGGTAACTATAGTTACATTAGAGGTAGACAAGGAGGTTTGCAGATTATTCTGGCGTTTGGACATTTTTTGTAGAAACGGAGCCATTTGATGTTGCATAGCTTCCAGGTTTTCCAAGTGGTCTGCAATACATTGGCATAAATCTGCTCCAGACTCCTGTCCCGTGGCTGGGTCCGGGGTGGTAATAGGAGCAGACACTGAAGCAGATTTAAAAATAATGTTGGAGTTTTTAATGAGTGGCTTAACAGACATGAATGTGGACAAACAAAAAGTCTGGGTATAGCACTAAAGTGCACTTGGGAAACTGTAGTGAAGCAATGGGAAAAAGTCCAGGTAGTGATAACAGAAGGTAGTCCAGTATTCCAGGGTTTGTGAGGCTGAAAATTGTAGGCTGAAATGAGTTGCAGACTGAAGTGAATTGCAGGCTGAAGTGAATGGCAGGCTGAAGTAAATTGCAGGCTGAGAAATAATGCCCAGGGAAACTGCAAGTAGAGGCAAGGTTCAGGGAAACAGCTGACACAGGTACTCAGGCAAGGGAGAGGCAATGGAGGAGGCAGGAGCCAGTGGGACTGGAACAGGCAGGGTGAAGCAGGCTAGGTAATGATCCCAACAGGCAGGTGAATGAGCACAGGAACTCTCTCTCTCAGCTCTCGCTGAGAAACACGTTGCAGTGGCAATGACAGGAAGCTCGGCACTCCCTTAAATACCCAGTGCTGCACTGTGACAGGCCAGAGAGAGCATGTGACACACCAGGATAGGGCGACTAGGTCACATGACTGGAGGCAAGATGGCGGTGCCCTTGCCAGAGCGGAACGGAAGCACCACCAGGCCTAACCAGATCAGAGTGACAGTATGCCCGCACAGGACTGTGCGCAGCCAATGCACCCCGCCAGATACCAGTGCCACCGCCAGATGCCCCTTGCCACAGTGTCCTCACAGGTAATACCTGCCGACCGGCATGCCGAGAAGCCCTGGTCGTGACACTCAGTTTTTATAAACAAAAAGAGTAAAAATCAAGATAGCATTTGTCTGCAATAGTCAGAGGTGAAGGCTAGATGAGCAATGATGACATGGGAACAGAAAGATAACATATTATAATGTCAATATTTTGGTTAAGACATATAACCAATTAGTGTCTAGCACATACGAATATTAAATAAATTAATATTCCCCCTCTGGGTTAACTGGAAGTATAGTATAAAGCTCATGAGAGAAAGAGGGAGAGTGGCAGTCGGAGGACAAGAGAGAGAGGGAGCACATTGAGGGTCTGAAGGGGGGGTGCTGGGCACGGTTGCCGTGCAGTATATATGAAATTGGCTGACTGGTATGACTGGCACTAGGTGTAACAAATTTATTTATTTATTTTTAATAATATTTTTATTAGTTCCAAAGCATACAAAATAGAAACACAGTAATACCTGACATATTTTTATAATGCAAATAAGGATTGAGAGTGATAAACATTGAAAGGTGTAATCTCAAATAAGTATTGCATTATAACAAATCATAAAAAATAATGTAAATGAACAGTACAAAGTACTAGAGAAAAAATTAAATAAAATTAACTACTGTATATATAAGAGTACACTTCAGAACTTCACCTTTTCTCAATTTTCCACCTAGGTAATCTAAATATCTGCACCCAGAAATTACTGGGGCAGAGTGAAAAATTTAACTATCATAAAACCTAAATTAACCCTAAGCATGTGAAAAACAAATACACGGCCTCTCTCACAGTGTTAAGACAATAATAGTTATGATAACCATATGAACGTTAGATAATAGAACATAGTGTTGTTTCTTGTCTCAGCCAATGAGCTAATATAGACCACCAGGGATAAAAGTGCTGACCCAGGGAAATATATATAGCACAAACCATGAGTAGAAGTAAGGGTGGGGAAGGAATTGCCAAGTGTTTGTGTACCGGGAATACTATTCGCATAAAGATAGGAAGATTTCCCCATAAAATCAGAGTATTGTTGAGAAATATGGTAACATAATGCTTAAAGCAGACGATTGGGTATTAAGTTACCGCTTATGTAATGACACCTAAAAGGCCACTAAAAATATACAATATATGCTTTGTGTTGAGACCAATTGAGTAGAACTGGTATCTGCTATATGCCACCCAATGTGCTAAAGCATAGGCAGCGTACTGCGGAGATGCTCCCATACCCATATACAAATCCCAAATGTCATGGAAATGAGGATCACGATCTGCATCAGAACTGTACATTGTTGTAAGATAAATGTAAGATGGTGGGACAGGAGTAAATAATGCACCCTCAAATATGTGCATGGGCATAGACACAATAGGCAGAGCTTCAGGGCTAATATGAGTATCATCACCAGTCTCCAAATCTCTCTGTATCTGTATTGGAGAAAGTGGACAAGGGGCTTCAACTTTCAAATGTGCCAGGTCATGCCCCGAATCAGCGGTTTGGATTGTCAAGTGAACAGGGTTATGGTCTAAGAGTGACAGCATGCAGTCAAATTTGGCATCAATATAGGGTTGCAAGATCTCTGCCAACTTTATGGCCAACTGGTTTGCAAAAGCTTTAGTGAAGGACACTGATGACATGACTGTCACTCCTGATAAAATGGAAGGGGCAGGGGGTAGGGGAGAACATGTCTCCTGTTGAGGAGTTTCAGACATGAATATATTACAAAACATAGTGTGACACTAGAAAACAGACAGAAAACAAATGCAGATTACAGAACATTAGATAGCGACAGTTGCAATTTCAGTACCCTCCACTAGATGTCAGTAAAGACCCAGTAGAAAACACTACACATGAATACTGGTAATAAATGGAGCAATTAAATAAGTTGGTAACTTTCAAAGAAAACAGAGTGATAACAGAATACCACTGCTTTGAGAAGTGACAGTCCCCACCAACCTCAGCAAGATAGTACAGGGAATGTCCATTGAATGTCCAATAAAAGAGGGTGGTGTACTTCAGCAGCTTATTGATAACATAGGAAGTTTATATGTCAGCATGCAAATATATCACCCAACACCTTCTTCAATAATCAGCTCCAGAAGAGTAGCAATCCACTCAAAGCAGCAGGGGCTCACTGCCTAGCCAGGCACCAGCAGGATAAGTGTTGTTCAGGCTCCAAAAAGTAGCAGTAATTGCAAAACAAGTCCCAGACAGCAAGCTCCAGCAGCCTCAGGCATCCAGGAGAGTCACCACACGTGCAGCTCACAGCACAGGAAAGCAGATGGCAGCAGGGAAGGGAATCAGATAGCAGGACTCCTTCAGCAAAGCATTCAGAACAACCGCAAAAGCAGCCACCACCTCAATGGATCAGGTAAGCAGCAGCCAGATGGGGGGTATAGAGGGAGGAACTGTACATGTATAAGACTGCTGTCTAAAAGTAAAAGCATTGTCATTTATTTTAGAAACTGTATTTGTGTGAATTATTTCATTATCCTTTATAACAAGTAAGGTTTGATAAGTAAACTTAGAACTAACCACGTTATCAATTTTGGTGCCGTGACTTGGATACACGCAGTTAACGCCCGCTGTATCGGTGATTGAGAGAGAGTGCACGGCAGTGAGTTGTTTTACTCAATATATTTTTTTTTTTTTAAAGTACGGTATTGTTTTTTTTCCCTCTCCTCCGGTCTTTGATATAGTGGTAAGTTAACTGTGCTGTATTAAATTAGTGTTTTGGATTTATTTATTCTAGTTAGAAGTTTTTTCCCCATTATTTTAATAGTATGATAATAAGTGTATTTTTGTAGCCTGTTAGAAAATGGCATTTTTTCCTTCCCTCACAGAAGATTCTC
Source organism: Taudactylus pleione (assembly GCA_031769625.1). Taxonomy (NCBI): domain Eukaryota; kingdom Metazoa; phylum Chordata; class Amphibia; order Anura; family Myobatrachidae; genus Taudactylus; species Taudactylus pleione. Next base: position 10,059,502 of record JAUIMM010000037.1, read on the forward strand.
CCCTCCTTCAGAGTCTGGGCAGTGCGCCAGTAGATAAGAGAAAGTTATTCTGTCCTGCGCAACATTTTCTACTGAAGTATGTTAGGTGTAAGATATTGATGGGCTTTAAATTTGCAAATTGAGTGATTGTCTTTGCATTATTCTTTTTATTGGTACGGGACTTCTGAAATTATTACTGGATTGGATAGATTGTTATGTTATAATAATTTCTTGAGAATGGAATGTTTTGAACTTGTAAGAATCAAGGAATTGCATTTATTTTTCTCCATCCCTGTTTTGTACCAGATAAACGTGTAGATTTTTGTTGTTTTTAAGTAATTATTTAGGGGTTGAGGTAATGGGCATTGATGACATAAAAGTGTTTTGGTTTTTTTTTCTTTATTGTCTTTTATGAACGGTGTATGTTGAGATGTGAATCTGTTTATGTGGGAGTTGCGAGGGTAATATTATAAACAAAGAAGACAAGTCCACGCGCGTGGCTAGATAGTGTAAAATCGATCTGCAGATATTTAAAAACAAGATAATATTGATGTAAAAGTGCTAAATCTGATAACGAAGGGCAGATAAGAACAGTATAGGTACAAATCTGATAACGAGGGCAGATTGTACATAAAACGTGTGAAAAACCTGATAACGAGGGCAGGTGCACAAGGTATATGTATAGTCACAGGTGTAACAGGTGTGCGGAACCCTGATAACGAAGACAGGGGAGGCACCAAGTAACTGAAGTACAAATCTGTTAATGAAGCCAGATTGTCCATGAAAGGTGTTTGACCTGATAACGAGGGCAAGTAACACAATTAGGGTAGTTTTTTTGAGGTTTTATTTTTTGACAGACATGTCACAATCTTGAAAAAAAAAAAAAGAGTTCATCTCATTTGTCTTTTTAAAGGGTAGCATTATCTAAGTACTTGTATGGGATTGAAGGAAGTTCCTGTAAATGAGCAAGTGATTTGAAAGTGCAGAGGTTGATTGTAGCTGGATGGTAATGGTTGTTTGAATGAAGGTGAGAAGGAATTTGTTTGGTGAAACGGTTAAAGGAACCAGGTGTCAAAGTCAAATAATTGGATATGATCGCTGTACAATTATTATCTGACGATATAGTCATTTATGGTCAGATGACGTATTACTAGGACGCTACTTTGCGTTGGTGCAATCCGATGCGCTAAAATGTGTATCCACAACACACATATGCTGATGCACATAGTGCACACATATATATACATATGTAAACACAGACGCTCATATGCGGATGCACATACTTACATATGGACGCTCATTTGTATATATTCACGTACATACACATAGACGCACATTTGCTATTTCAATACACAGACGCACATATGCGAACGCATATGTGCAAAAATGGTTTCCACACATTATAATTAATAACCAGAGTTATTAAAGGTATTTGTTAGCTAATAATGATGTAAGATGTACTTAAAAGAGATCTAAGGTTCAGAATATAGTGGACATGTCATGTATGGTAACATACTAAATCCCTGTTTATTTGCAGACATCCGTTTCTATCGGCAAAGAAATCGCATTATGCGTCCACTAATTATGGATGATAGGGAGTTATTGAATAGAATGTTTTTACTTGTATTCAGTGTTGTAGCCACTATTAATCAGTTCTTTGGTGGGAAGCTACACAATGTGACTGTTGGAAGATTGAACCATACCCCTGATGACACCATATGAACTGACCAATGACCAGATTGACCAGAAGCTAGAACCAATAAGAACCTGTCAATTTGTCCTTTTGTTAACTCAGAAACATGTAAAGTATATAGGCTTGTGTCCTGTCCCCAGTGTACACACATCTTCTTGCAACCGCAGACTTCTGGATTGATGACTGTATACTGGGACCAGTGCACATGCGTATGTATCGGGCTGTACTATTGTCATTGCTTTTTACTCTAATTGTTAAATCTTACATCGTGTTACCGCTTATTACATAAATAACTTTTTGTGCTTTGGAACCACACGATTGGACTGGAAAGCAATTCTTTCTTAAGCAACTTGCAGCACTAAATAGCAACTGATAGGAATCAATAGATGGGGGGCTCATGACTGATATCACGTTACCGAAGATCACGCATATCGTACGGATTTTGTTTCCACAACAAAGGGTGGACGCGTCATACACGGGTAAGAATGCAATCTGTTTAAAGCCTGTGTAGCACTTTATGTTGTGAAACCGAATATCCGTTTTTGTGTGAGGAGCGCAGATTAGAATCCAGGGACAAGAGAAAAAAGTCAGTTTCTTTTATTGTCACTTTTTGCGCTGCAATAGGTGATTCGCAAATAGCGTATGTGTCTTCCCTGAAGTAGTGCCACATGTTTAAGCAATTGTTTTGATAGATAGTCTTGTATCGCTTGTTAAAACCTCTGAATAGGTATTGTCACGAGGGAAAGCATTTTTCTGGCCAGAAAAAAAGGTATATGAATGTGAATGTATGCTTGTGATGTGAAAAGGAAAAAGAAAAACAGGAAAGGTTTTTTGGCACTGTCGGAGCGAGACAGGAGAGACCCGGTAGGTGTCTGACGAGGCACAGCTACTACCGAGTAGGTATACACAGCAGGTATACTGGCAGCGAAAAACAGGGGATTTTTGTTTTCGGCAAAAACTAAGGGGTTTTCGGCAGACACACCCAATAGTAATCGCAAAGTAAATTGATAGGTTAGCGTCTCTGGGCAAGGCGATCAGACCGCATGGTTGTGTGAACTGTGATTGTGACTTGGGTTGTGTGGGAGTACCAGTGGAGGGTAACTCAAAGTAGAAAGCGGTTGGACAAAGCTTGGTATAATTTGTCCAGAAAGCAGAATAATTGCATAGGCTATTTTCTGTTTCCTCGCTGTGCGCGCTAATGGAAAAATGCTTAGTGGCCGGCGGTGCACAACGGGTGGAAGTGAGTGGACGCAGCTTGTTAATTCGTCCACCGTCGAAGTCTGTAGTGAAAGAAGCAAAAGCATTGTCCCAGATGGGTGCTAAGCAGTCGCTAGGGATGGTCGAGGGAGAGCTGCTCATGGATGGGCCGATTGGATCGGCAAGGTATATAGTGAATGTGAAGTATGGCGCTTATGCTACAGCATACTGTGACATATGGGTCAAGATGACCAAAGGATGTATGAAACCCTTTCCCAAAGATGGCAGTTTCGATTCAGAGGTACTGAGTAATGTTAGAGACAACATATGTTTAGTCAAATATTTTAAGAAAAGAATAAAGTACAATGATTGTTTAAAGTTATGGCAGCATGAGGGGGAACACGTGGAAAGGTGGTGTATGCATGCCGCAAAGCAGCATACCCACACTGCATGGCAGCGCACACACGCCACAAAGTAGCATGTGTCACACCGCAAAATAGCATACACACGTGGCAAAGTAGCACGCCACAAAACAGCGTACTCATGTCGCAAAGCAGCACGCCGCCAGGTAGCATACCCACGCTGCAAGGTAGCGTTACCGTGCATAAAGAAGATAGCGCATGCACACCTCCGCCGCCAAATGCGACCGCAGGTGAAAGTACAGCCGATACCAAAAATAAAAAAAATCGTAAAAGTAACTTATATCCTGTTTTAAGTCACCTTAAGGAAAATGTTGTTGTAGAAGATGATGAACCCACTGTAATATCAGCCATTGCTCATACTGTTCATATGCTAGATGTTCCACAGAGACAGGAAAAGGCAGCGGCTGAAATTAGTGAGATTAAGTGTATTATGGCCATAAAGGGGCAATTGTTAAAATTTTAGTTATTTAGGTAATCATTCATCATTTTGGAATGTTAGCATTAAAAGGTGATTCTGACCATAGTGGATGTTTTACATACAAAATTTGAATGTACTGTATGTGTTAAGTGTACGCAGTCTTAGTCATTGTGCATTTTGGTAAGATCAGGTGTCCTTGTTTACAGTAAATATTGAGATTGAGAATTGAAGTCAGAATAGTTACTATATATGTTAATAAGAACAGTTTTTTCTTTGATCTACTTGGAAGTCTAGACAATAGATCCATTTGTTATTTAACAGGAGGTTCACTTCGTGTTGACCAAAATTAAAATTCTAGGCTATGTAATAGCTTTCTTTCCAAAAATAGTATTTTCACAGGACTGAAGTCACACTGAACAGCAGGTTCTATTGTTAAAGAAATTGTGGAGGAAAGTTCTTTGTGTATAGTTTGTATGTACTTCTGAAAATTCCTTGCAATACAGCAGTTAAGGAATTCACTTCTGAGTAAGTTATAACAGGTGGTGTGTTCTACTGTATTATCTGTGTAGATCGCATGTAAACCACATATAATATTGCATTTATAACTGATTATGATTTGAAGGTTTGTTGAATATGCATAATACACTGTTTAAGATGATTTGTTGTTGTGCTCTGATTCATTTATGTCATGTTTAAATGATACTAAACTGTTGTTGCTTCATCTCTCACAAACAGGGCACAAGGTTGCAAAGGACAGTCTAACTCAAGGGCTAAGACACTTGACAACGGACAGAATTCAGGCCATACAGACCATGACACTGCCGCAAAACCAGTAGCAAATCCGTACCTTCTTGGGCATGTGTGGATACTGCAAGACGTGGATCCCAGGTTTTTCTATTTTGGCATTACCATTGCAGGACTTAGGACCTCATTCAGAGGCAGTCGTTAGATGCAAGCAGTCGCACTGAATCAGGGTGGCTGCTTGCATCCTGAATGGCCGCCTCCTTGTCGATCATTAAGCTGTGGGTTACCACCCACAGCTTAACGACCAACCAGGTTGATGGTCACAATGGTGAACACCATCGCAACCATCGGGGCTTACGACCAGACCCTAAGGTTGGGTCTGGGCACTCGTAAGCCCCAGAGAGCTTCCTGCTCTGATGGAGCAGGAAGCTCCCCACTGACATCAGCAATGATGTCAGTGGAGCCATCCACAAATGGTAGGCGTTCGTAAAGGAACGCCTCTGTTTTGGAAACCACCCCGCTGGCCCACCTACATCAACATCGACAGCCGCCCTTTGGTAACGATCTCCGGAGCAACAGAGTTTCTCTGTCGCTCCGGGGCTTGCACACGTGCAGTGCGGCCACTGCGCGTGCGCAGGCCATACCATTGAGTCGGTAATGAGCACATCAGCACTCGCGACCGATAGTCTGATGAGAGCACCTGCCTTGGGAATACCAGATTATGAAACGCCCTTTGAGTTATATTGTACGGAAGCTGATGGCTGTGCAGCAGGTGTCCTCACACAGAAACATGGTAACGCTAGTAGCAAACTACAGTGCACAATTGGACACTGTGGTAAGATCACTCCCTATGTGTTTAAGAAGTGTAGCTGAAACTGCTCTTCTGGTAAATAAGAGTGAGGAGGTAGTATTAGGGCATGATACAACTGTCTACACACCGCATGCAGTATCTGCTTTGTTAAATTCTGCCCAAACCAGACATGTCTCTTCAGCAAGGTTCACAAAATGGGACCTAGCTTTGATAGCACCTGCAAATATTACCATTAAATGGTGCAATATGTTAAATCCAGCAACGTACTTACCATATGTGCCTCGAGATGCACAAAGGGTGGAAGGAGGTGAGTTTCTGGTTGAAGGTGAGTTTTGCAGGTATACTGACACATGATTGTATGGAATATTTGAATCAGACCTTTACTGCAAGACCAGACATACGTGACACACCATTAGAAAATGTACATTTGACGTTTAACACGGATGGGAGTTGTCATAGACAGACAGACACAGGAGAATTATGCACAGGTTATGCTGTTGTAAATGACGAGGATGTTGTAGAAGCTGAACCACTTGGTCCACCTCACTCATCCCAGGTGGCTGAACTGGTGGCATTAAGGAGAGCATGTGAGTTGGCAGAAGATAAATCAGCTAACATATACACTGATTGTAGGTACGACTTCGAGGTAGTACATGATTTTGGGGCTCTTTGGCATCTTAGGAACTTTATGACAGCAGCAGGCACACCAGTAGCACAATCACAACACATAATAGGACTTCTGACAGCAATTCAGCTACCAAAGGCAGTAGCTGTTATTAAATGCAAAGCCCATATATGCGAGGAAGACCCAGTGTCGATGGTCAATAACAGAGCAGATGAAACTGCCAAATGGGCAGCAGGGTTATGCATATACAGTCAGGTCCATAAATATTGGGACATTGACAGAATTTTCATATTTTGGCCTCTATTCACCACCACAATGGCTTTGAAATGAAACAAACAAGATGTGCATTAACTGCAGACTTTCAGAATTAATTTGAGGGTAATTACATCCAAATCGGGTGAACGGTGTAGGAATTACAACGGTTTCAATATGTGCCTCCCACTTTTTAAGGGGCCAAAAGTAATGGGACTATCAACTCAAAAGCTATTTCATGGACAGGTGTGGGCTATTCCCTCGTTATTTCATTATCAATTAAGCAGGTAAAAGGTCTGGAGTTGATTCTAGGTGTGACATTTGCATTTGGAATCAGTTGCTGTCAACTCTCAATATGAGATCCAAAGAGCTGTCACTATCAGTGAAGCAAGCCCTCATTAGGCTGAAAAATCAAAACAAACCCATCAGAGAGATAGCAAAAACATTAGGTGTGGCCAAATCAACTGTTTGGAACATTCTTAAAAAGAAAGAACGCACCAGAGAGCTCAGCAACACCAAAAGACCCGGAAGACCACGGAAAACAACTGTGGTGGATGACAAAATAATTATTTCCCTGGTGAAGAAAAACCCCTTCACAACAGTTGGCCAAATCAAGAACACTCTCCAGGAGGTAGATATATATGTGTCAAAGTCAACAATCAAGAGAAGACTTCACAAGAGTGAATATAGAGGGTTCACCACAAGATGCAAACCATTGGTGAGCCACATAAACAGGAAGACCAGATTAGAATTTGCCAAACAACATCTAAAACAGCCATTACAGTTCTGGAACTACATCCTATTGACAGATGAGACAAAGATCAACTTGTACCAGAGTGATGATAAGAGAAGAGTATGGAGAAGGAAAGGAATTGCTCATGATCCAAAACATACCACCTCATCAGTGAAGCATGGTGGTGGTAGTGTCGTGGCGTGGGCATGTATGGCTGCCAATGGAACTGGTTCCCTTGTATTTATTGATGATGTGACTGCTGACAAAAGCAGCAGAATGAATTCTGAAGTGTTTCGGGCAATATTATATGCTTATATTCAGTCAAATGCTTCAGAACTCATTGGACGGCGCTTCACAGTGCAGATGGACAATGACCCGAAGCATACTGCAAAAGCAACCAAAGAGTTTTTTTAAGGCTAAAAAGTGGAATGTTATGCAATGGCCAAGTCAATCCCCTGACCTGAATCCGATTGAGCATGCATTTCACTTGATAAAGATAAAACTGAAGGGAAAATGCCCCAAGAACAAGCAGGAACTGAAGACATTTGCAGTAGAGGCCTGGCAGAGCATCACCAGGGATGAAACCCAGCGTCTGGTGATGTCTATGCGTTCCAGACTTCAGGCTGTAATTGCCTGCAAAGAATTTGCAACAAAGTATTAAAAAGTGAAAGTTAGATTTAGGATTGTTTAGTTTGTCCCATTACTTTTGGCCCCTTAAAAAGTGGGAGGCACATATAGAAACTGTTGTAATTCCTACACCGTCCACCTGATTTGGATGCAATTACCCTCAAATTAAATCTGAAAGTCTGCAGTTAAATCACATCTTGTTTGTTTCATTTCAAAGCCATTGTGGTGGTGAATAGAGGACAAAATATGAAAATTCTGTCAATGTCCCAATATTTATGGACCTGACTGTATATAACAACTAACAAAGTGATGGTCTTCCAGACCATAGACACACAGAAATTAATTGAAATGCAAAATTTGTGTTCCCTACATGAAAAGGCAGTCTGGAGATCAAAGGGATGTGGTCAGGAGTCCTCAGGACTCTGGAGAGATGGACAAGGTAGGCCTGTTGCTCCCAGGGCATACTACCCAAGCCTGGCTGAGGCAGCGCACGGTCTGACTCACCTGGGAAAAGAAGGTATGTGCAAGTTGGTCAGAGCATATTGGTGTGCACCAGGCTTTTCTTCTCAAGCTGGAATGTCCTGTCTGACATGTTTGAGGAAAAATGTCGGGAAGACAATACCAACCAAGCCATCCCATATCCCTCCGGCAGATGGTCCTTTTCAGGTAATACAAATTGACTTCATTCAATTACCACCTTGCAGGAATCTCAAGTATGTATTAGTTTGTACTGATGTATTTTCTAATTGGGTAGAGGCATATCCAGCTGCCATTAATACTGCTGTTTTTACTGCTAAGAAGATTATTCAGGAGTTTGTATGCAGATACGGTATCCCTAGAATCATAGAAAGTGATAGGGGTACTCATTTCACTGGTGATGTTTTCCAGAACATGTGTAAGCTTATGGGAATAGTAGAGTTCACACCCCGTACTGACCGCAAGCCAGTGTGAAGGTGGAGAGAGTGAACGGTATTAAGAATAAACTGAGTAAGATTATGGTTGAAACTGGATTACGATGGCCAGAAGCCTTACAACTTGGCCTCCATAGCATCAGAACCACTCCCAGATCTCCTCTTAATCTGTCCCCCTTTGAGATACTGTTTGGGAGGCAACCTCATTTGATTATAAGTCCACAGGATGATTTGAAGAGTAATAATGAGGTTACTGTGCGATATCTTATAAAAATGAGTAGACAGCTGAAACAACAGCAACAGAAATTGAAAATGTTGTTACCTGATATGCCAGAAATAAACTGTCATGATGTTGAGCCCAGAGAATATGTTATGATCCGAAATTTCGTATGCTCAGGTTGTTTGACAGACCAGTGGAAGGTCCTTACCAGGTGTTGATGACAAGTACCACATCGTTGAAGGTAGCAGAAAGAGATACCTGGGTCCATTCCACTCACTGCAGAAAGGTCAACCACCCGAAGGAGGTACCAGGCGAAGTAGAGACAGATAACTTGGACCTGTCGATTGCGAGCCTGTTCCGGGAGAACTTGAGACTGCAGTGAAAACACCTGAGCCAGAGACGTGTACAGATTACTATTCCAGCAATGGAGTGGTGATCTGATTCTGTGTCTTCTTCATGTTCCAGGGTTCTTCTCATTCTTATTTGTTTCAGGATTTTCTATTTCTGTGACGGAGGACAGATGACGGAGAGGGAGGTCGATAGTGATGTTGATAGAGTGGAGTCAGAGGAGAGAGCAATAGAACAATCAGGGCAACCTATGGTCAAACTCAGTTCAGGGATTGTTAAGAGATCTGTTAGCCATGGAACTCGGAGACAGTGTGAGGGGTTATTGTCTGAGGAATACTGTGGATCCCTAGTTGATGAGAAATGCATCCAACGATGTCAGTCCAAGAGTAATCTGTATTTGGGCGAGCATCCTTTAGAGGATTACCATTCCTTAGTGGGTAAGGTCTTAAACCAGACTGAATGTTGGGTGTGCAGTGCCTCAGGGACAACATAATGTAGGATTAGTACCATTCCCATTAAATTTCTCTGAGGTCCTTGAATTACAGGGAGGGAGTTCCATACACGGGAAGTATAACATTACCAGGTCCCCTAGTTTAAAGCTGCGCCAATACTCAATAGATCGGTCTTTGCTGTGTATGAACATTTCATACATAGAAAGACTGGAGAATTGGGAAGCAGACTTATTGGATCAGACAATGGCTCGCCACATCATTAGTGATGAACACCAGAGACAAGGACATAGGAACAAACCAAATGTGGTATCTATTGGAAAAGTTCATATGGGTTATTGTAAAACTGTTATTCAGGCTGAAACATGTCTTGAACAGATGAGGACAATAGGCATAGGTAGTTTTGTTAAAACATTATGTGATATTGTGCAGGATCGTAATATACCATATGTCCTCCCAGATAATGTATACTATGTTTGTGGAAGGGCATATTCTTGATTATCTCCGAGTTCCAAGGGTTTATGTTTTATAGATAAATTGGTCCCAGAGGTAATGACCGTTACACATGATGAAATGATTAGTATCCATAAAACTGCACCACCCCCGTACATACACACGCAGTATGAACATCATGACATAAGAAATATGATCCCTGGTGAAGAACATATAGCCACACAGTTGAATAGTGAAACAACTGGCTTCCAAATTATTGTAGCATTAGATCTCACCAGGATCACTCGGGGAACTTTAAATTTTAGATACATCCAAGACCTGACTAAATTAATAGACAACATCACTGAGATGTATGATGACACTTTCAGGTATATAGGTAAGGAGCTACAGGCTTATAAAAAGGAATTGGTACAACATAGGCTAGTGTTAAACTACCTGACAGCTATTACTGGTGGATATTGTGTGACTTTGGCCACCCAGTTTGGTGTCAAGTGTTGTATGTACATCACCAATAATACTAACGACCCCAAAGAGGTGATTGACCGGAGAATGGATGAAATCCTACAACTGAAATGGGAATTTCGGAAGGACCATAATACCTCCTTGTATGAGACTGAGGTAAAGGTAGAGAAATGGTTCTCGTGGATAAACCCTATAAAATGGTTCTCCGGTCTAGGGCAGTGGGCACAGGAAATGATTGATAGTATAGGTAAGCTCCTTATTCTTAAGGTGCCCACACATATACCGATCTGCCCATGATCAGCCGATGTGTACGATTTCCCTTGAAACTCTCCCCGGCAGCTCTGCACATGAACTCCACATGATTTGCACACAATTTGGTGTCCAATCTTCATATGATCTCTCCTGCATCCAGACTTTCACAGTGCATCGTGTCCTAGATTGTCAGATCGGCCCTACTGCACAGCAGATCTGATGATGTGATGTGCGACCAGCGGGGACGCGCATCGCATCATGATCGTGAGTAGGGACTCACGATTACCTCACGATTTGGCCATATTTTACACAATCTGTCATTTCAATGCATCAGAATCGGCCAGATCATGTAAAATATCGCTATGTGTGTGGGCACCTTTATACTTGTTGTCATCTTAGTAATTGGTTTATATGTCAGATGCGTTCTTAATGTGTTAAAGTGTGGAAATGTACCACCAAGGTAAATCATGGAAATTAAATCCTAATGGTGGTGAGTGGGGGTGGTATAGGTACTAAGGTTGATAAAGAACTGCATTACAACCATGAAATTGAGTGTACCATCAGATAATAACATGTGAATAGGCTTGGTCATGTATAATAACATATACTGTAAATGTTCCGTTAAACATCATCAATAATGTAGTCTCAATTTCCCCCCAAAAAAACTTCCTTTATAGGTTCACTGAGTGCGTATATGGGTTGTTTTACCCTTTCTTGAAGCGCATTATTGACGGTTCAATTACCGAGTTGTGTCATACCATTTAGAACATTGAATAATAATTTATTATGCATAACTGAAAAGGTTAAGAATAGAATGTGATAGTTTTATGTTTTCTATCAAAGGGTGGACTGTCAAAGTCAAATAATTGGATATGATCACTGTACAATTATTATCTGACGATATAGTCATCTATGGTCGGATGACGTATTACTAGGACGCTACTTTGCGTCAGTGCAATCCGATGCACTAAAATGCATATCCACAACACACATACGCTGATGCTCATAATGCACACATATATATACATATGTACACACAGACGCTCATACGCAGATGCACATACTTACACATGGACGATCATCTGTATATATTCATGTACATACACATAGATGCACATTTGCTATTTCAATACACAGAATGGTTCCCACACATTATAGTTAATAACCAGTGTTATTAAAGGCATTTGTTAGCTAATAATTATGATGTAAGCTGTACTTAAAAGAGATCTAAGGTTCAGAATATAGTGAACATTTCATGTATGGTATCATACTAAATCCGTTTATTTGCAGACATCCGTTTCTATCAGCAAAGAAATCGCATCATGCGTCCGCTAGTTATGGATGATAGGGAGTTATTGAATAGAATATTTTTACTTGTACTCAATGTTGTATAGCCAGTATTAACCAGTTCTTTGGCAGGAAGCTACACAATGTGACTGTTAGAAGATTGAGCCATACCCCTGATGACACTGTATGAATTGACCAATGACCAGAAGCAAGAACCAATGAGAACCTGTCAATTTGTCTCTTTGTTAACTCAGAAACATGTAAAGTATATAGGCTGTGTCCTGTCCCCAGTGTACACACATCTTCTTGCAACCGCAGACTTCTGGATTGATGACTGTATACTGGGACCAGTGAGCATGCATATGTATCGGGCTGTACTATTTTCATTGCTTTTTAATCTAATTGTTAAATCTTACATCATGTTACCCCTTATTAGATAAATAACTTTTTGTGCTTTGGAACCACACGATTGGACTGGAAAGCAATTCTTTCTTAAGCGACTTGCAGTGCTAAATAGCGACTCATAGATATTAATACAGGGTAGTTTACCATGAAATTGTATAAGTATCCCATTAACAAACTTGTACTTAAGAAAGAATTAAGGTTTCTCATTGCAAGTGTAAAGCTTATTTGAGAAGCTGGAAGAGTGTTCCCCTTTGAAGGTCAAGAGATTAGCTATTTGAGAAAAAAAAATGGAGTTTTATTTTTTATTTTTTTGCAGCAGAGAGAAAAGAAAAGATAAAGACATTTCTCGTGTATGGCATCGAGTGAGTTGGCAAGAGTTACGAGGGTAGTCAATTTAAAAATAAATAAATAAAAATGTTTAGAGATTGGAAACAGAGGATGGGGAATAAAATGAGTGCAATGCGGGATATAGGCATAATAATAAAACAAAAGCATATGTGATTAGGAATAACAAGTATGTATGCAATTATGAAAGACTTGTATGATGATGAGAATGTGAATTTTGTTTCCAGAACTTTTACCAATGTCTGCCACATTTAATCTGTTTAAGAAGTTTTTTTAAAGCAGCAATTATTTTATCCAAATTAGCCAACTTTATTTCATCAAACAAATGTAATTTCTCACAGGTAAGCATTAAGAAGCTACGCAATGACACGTACAGTGTGAAATACCAGTCAGCCAACGGCACCCCCCTGCCCTCATAGCGAAGTTATTTCATCATAGCTCTCCTCCTTCCTCCTCCCCCAAACCCCCTTACCTTTCATCTCCTTGTTTTGTCTTTTATTTGTATTTCTCAAGATTTGAACCCCAGAGACTGCTGTCTCTGGTGATGACAATGCTGATGTAACGCTTAAGCTTATTACTATATCTATGCATGCTTATTTTAATCAATAATACCAAGATTTGTATCTTATAGACTATTGTCTCTGAAGCTGACTTAATGTCTGAGCTTACTGTTATAGCTATGTCTGTTTATTCTAATCAACAATTTGTTTATGACTATTCCCCAGTAGTGAACTGTTAGATCTGATTCAATTGATGATTATTACTGATGTCCGTGTCCTTCCTGCAACTAATCTCACTATCATTAGCAGGTTCAATATGTCCTGGATACCTTGTATTTATCTAACCATTTGTTGTTTGTGAGTACTTCACAGTTTCCTGATGAAGTAACCCGGATGTTGTCACAGGAACCCTACATCATGTGCAGCATCACTCGCAGTGCAGGAATTTGTGTCCAGATATAGTATCCCATGTGTTGTTGAAGGTGACAGAGGTACACATTTTACAGGGAAGGTATTACAAGCAATATGTCAATATATGGGTATGAAAAAGCGGAATTGGAGACTGCCATGAGTTGGCTGGAGGCTTTACCTCTGGTTTTGTATGGCATCCACACCACTCCAAAGTGACCACTTATCCTGTGCCTTATGAGCTTTTTTTGGAAAACTGCCTATCCTTATTGTAAGTCCAGCAACAGACTTGTCACTGTTATATGATTTAACTACGGACTATGTTATACAATTTTCACAGCATCTGAAGAAAAGCAGGGAAAGCTTATGAAGAGACTCCCTGAGGGACCTTGTCATGGAATCCAGCCTAGAGACTATGTAATGGTGAGAAATTTCTTATGTTCTGGTTGTCTCATAGATCGATGGCAAGGCCCGTTCCAGGTTCTGCTAACAACCTCGATGTGACTGAAAAGGACAATTGGATTCACAAATTTCACTGCAAGAAGGTTTCCGACCCGGCGGTGAGGTCAGTTAAAGCTAAAGAAGACGCAGATAAAGACATTGACTGTGACTTAAATTTAACAAACTTATTTGATGATGGGCCTGATCAGAGCCACAGTTTAGACCAGGATAAGGTTCACAGAATCGGGGACAGTATTAGTAGTGTTCTGCGGATTGTGGACAAAGAAAAAGAAAGATGGCTAGGTATGAACAAGCCTCTGTGTATCCATTAATTGGAACAGTTATTATTGTTGCATTTTTAATTTTTATTTTTTCTAGTGAATAAGAGCTGACAAGTACTGGTGACTGACGAGGACGGCGTGGAGAGTTATCCTAGGGGTACTGCTGGGGTCATATTGGTAGACTCCACTCCTATTTTGAAAGCCATGATTGTAAGGGATAGGGTGTTAATCACATTAAGAGCTATAAAAGAGGCTCACACTCATTTTACTACTGATACTCCCAGGTCTAGGTACGGATCAGAGGATGGTCAGAAGACCAAGGTGAAAAATCTTAATAGCCCATATATAAAAATATTTAGAAGGTTTAAAAAAGAAATATATAAACGTAACAAAATACAGGTAAATAAGAACTTATACTGGTACTGGGTATAAGATGTATCTAGTGAAATATAGGAAAAGAAGAGCCATTAAAGTAAGGCAAAGGTGTGAAGGTTTGCCTCACAATTCCAAGGTGTATATGTAAATTCTGTGGTTTAAATTCAGAAAAGGGGTATACAATGGTGCAAAGACAGCACCTCTATACAAACTGACACTTGTTCCCTTAACACTTATGAGCTTATAGAAAGAACAATAAAGTTGATTGTTGGGTATGTAGTCACCATGTCATTCAGGAAATGTGCTAATGTTTATCTCATTGCACTCAAATCAAACAACACTTCACTTACTATGTGGAACTCACACACTTGAACCTTATAATGTCAAAGGTTCCCTATGTTTGGAATTCACAAGGTATCCAAGGTATGATCAGGATAACATCATGTGTATTAATAAAACGGTATGGCAGAAGGTACTTATTTGCAAACCAGTGTTTGTAATACAATCTTACAGAATTAAACTTGTTTGGGGATCTTTTAGAAATTATTAAATATACGAAACCTAATAAAAAAATATATGTGAGTGCATTAATAAACTGTAAGAACAGAAGAAATGTAGGGGTACAATAAAACATAGTCATCGTATCGCAGAATGCAACAAGCAAGAAGAAACCATGGATGAAACGAGTGCCCGTTGTAATGTTCCTTATAATGCTTTTTTAACACATTGTCTAGTAAGCCATGACACTACCACAAGGGTTATATATATATACATATATATATATATATATGTGTGTGTGTGGGCATAGAGCTTATAAATGATTACTGGTGAATTATTTTGGAATGGGTCTTATTAATAAACAATATCGCAGATATTGTGGTAAGAGAGTTTCAAGCAATAAAATACTGAATTAAAATGCTGCACACACTACCTTACAGCTGCAATTTCAGGATACTATGTCATATTACAAACAGTATATGGGTTAAAGTGTTGTACAAACAACACAAATTTTTCTGATGCAGAAGAAATAAAATAAAGATTAAATGAAGTTACTTGGGTTAAAAATGAATTTGCTGAATAAATAAACGTGAGGGTGTAGTTCCCGACAGCTGGTTCACCTGGTCGAACCCCAGTATTTGGTTCGCATGGGTTGACAATTGGTTAAGGAATATTATGCATATATTGGGAAGGTTAATATTTTTTTGTCATGATAATATTGTTGATTTTCTATATATTAGTGAAATGCTTCAAGAATATTTTCCAATGTATTAAGAAGAAATCAGATGATGCAATTTATGAGAGATATGAACTTTCTGCGGAGTTATGACGAAGGTTCATGAGGATGGACTGATAACGCAGGAATATGTGGTCGTACATATTCCTTCAGCAATTTCCGAATATATGCATGCTTATGTTCCTTTATTTTCCCTTATATTGCAATGTAGAATATATAGAAATGTTAGGATGAGATTCAGTAGTAGTATAGTTGTGCGAGGTGCAGCTGTTTTTCATTTGTTGAATGGTCTCAGGCCTGGAGAGAAATAAGGCCTACCCTTTTCCTCTCCAAAGTAAATAGATGGGTCCCTGTTGCATCAGTCATTTTGTTTAATGCTTGATCTAAAAGTATATTATACAATGTATTAAAAAGTATGTAGAGATCAGTGTTTATTTCTATGCAGGTGCGATTAACTGCAGAGATATGTATAAGTTAGAACTGATGAGGCAGCCATTTCTTTTAATGGTTCAGTAATCGAAAGAATTGTAGCTTTAAAATGTCAGTTGTAGAGTGTGCAAAACTGCAGACGAGTCTCAGTTTTTATAAACAAAAAGAGTTAAAATCAAGATAGCATTTGTCTGCAATAGTCAGAGGTGAAGGCTAGATGAGCAATGATGACATGGGAACAGAAAGATAACATTATAATGTCAATATTTTGGTTAAGACATATAACCAATCAATGTCTAGCACATATGAATATTAAAAACATTAATATTCCCTTGGGTTAACTGGAAGTATAGTGTAAAGCTCATGAGAGAAAGAGGGAGGGGGCAGTCGGAGGACAAGGGAGAGAGGGAGCACATCGAGGGTCTGAAGGGGTGCTGGGCGCAGTTGCCGTGCGGTATGTATGAATTGGCTGACTGGTATGACTGGCACTAGGTGTCACAAATTTATTTTACAAGTATTCCTACTGCTGCTAAAATAACCTAAGTGTTAGGTTTTTTTGTTGCAACTTTGCACTGGCAAAATACATATATTAGACTGCTGTCTAAAAGTAAAAGCATTGTCATTTATTTTAGAATCTGTATTTGTGGGTATTATTTCATTATTCTTTATAACAAGTAAGGTTTGATAAGTAAACCTAGAACTCACTGCGTTATCATCTGCGTGGAAGCACCTCTGGCTTTACCAATTAAAGGGGCTGCGGGACAGTAAAGGAATGAAAAGTGGGAGCAACGTAAGTCACTCTGGGTGTTGGGGCAGATGAAGGGAGGAAGGTAGACTTACCCCCTGTGACCTGGGACATCCACATGTCCAGATCTGGACCAAAAAACGTATTGCCAGAAAACTGCAGACCTACAACCGCACTCTTGGATTCCATCTACCTGAAAAGAGGTCAACCAGAAAGCTCTGCGAGCTGCAACAGCCAAGGCAGATATACGTGCTGAGATCTGTATTCTTGGAGGCTTAGTCCAGGTAAACAGCAGATTAATGTATGTGTTCCATTAATACTCATAGCTCTGCTCTAGAATTACCGGAGACCAGACCAGTTATCAACTGTCTCCTTTATAGCTGAGGAACAGAGCATCCACTAGTGGAGGCATTTTCTCGTCCATCAGAGATGAAGGAGGCTGTTTACCAAAGAGATCAAACTAGTCAGGTACTAAGTCTACTGGGAAAATAAGTACCTGCCTGACCGCCAAGATTAAAGGCTCTACCCCCTGAGTACCAGATTTCAGTCCTGCAGTATAAACATGCTCCTCCCAAAACCTCCTCTATTTCATCCTCCTTTCCTGTGATAGGTGAGGCATTTATGATAGGAAATGGGGGGTTGCTAATGGAACCCATAACCACTGATTTGGCCATCCTGGAACCCAGGCGGCTGTAACCTTCGAGACTCGGCCAACACTGATGTAAAACTATAATGCCTGTTAGGGCTGAGGCCCACGGAGTAGTAGGCGAGGTATTCAGGTTACAGGGGAATGTACTACTGTACACGAATTACATCTTGTGGTACCAGTAGGATTATAGGCTGTGTAAGCTTGTTATTGCATTTAGAACAAAACAAACAGCTTCTGAGAAGCTTTGGTGACTGCCCGGCCTGTCATGGTAGACACACAACCCCCTTACACACAACATGAAAATATACAGTTAGAGATCAGAAGGCTAATGGGAGACAGAGGGGGAGAATCACACCCCTCCCACCCCAATTAATGGATTTCCTATAAGCACCAGTGTACTCACAGCCTTTGTAAGGAACCTGGGTAGAAGGGATCAGAAGGTGCCCAGAGAATCTCTCCAGCCTTGCAGTCTCTGCAAAATGGCACCTGTACTCAGCCTGGGAGAATTGCAGGGAGAATGAGTGTATGAGCCAGTGAAAACAGCAGCAGCACTGTTAGTTACAGCCTGTGTGCAAAATAGCCTGTGCTCTTGAAGCTCCGCCACCTACTTCTCTTCATCCCAGCGCCATGTATATAAATTTACTTTCCCATGTGGGAAGTGAACTGCTGATGTGTTCTTTAAATATGTATATATAGACCAGCGCCGCTAGCGCCAGAGGAGTATTTGCTCTACCCCCTCCTTAACAGGGGGAGAAGCAGAAGGCATGGAAAATTATGAGTCCTTTCCCACAGTGATAAGCGTTCCACTCTCTGACTGCCATGCACTCCACTTGCTTACACGTCCCGGCGGGGCAAGAGTAGTCAAAGCCGCTGTAGCGAGACTCCCAGCCAGTGCCTAAAGAGAGGGAGCGGACAATGTGAGGTGGCCCAATGGACAAGACTTCCATCCATCACAGCAGGGCAGTAACACAGGGAGGACGGGGATGCACGCAGCGCCATACTCACTGCGGTCTCATGCGGCGTCGGAGGGGAGCTGTCAGAGGCTTTTAATAGAAGCCCTGTGCACTCCCTGTGGATCTCATGGTGCGATGGTGGAGGGGAGCTGTCAGTCTTTTAATAGAAGCCCTGTGCAGTCCCACCTGATGTGACTCAGGATGCCAGGGACCTGGACCCCAACCTTTGCATAGGTGGCGAAGGTTCCCTAACCTAGGCAGACAGCCTAGGTAATACAATTGAATAAAAATAAAATAAAGCAACATGCTGGAACTCTGTCCAGAGTGAACCAGCTCCTTGCACATTTTTCTAAACTGAGGGTTGGTGGGAAATAGAGGGGGAGGAGCTTCACACTTCTAATTTATTATTTAAAGTGCCAGCTACAACTATCCACGCCTCTATACCGTGCCAGCTCCAACTATCCACGCCTCTATACCCCAGTGTACTAGTTCCAGTGTCCCTTACAGGATGAAAGAGAAATAAATTATATATATATATATATATATATATATATATATATTATATACATACACACACATACACACTCACACAGTACCAGTCAAAAGTTTGGACACACCTTCTCATTCAATGGTTTTTGTTTATTTAAATAGTTTTCAACATAGTAGATTAATACTGATGAAGACATCAAAACTATGAAAGAACACAAATGGAATTATATTGTAAACAAAAAAGTGTTAAACTAATCAAGATGCTTTATATTTTAGATTCCTCAAAGTAATCCCCTTTTGCTTTGAGGACAGCTTTGCACACTCTTGGCATTCTCTCAAATCAGCTTCATGAGGTACTGTAGTCTCCTGGAATGGTTTTGAAATAACAGGTGTGCCTTGTCGAGAGTCAATCTATGGAATTACTTGCCTTCTTAATGTGTTTGAGAGAGACCATCAGTTGTGTTGTGCAGAGATAGGGTTAGTACACAGTGGACACCACTATTTGACTACTGTTGTAATCCATATTATGGCACCAACTGTGAGGTTCTGAATTTGTTGTGGACCTGGGGTGGTGATAGGAGCAGACACAGAAGCAGACTTAAATGAAAAAGTGGGGTTTTTAATAGGTGACGTAGAAGACATGGGAATGGCAAATGAAAAGTCCAGGTATAGCACTAAAGTGCACTTGATAACTGTAGTGGGGGTTAATGGGAAAATGTCCAGATAGTGACAGGCAGGAACAGTCCAGTAAACAAGTATGGTGAGCTGAAACAGAATGCAGGTATGATGAGCTGTAACTGAATGCAGGAATGATGAGCTGTAACGAATACAGGGATGGTGAGCTGTAACAAAAGCAGGCTGAGGTAATTCAGTCCAGCTGGGAGTGAAGGGATGCACGGTGCAGTGAACAGCAGGTTCAGGTACTCAGGCAGGTGAAAGGTATGTGGGAGGGTGCAGGGTAAATTCAGCAGGTTGGAGCAGGCAAGGTTCAGGCTAGTAGCGTAACAGACAGGCAGGCAGGTAAGGTACAGGTACTCTCTCTCAGCCGCAGCTGAGAAATACATTGCACTGGCAAGGAAGGAAGGCTCTGGACCTTTCTAAATACTCAGTGCTGCGCTGTGACTGGCTGGAATGAGCGCATGACCTACCAGGATTGGACAGCCGGAATCACATGGCCGCAAGCAAGATGGCGGTGCCCATGCCAATGGAACGGAAACACCGCCAGACCTCACCAGGCCTAGTGACAATGTGCCAGCACAGAACCACGCACAGCCAATGCCCCTCGCCAAACACCAGCACCGCTGCCTGAGACCCCCCACCACAACGACCTCACAGGTAATACCCGTGACTACCATGCCGAGAAACCCTGGCCATGACACCAACCACTCAACTCAGTAAAGAGAAACGACAGTCCATCATTACGTTAAGACATGAAGGTCAGTCGATACGGAAAATTTCAAGAACTTTGAATGTATCCTCAAGTGCAGTTGCAAAAAAACATCAAACGCTATGATGAAACTGGCTCTAATGAGGTCCGCCCCAGGAAAGGAAGACCAAGAGTTACCTCTCCTGCATCGGATAAGTTCATTATAGTTAGCGGCCTCAGAAACCGCTACTTAACAGCACCTCAGATTAGAGACCACATAAAGTCTTCACAGAGTTCAAGTAGAAGACAAAACTCAACATCAACTGTTCAGAGGAGACTGCGTGAATCAGGCCTTCATGGTCGTATTGCTGTAAAGAAGCCACTACTGAGGATGAACAACAAGAAGAGAATTGTTTGGGCCAAGAAACACAAGGAATGGACATTAGACCAGTGGAAATCTGTACTTTGGTCTGAGGAGTCCAAATTTGAGAATTTTGGTTCCAACCGCTGTGTCTTTGTGAGACGCAGAGAGGTGAGCGGATGGTTTCTGCATGTGTGGTTCCCACTGTGAAGCATGGAGGAGGAGGTGTGATGGTGTGGGGGTGCTTTGCTGGTGACACTGTTGGTAATTTATTCAAAATTCAAGGCACACTTAACCAGCATGGCTACCACAGCATTCTGCAGCACCATGCCATCCCATCTGGTTTGTGCTTACTGGGACCATCATTTGTTTTTCAACAAGACAATGACCCCAAACACACCTCCAGGCTATGAAAGAGCTACTTGACCAAGAAGGAAAGTGATGGAGTGCTGCGTCAGATGACCTGGCCTCCACAATCACCAGACCTAAACCCAGTTTCCTTCACTCTGCGGTCTGGAGTTGGACCGCAGAGTGAAGGAAAAGCAGCCAACAAGTGCTCAGCACCTCTGGAAACTCCTTCAAGACTGTTGGAAAACCATTCCAGGAGACTACCTCCTGAAGCTGATTGAGAGAATGCCAAGAGAGTGCAAAGCTGTCGTCCAAGCAAAAGGGGGCTACTTTGAGGAATCTAAAAATATAAAACAGAATTTTGAGTTGTTTATAACATAATTCCATATGTGTTCTTTCATAGTTGAAAATAATTTCAATAAACAAAAACTATTGAATGATAAGGAGTGTCCAAACTTTTGACTGATACTAATATAAATATATATATATATACATACACACACACACATATATATATATATATATATATATACACACATATATACACATACACATATATACACACACACAAATATATACACAATCTTATTCAATGAAAGTAAAGTGAGCAGTAGTTGTTTGAAGGTGGTGCACGAATTGTCAAAATAAAACTTTTAGGGTTCTATTTACTGTCATTTGTGGTATCATCAACACTTATCCTGTTGTGCAATACATTGCTACAGTGGACATTCTCACTGGGAAGGAATCATGTAAATGTAGCCTTCCCACTAGGCTGTTTTAGCGGGGCGCGGCGCCCTGCCCTCCTTCTAGAGGGCAAAAAGCACCCTGCCCTCCAGGAGGAGGGCAAAAAGCGCCCTGCCCTCACAGCCTGCGGGTGCCGTTCTCACCCGCGGGACGCAGTGTCCCGCGGGTGGACAAATATGCGGTGACCCGGTCACCGCCGGAGAATAGATGCCTGGCGCATGTGCCCGGCATCTATTCTCCCTTTCGGCAGCGCTTGGGGGCTGCCCGGCATGTCCGTAAGCGCAGGGCACGCCCCCAAGTATGGCGAAAAGGGGACGCATCTTATAGACACGCCCCCTTTTCATGGCCACGCCCCCTTTTCAGGCGCGCTTACAAGGTTGCCCTCTCTAGCTCCGGCGCCCTGCCTGCCGCCGGAGCTACAGTGAACACTATAAATGTGTGTGTTTAATATATATATATATATATATATACACACACACACATACATATACACTCATTCCTCATGTCATCTGTCTGTCTCCCCTAGATTGTAAGCTCCTAGGAGCATGGTCCTCCTCCTGTCTCACAGCCCTCTTCTCTAGCACTTCTAGGACAGCCTTCACCTTTCCAACTGTATTGTGTATGGAGAATTGTGTGCCAATTGTTACTTGTGCTCTGTTTATAATTTGGTTACTGTATTGTAATGCAATGCTGTGTACCCTTTGCTGCATGTACGGCGCTGCGGACCACTTGTGGCGCCCTATAAATAAAATGTAATAATAACACATACACACACAAACACAATTCCTTCCCAGTGAAGATGTCCAGAAATCCTGCATCTTGCACAGCCGGATAGGTATAGGTGCTAGGTGTCCAGTGCTCTTTACTGCAGCTGAACTCTGTGGATGCCAAAGGCAGCCAGACCTGCCAGGGGGCCATCAAGGGGCTGCTGAGCAGTGACTGCAGTAAATCACTTATGAAATGTGCGGCAAGAGATAAGTCACTGATGTGGTTGCTTAGCAGCCCCTTGGAGGTCTGCCACTGCTCCTTCCTCCTACCTCATATCAATACCTAATTAAAACCTCTGTACGATCCTGCCTATACCTTCTAAAATTGTCGCAATTTAGCTTAATGAGTCACACAGTAAATAAATGCCTTAAGACTTTGAATGTGTTTCCAAACCACAAAAAGTTATTATTCAATATAAAAACAGATGGTTACACGCTGTGATCTAAAGACAATTAGCGCAAATAAATCATACAGACCCAAGGTACAGTTGTTACATACGCACGCGCTCTGGAACCAGATACCTCCATCAACAGCATCAGCAAGAAGACTCCAGACTGGGATTGTATAAAGTGTTCTAATGCGTTTCAGACGCACAGAACAGTTTAACTATATTACACTCTCTGCGCTATGAGATTTGTGTTAACCTCGCGGCTAGGTATTTTACTGAGAGTGCAGGGAGAACAGCGCTAACTAGCGCTGTGTAAGTGTTGCAATGTGCTGGAATGTTATCCTTAGGTGTTTTGACTACTGACAGTATGATTTTGAGAAGGATTAACAAAAGTGTTCTCATGCTAATAGAGCTATTTTGCGTTGTGCACTGTGTTAATGTGAATGCAGAGAAAACACCACTAATTTGCTACTATTTTGCGCTGCTCATATTTAAGTCTGTGGTGATTTTAATGTGTTGGAAAGTCATTTTTATGTATGTTGAACACTGTCAGTATGTGTTTGGGGAAGATTGTTAAAAGTCTTGAATTGCTATTAATTAGCAATTTAGCGTTGTGTTTTTTGTACTATGTGGATTTGACAAAATGGCACTGTGACCTATTTCTAAGATGGAGTCTTGTCGCCATTTGCAAGTTGGCGTCGTGCAAATCTGATTGTAAACTGATCCTGTCTCAGCCAATTATCCGGCTTCGACACTCGGTACACCCCTGACAGCGGGCACCCGGATGGCAAAAGGTTTCCATTGCCTTTGGGAGTTATGCCACTGGCTGCCACAGTCACCAGATCTCAGTACAATAGAGCAGCTTTGTAATGAATGGGTACTTGCGCACGCAGGTCTCTTGTTTATTCTGTTTTGTTTCCTTGCATATAAGTAAAGACAATAACAGTGCTATAAACACATTTATATACTAAATTAATTGGAAAGGATTGTGTAAAAATATGAATTTAATATGGATTTGTAATAATTAAAACGTTACACAATCAACCTGGGCATTTCCACACCAATAAACATATGTAGGATAACATCATATACATGAATGTTCAGTGTGTAAAAAAATAATGATTAAAAAAAAAAATCACTTAATAATAAGCATCTAGGATATTTAAATGCAATGTACACCTGTTCCTATTATAGCCTCTTGTATTAAAGGAATCCATTGGCTGATGTCACATGAATATCATAAGTCTCATACAAGGCCACTATGGTCCAATAGTGCAGGGTTCTTCAGCAGATTGTCCTGCAAGTTGGTACTCCCTTAATGAGGATGGTCCAATGTGGTTAGAGTAGCTGTAAATATGGTAAGTGACAGTGAGCCTCTGTAAGTCCAGATGGTAACGATATTCCAGGGCTTGGTCCAGGTGTTCAGAGGTAGTAGTATGAATCCCAATGCAATATAAAAAAGTCCAGTGCAAAAAGATCTTTGTAAGATCTTGCATCACTACAGCCTTCAGTGTTTAGTCACCCCAGAGTAAAAATAAAATGTTGGTTGCCTAGTTTGTGTAATGTTTAGGGATATCAAATAGGTGCACTTCATCTCAGGTCTGCCACCGTTGCAGGGATCAGGAGCAAAATATAATCACTAGTTGTACATGATTAACCCAGAATGGAAAATCTGCACACAGGTGCAGGAAGGAGTCTTTATGATAGGCAAAAGGGTAAACTGGACAAGGGTAGATAGATAAATATATATTATAGTGCAGTTTTCCCTCAATAAATAAATATTTTTTTTAAGATTTGGTAGAGGATGTAAACTTAGTTGTAAAATAACAAAAGTGTAAGCACCATTGTGAAAAGAATTGTTTTGTTATGAATTTACTGGGTAGATATAACAACAGACCACTATTATGATTGTTTATTTTGGATTATCATCATTCCATGTCAAATCACCCAGAATAAATTAATTAAGACACCCACTGACTCATATTTTCATGAAACTTTGTACACTTGATACTACCACATAGGTACAAACCCATTAAATTTTTTCTTCTCTAGGCCTCATAATATTTGAGATATAGGGGTTCAAAGTTTCGA
Organism: Taudactylus pleione; assembly: GCA_031769625.1. Classification (NCBI taxonomy): domain Eukaryota; kingdom Metazoa; phylum Chordata; class Amphibia; order Anura; family Myobatrachidae; genus Taudactylus; species Taudactylus pleione. The sequence continues at coordinate 10,084,705 of JAUIMM010000037.1, forward strand.
AAAAATTGCTCGGAAATGCCACTCCTGATGCTCCAATTTTAGTGTGAGGTGTATGTGGAATAAAAATCCCATCTCAGTGCCTAATCCACATATCACTTTGGAATTTTGACCCTTTGTCAATCAAAATATGGAGATTCCAGAAAAAAATGCTTGATCATTCTTGCCTGACTGAGAGTCATTATACATCCCTTTACTTCATACTTTTTTTATGCTAGAAAAAAAAAAAAAAAAAAGTGGGTTCAATAAGCATTCTAAACCTAAGGCAGATGGGTTATCAAGTCCCTTTTTTGCTTAAACTGAATCTTAAAGTAGACATTAAAAAGGCTATGAAAAACAAATAATGGGATTCTGATTGCCTGTTACTTTGACACTTATCACCTAGCTAAACACTGTTGCAGACCAAATACACCCCTTCATTGCAATGGTACTCCGGTTCTCAAACTCAGTCAGTGCATGTTTTCCAGGTCTCCTCACAGAATCACAAGTAAAATAATTAGCTCCTTATTTTAAAATGAGTCAGTGAATAATGAATACACCTGGTGCCCCTGCCTGGTATCCTGGAAAACGTGAACTGTGTGGTGTCCTGAGGGTAGCGTTTGAGAACCACTGCAATGGTATACCCTAATGGCAGTGGCCTCATTCAGAAGGATAATATGCCCTCTCTCACTACAAAATTGTTCAGGAATAGTTTGAGAGGGAAGCCGACGGACGAAATCCCGACTGCCGGGTTCCCGACTGTCCAAAGCCGTCAAAGTTCTAATGACAGGCGTCGAAATCCCGACGCCTGTCATTAGATCTACGCCGGGAGCCTGACACCGATCGAAGGTAAGCCGGGCACGCACAGGTGCGCTGGAGGGAGGGGGCGGGGGGGTGTGGGGAGAGATGGGGAGGGTTAGGTTAGGGGCACCCGGGGGGACGACGACGACTTAGGGTTAGGCACCCCCCCCGGGAGTTTAGGGTTAGGCACCCCTGGGGAGAGGTTAGGGTTAGGCACCCCCCCAGGAGACTTAGGTTTAGGCTGCGGGGAAGGGGGGGGTTAGCTTTAGGCACCCCGAAAGGAGGATTAGGTTAAAAAAAAGGTTAGTTAATACTTACCTTTTGTATCTTCGGGATTTTCACCCCTGCCGGGCTTCCGCTTTCGGTATTTGAGCATGGCCGGCGATAAATCATACGGATTCCGTTTGAGGAACATGACAGCATTCCATAGATCTCAATCCAAATGAGCATCTGTGGGATGTGCTGGAAAAACAAGTCCGAGCCATGAAGATACCTCCTCGCAATTTACAGGACTTAAAAGGATCTGCTGCTAACGTCTTGGTGCCAGATACCACAGGAGACATTTAGAGGTTTTGTTGATTTGGTTGGTTAATTTGGTTGTTTTAGGTGAAAATGCTAGTAAGAATGCTGTGTGTCCAGATTCATAACAACTGACTTCATCAACATCTTTTAGTAACAATAAGACCGGTAGTACATACAGTACAAAGCTAATGTATAGTTAGTTATCAGTCAAACACATTCAGCCACATGAGCTTTGGCTTTGAGTGTGGCCTAAATTGACAAACAAATTCCCTTAGCTGCTTGACTTTTTGAGGCTGTTTTAGCTACCATGAAATGAGTAAAAAATAAACTGTTAAAATATAAAAAGAAAAAAAGACACGGTAAAAACAGTTTACAAAGAAAATGTGCATGTTACAGAAATATCTATATAATAATGTCTGTCTCATCTCCTACATGCATGAGCAGTGAGAGCCGTGGCAAGCGCCTCCAATAGCTCCCACTGCCAGAGTGATAGACCCTATCAGGAGAGGAGAAGGGTCTGCCAGGAGGTAAGGAACAGGGCGGAGCATGGAGCCAGATAATTGGACAGCACGGGAAAATGGAACAGGGGGTGGGAGAAGCAGAACTTACCAGCAAACAGAAAGCGGGACAGAATAGAGTGGTAGTTGAGCAATGGACTGAGGTGACCCGGCATATGCCAGCCGGGTTCCTTTTCTAGTATTAAAATATTTTTTGTCCACTTATCAGTAAAAATCCTTAAGATAGATACAGTTTTCAGATGTGGTGTTTACTGTAGTATTAAAAAAAATCTGAAACATGGTCTGTGAAATAAAAAACAGCCAATTTTGACAGTAATTAAGGCTCCTCATATCATACTGTAATATGGGAAAACTCTATTCATCCTGCTTTGAGCACTATAATCACAACAGACCCTTATAAGGGTAGAATAACTGAGGCTTAGCAGAATTAGACAGAATAGATTGCAAAGTTATCACAGACTCATCCTTTCCATATTTCAATGCTCAAATATCCTCATCAGTTTCTTCACTCACGCTGGCTTTTGGTTCTCTCTTTATACCAACAATCAAGTTTATGCTCACAAGTTTACTAATGCAATGGAGAACTGAAGCCACTAATTGGTACTTGCAGGAGACAGATTCAAGCCCAGTCTGTGTCAAATCTATCTGGTCTTGTTTTTTAAATTTGCCAGTATATTGTGAATAAACCAGTGGAAAACATTTTTCTCTCTTCTTTGTTTGGCAGATTTGCCTGGGAATACACAGCAGAGCATTTCCAAGCATAGTAGAGATCAGTGCTAGGTCTGCCTCCCGACATGTTTTTGCAAAGTTATATAAATGATGTTGTAATAACATTTCAAATGATCCCCCACCTGGCAATACTAGGCCAACATTTTTAAATGATACAGACTGTATTTGTGTAGCAGTATGTGCAGAGCTTTTGGTCCATGCAGCCACTGATATACTTGATACAAAGTCTGATTCCTCTTGTAAATCATGTTGGGATTTTTCCTCCGCTTGACTTAAGCACATATTACCTGTACCCATGCATCTACGAGGAGATGTGCTTAATTTGGTTAAACAGTCTCCAACAGCACATTTGGAAACATCCTTTTCCTCTTTGTCTGAGCAGTGCAATACAGTGGCTTGTTCAGTCCTTTGTAGATGGCTCTCATCTGTTGAGTCATTGAGGCAATTGCTGCAATATAAGCTTTGTTCTTGTGCTAACACACTTCCATTTGGTACGCAACTGCATGGATTATTTGTTGGCTGTTCCCAAGTGGTATCTAATGGCTGAAACAACTGCTTCAGCATTATAAAAGAACCATGAAAAGATGAAGCAAGCTGCTCAGTTAGACCTTTAACAGGCCCACAGAAAACAAGGCTGTGTGGTTTGAAGGCCACTACACCACCTAAAACAAGATGTACATACTTGTTGCACCCAATTAAAAGTGGTTTGCAACTTGTTGCTAGAAAAGTGTCAGTTAGAAGAACATCACCCAGTGGTTTGGACAGTGGGGAGGCTCCAGTAATCGTGCAGAGAAGATCCATCTCCTCTGATGTTACGCAGTCTACTATAGATATACCACTCAGTTTTGCGTAGAAAAGTACAATTTCTTGTTGCTTAACACTTGAGAAAATTAGCTTGATTTGGTTATTTTGCAATTGTTTCAATACACGTTCAGTCCTTTCCCTTACATATTGCTGTGAAATCTGAAGCTGAATGCCTGAGGAAACAACAAATCCTATGTCAGATGCAGAGAGAGACTGATGGATCTGCTCTGTCACAATTAGTGCTCGCAGTTCTCCCTCTCCTGGACAATACACAGAAAAAGGCCTGCGAATTACCAGACCGGGTAATATCCTGGAATTATCTATGGGCAGTCCTGGCACTTCGGTGTGCAGTTCATTGAAACATTTGCTCACTAAGTTGACTACATCATGAATCATATCAATGCATAGTAAACAGCTATACAGATAATCACAGGCCAGTCTACTAACAAACATCCGGTTGTTACATCCAATTCTGCCACAGAAATAGGCATCCAGTGTTTGCTGTATGCAGGTTCTGCAGAGAGTAATGTCTCCTTTTATATTTGAAAAAACAGAGAGAAAGTGGGGACAGAGATGTTTTGCTATAATGGGCTCCAGAACACTGGTCTGGAAGGTCAACAGAATATTGCTTATTCTTCTTAACACATGACCTTGCCTTTGATATTGCTTGTTCACTGTCGAGTTCCCAGAATATAGCAGACCTTCATTTCTATCAGCTGTTGCCCGGAGCTCTCTGAGGACTGCACACAGAAGTAGAACAAAGGATTTCACACCATCACCAGTAATAGTGTAATGCCTGGAGGCAGAGTTCACCATCATTCTAGGGAGAAAAAAAAAATTATTCATATAGTAAATGCATATAAACGATAACTATTAATCTTCTTTTTCTACAGTAGCAAGAAGTGTTCTCAGCAACCATTCCCATTTAACATCCATTGTGTGGTAAATATATCCAAAAGGTAGTGCACCAAGGGATATATAAAGGGCCAGAGAATGTTAGTTTTTGTGCCCCTTCCCAACTGCTGCTATGTCCTATTTCATGGACAGTTAGCAAGAAGTGAGTACAATGGTAGTGCTCAGATATTAGTAGCCAGAGTTTATTCTACTTAGAGATATAACAGTCAATCTATTTAATAATCTCCTAACGTCTGCCCATTTTAAATATGCATGCAAGATGGCAGCCAGGGCACATTCTGCAGGCTTGCATCGCTCCTCCAACGGCTCCCACTGCAGCGAGCAACGGGACAGGCTCCTAGCCTAGCCGGAGAGGAGTAGCGGGAGAGAGGGTGGCCAGACGGAGTGGTATAGAGAAGGGGGTGAGACAGACAGAGAAGGGAACGGAGAATGGTCGGGGCAGGACAGCTTGTGGACTGAGATGACCCAGCATATGTTTCTTTACTAGCCATAAGCAGTTGATTGTTACTTATATGTCATGAAACAAGCTGTTCTGCTGGCTGTATTCTCTCATACAGGGCAGCACTGTATACAATCATATGCTGCAGTACGAAGCATTAGTGTTCATAGACATATATTACTAAAGTTTGCACAGTGGTCTAAAAGCCAATAACTATTTGAGTGTTTTACAGCAAAATACCATTTTCATTTCAACAGTAATGCAAATAATCTCTGCAATGTATATTCCATATAGAAGGATATATGATAACGCTGAAGTAACTGTTTACCTCTAAAATACTATCAGATTTAAAGCCTGTAAATCTGAGCTGTGTGCAGGCTTTAAACAGTTAGGAGGCCCACAACTTATGAACACGTTCTGTAGAAAGTTGAAACACACAGGATGAATATATATAGAAAATTAGAGAAAAGCCAGTCTGTATTCATTGCACAGGAGGCATACAACTTTGGAGATTAAATCATAATATCCATAATACTATGCATTTGAAAATGCAAGCAGGCTCACTATGATGCTTTTATGCCGTACATTAATACAATTTGTAAGCTTTGATTTGTATTGTATTTAAAGATCTGTATGTCTTTAAAGGATTGAAAACCATTTATAGGGGCTATTTGCTTTTTGACAACCGACCATAATAACAAGTAACATGCCCTGCTTCCAGAAACTTTCACTGCCTTAGACTGGTTTATTTCCACTGCCAAGTATAACAGTCCCCTCCTGTTTTACAGATCGAAACGCGTTGGTGGAGAGCTGTAGCAGAACTTGGCGACGTCCTACCCTGGAAGCTACAAATCTATATGATGTGCACGGGATTTTTCCATCAGTTATGTTTCCATGCTCCACTGACTTTGAAATGTGACATAGGAGTCACATATATCTGATAAGGATTTGCAATCTGTGTAATTGTGTTTGAAAATTACAATTATTTTAGACTATCAAAAAACTTTCAATTTTGGGTTACTGATGTCCTTAAGACCACTTGGTGGGAGGTCCAGGAATCAATGATTGATATGTAAAAGTTTCTGAAGCTGCTGGAGTTACTTCTATGCCCTATTTAGCGTAACTGCTGTAAAAGCAAAACCTAGCAGGTGGCCCCATCACCTTTCCCAGGACACTGTGGCAGATTTTGAGGTAAGCCACTTCCCTTTCGCATGCTCATGAGAACTGAAGACTATTATATGAACTTATTACACTATAGCAATACTTTTGTCTCTACCTGAGGTTGAATCGTCAATTAGGAGAGATAAATTATCATTTAAAATCTATTTATCAAAGAATGTGATGTGGCATTTTTATGCAATATATTCATTTAAGCACAATCCGAATTACCGTTGTTTTTTCTTGATTTATGTTTGAAGTGTTGATGACACAAGATAATTTTGTACAGGCTGCTACACTGTGCAATTTGGGGTACTTTTTATTTATTCCTTAAAATTAAAACTAAAATACCTTGCAACAGGGTGGTCCAATAAAAGGCACTCCAGTATTCGTCTTCCATCTTTGGTAATAAGAAGATCACCAGTGGATTTAATAAATAGAACTTGTCCTCCATCAGGTCCAAAACAGCGACATACAATATTCTCCAAAGATTCAGCCACTTGCAGGATTTTATTAATGTCCAGATCTTTTATATGCCTCTGCATTCTTGCTAACTGTCAAACAAAACACATAATCAAACATATTTAAGTGAAATATCTTAAAAAGTAAATCTTCAGATTATAAAATTAAAATCTAACCAAAATTGGCCCTTAAACTGACTACACAATCTATGATCTGACCAGCAGGGCTAAGTTCTTCGGGCAGCATTTATGTGAGAACATAATAGTAATGGATCCTGCTATTTGTTAAGTGAACACCCCCCCGCGCGCGGCTGTCCGCGCCCGGCTTACCTTCGATCGGTAAGCCGGGTATCGGGCTCCCGGCGTAGGTCTAATGACCGGCGTCGGGATGTCGGCGCTGGTCATACACACTTCGGGATGCTGTCGGTCGGCATTTAGACCATCGGCATCCCCAGAAAAAAAAAAGTCTGGTCATCAGATAACATGATTTTCTGTCAGTACCAATAAAAATTCCTTTCAATGCTGTATTGGACCAGACATTCATGTATTTTAGACACTAATAGGTTATCTAGCGGTAAGCGCACAATAATCGACAAACAAGTTAAAACTGAATAAGTATAAGGAATGAGCACTCCTGTGAGTGATGCCATATTCACATAGATAAGAGCCACCACACCTTATAAAATTAGTAGTTATGGGGAGATTTATTAAAGCTTGGAGAGAGATAAAGTACCAACCAATAAGCTCCTGTCATTCTTCAAACACAGACATAAAATGACAATTAAGAGATGACAGGTTGGTACTTTATCTCTCTCTCCATACGTGTGTGTAATATGTAATAATATGTAAAAGCGCCCTGCGGGTGCGGTGACCCGGTCACCGCCGGAGAATAGACGCCGGGCGCATGTGCTCGGCATCTATTCTCCCTGTCTGCAGCGCTTGGGGACACGCCCCAAGTATGACGAAAAGGGGACGCGTCTTATAGACATGCCCCCTTTTCAATGGCCACGAGAGAGAGTGTGTGTGTGTGTGTGTGTATCATATACATACATACACACACACACACACTAGATGAGGGCCCTGCCATATTCCAGGTCACCTCTATCCACCCGCTGATCCATCTCTCGCTCGGTCCAGCTCTACACTTATGGTATCCGGCCAGAAGGTTGACAGTAACCATGTGTATATTCATGTGGGTCGATTTGTTCCCTCCATAGGGCACGAGTGCCGCCTGTGCATGCCCAGAAGCTCCGGGTTTAACTGCGCCAATCGGCTATACCCGTCTAAAGTACTACTTTGGGTGACCAAACTCCTGTTTGACTAGCACATTTCTGCTAGTCACCGCAGGAGGCAGCGAGCAGAAACGTGTGCTTTGCAGCTAGTCACACCAGAACGGAACAACAATTGAATTGCTCCATCGGGTGCCTAAAAGAAATTGCCGCAAACAATTGAATCGCCCCATAACGTCCAGATAGTTCAAATATGTCGACAGTCCAGATAGTTCAAATATGTCGACAGGCTCCATGTCATCATCCTCAGAATGTTCAACATGTTCTTAATGTCCACATCTGAACCGTCTTCATGTGAAATGTTGACAGTGTGAGGATGCTGACGGTTAGGCTGCGGGTCTATCACATAGATATCACCAAGGGTTGACACCACAGGTAATTGTTACTCAGTCAAATGGTAATGAGAAGAATTAGCAGAGTACATTCATCTGACACCACAATTCTAAAGATTTCACCTGACAATATTGTTCTGAGAGCGTCACATATTCTGAAATAACATCAATATTACAGAGCTATAAACAGGAAAGTTAAGGAGTCTACTACGCACACTAGTGGCAGCAGTTGGGGAGTACAAAAAAGGGGGTCATCCACCTCCAAAAGGGTACAGTAAAACAAAAGTTAAGTACTCCCATTCCTGTGCACAGCTTATATGTATTCTTGATATTCGGTTTACCACACAATGATATGATAATAAAAGTTTTCCGAAATCAACATAAATAGGAGGTCTAAAAGTCATTTATTTCAGTCAACTCCAAACTGCGTCTCTGACCAATGGGGAACTTCAATCCTGTAGGTAGTCTTTATTCTATTCTTCAAATAGCGATTTCCATATAAACTATTCCTCAGGAGAGGGAAAATAAAGGGAAAAACCACCAATGGTATAGTATGTCTCAAATATATACGTAATTGTATTTTAAATGATAATCCTACACTTTTAAGTCTTGGATGTATCACTAACGTACCATACTCACGTAATAAACAAAGTATACACCAACCAAAAAGGTTTATTTATCTGTTACACCACTAAATATTCAATCAGTAGAATTCTTGACCCATATAGGAATATATAAACAACAATAGGCAAGATGATGGGCGTACCCCAACTCACAGTAATGGTGCATACACACGGTCAGATTTTCCTTCAGATCTGTACAAATAACGATTTTTAAAAAATCGTTCATATCTGAAGGAAAATCTGACATATCTGACGTTTGTCAGATGAACGATGAGCGTTCCCGCTTGTCAGATAACGATAACTGACATCTGATGTGTTTGCAGTCAGATTTCATTCATTTTAATACAGGCAAAAATCGTTCGTAGTTAGTAGTTCATGAAATCGTTGGTAAAATCGTTCGTAGTTCATCGTTTGTCTGACAGATCTGACCGTGTGTATGCACCTTAAAATGTGCTGTGGTAAGCGTATCAAGGTTTCTTTATGTAATCTCTGTAACTTCTCTCCATCCACCTGTTCTCCTTATTCACCTCATTTCCGTGAAGGATATGTTGAGTTTATATGAAATATTTATATTAAAAGCAATTATATATCAATATATATATTAAGAGCAAATAGCCAGAACAATTTGTCAATGGTTCTAGCTATTAACCTGCAAAGGTAAATTATTTGCAAGGGGATAGATCAGGTTCCCAAATGTCCTTTGGGATACGCCCATCATCTTGCCTATGGTTGTTTATATATTCCTATATGGGTCAAGAATTCTACTGATTGAATATTTAGACCTCCTATTTATGTTGATTTATGAAAACTTTTATTATCATATCATTGTGTGGTAAAAAGAATATCAAGAATCCATATAAGCTGTGCGCAGGAACGGGAGTACTTAACTTTTGGTTGTTTTAATATAACAGAGCTGAATAGGACTAGAACTAAGATCTTATCAAACAGAGGGGTTAATCCAAATAGCGGCAAAGAGTGCAAGTTGCTATTGCCACGGCGTTAAAATGCCGGCAACAGCAGCTGATCTCACACTCCTCACGGCCCGCTCTGAGACCAAATTCGCACAATTTTGCTCGCAGTTCTTTTATGCGAGTTCGGGCTGTTGCAGCGATGTCTTGCACCCGTGAGGTCATCGCGCATAATTGAATTGAACCCAGAGTATTACTGAATATAACAACACAGGTGACAGCTGGTAAAGCAGATGTGGTGTTATAACAGCAAAGTGTATTAATAGAATATACATTCCTTGTTATAAAAAAAAACTTTAGGAATTCCACAACAATACTTAATGAGAAATCCCAAAGCAATTTTAAGATAAAGTTATAATTGTGGAACAGAATGACAGTTAGTACATGAGGTAATAAATAAACAGATGTCTGCAAGGGTATAAAGTGCCAGGCTATAGAGTGTCAGTCTCACCACTTCTGCTGCCCTTGTTAGCAAGCATTGGGCAAGGAATGATGATTAAGTGGCGAGTGCACAGCCCTGGGCGAGAGAGAAGACGCTTCTGCTGTCTGTACTGGGGCTGTGCAATTCCACCCTGTAACACATAGTGCATCGCAGGAGAGAGACCTCAGTCCTTACAAGGGTACCTCTGAAAGGACGGCAGAAATACCTGAGCACTGGGAGAGAGCCAACTGCAGATTCAACAGGAGCCTCTGTGGCCGCAGCGCTGCTGCTCTATGTAGGTACAAACAGAACAACAAATAATAGACGCTTTGCTGTGGCTGTTAGGGCTTGGTCACATGATCGCCTCAGACTCAAATCCCTCTGTTCCTTCTGTCATGGAGCCAATCAGTGAGCTCTTAGTCTGCATGACACTATATTCAGCCAATCCGGAGCTTAATAAAGCCAACCAATAGAGCCTATGCACTCCAAAAAGGGGAGTGAATGCTCGATTAATTAGCATATGTAAACATACAAACGTTTTGTGATAAAATCCCAGAGAGGTGAGCACAGAGGGTAATGTACATAAATGGCATACATTATACACAAAGGATAAGTAATGTACATAAATGTTATACATTATACACAAATGGTAAGTAATGTACATATATGGCATACATTATACACAAGTGGAAAGTAATGTACATTAATGGCTTATATTATACACAAAGGGTAAGTAATGCACATTAATGGCATATATTATACACAAATGGTAAGTAATGAAAGTAAATGGTATATTATTTATTTATTAACAGTTTCTTATATAGCGCAGTATATTCCGTTGCGCTTTACAATTGGAACATTAATAGAACAAAACTGGGTAATAACAAAACAGATATATAGGTAGGAAGGCCCTGCTCGCAAGCTTACAATCTTAAGGGAAATAGGCATTGATACACAAGGATAGGTGCTATATATTGCATTTTGGTCCAGCCAGAATGCACAGTTTCTTAGTTGGCTGCATGATCCAGTCACACAGGAATATCGACCAAATGTCATGAGGATGTTAGAGAAAGATGATGTGTGAGATTGTGTGTGGACTGTAAAAGGGGATGTAATTAGATATGGAAGCTATGAAGGTTATGTGGGAGGTTCTGGAATCTGATAAGCTTGCCTGAAGAGGTGAGTTTTCAGGGAACGCTTGAAGGAGTGGAGACTAGAGGAAAGTCTTATTGTGCGAGGTAGGTTATTCCATAGAGTGGGTGCAGTGCAAAGAAAGTCCTGTAACCGTGAATGGGAGCAAGTAATGCATGGGGATGAGAGACGCAGATCTTGTGCTGAGCGGAGAGGTCGGGTTGGGAGATATTTTGAGATGAGTGAAGAGATGTATGTTGGTGTGGTTTGGTTAATAGCCTTATGTGTAAGTGAAAGTAATTTGTATTGAATACGGTAGAAAACCGGCAACCAATGGAGGGACTGACAGAGCGGGGCAGCAGAAGAAGAACGTTTCGCAAGGAAGATAAACCTTGCAGCTGCATTCATAATGGATTGTAATGGTGATAGCCTGTTTTTGGGAAGACCAGTAAGGAGGCTATTGCAATAGTCAATGCGGGAAATAATAAGTGCATGGATTACAGTTTTTGCAGTGTCTTGTGTGAGATATGGTCGAATTTTGGATATGTTTTTTAAATGTATGTAACATGATTTTGAGGGGAACAAAGGACAGTTCATAGTCAAGGATGACACCAAGGCAGCAAGCTTGTGGGGCGGGGTGGATGGTCGAGGTATCAACAGTGATAGAGAGATCAGGTTGGTAACTGTTATTGGCCGATGGAAATATAATTAATTCTGTTTTAGAAATATTAAGTTTCAGGTGGCGAGATGACATCCAAGATGAAATGGCAGAAAGACATTCATTGACACGGACCAATACAGACGGAGATAAATCTGGAGAGGATAGGTAGATTTGAGTATCATCCACATACAGATGGTACTGAAATCCAAAAGAGCGGATAAGTTTGCCAAGAGAGGTGGTATAGATTGAGAATAGTAAAGGACCTAAGACAGAGCCTTGCAGTGCTCCAACTGATAGAGCTAGTGAAGAGGAGGCAGAATCAGAAAAACGAACAGTAAAAGAGCGATCAGATAGGTAGGAAGAAAACCAAGAAAGAGTTGTGTCCTTAAGACCTAGGGATTGCAGTGTTTGTATGAGAAGAGTGGTCAACAGTGTCAAAAGCAGCAGAGAGATCTAGAAGAATTAGGAGTGAGTAATGGCCTTTAGCCTTGGCAGTAACCAGATCATTTACTACCTTAGTCAGTGCTGTCTCTGTGGAGTGTTGGGAACGAAAGCCGGACTGAAGTGGGTCGAATAAGTTGTGTGAGTTAAGAAAGTGTGTGAGGTGGGTGTAGACAAGTCTCTCAAGTAGCTTGGAGGGGCATTGGAGCTGGGAGATAGGACGGTAATTTGAGAGAGCATTAGGGTCAGAATTTCATTTTTTCAGAATGGGAGTAATCACTGCGTGCTTGAACAGTGATGGAAAGTTGCCAGTAGAGAGAGATTACAGATTTTAGTTAGGGTTGGGATAAGCACAGGAGACAGAGCTTTACTGATTTGTGAGGGTATAGGATCTAGAGGAGAGGTAATAGAGTAGGAGGATGAGAAGAGTGTAGATATTATGCACAAATGGTAAGTAATGTACATAAATGGCATACATTATACACAAATGGTAAGTAATGTACATAAATTATTACTATTCTTTATTTATATGGCACGACAAGTATTCCGCAGCGCCTTACATAGTACATAGAACTAATAAGTGAACAAGAAACAAGCAACTTACAGTACATTACAGGACAAGGACACAATTTATATACATTGCTGCAATAGCGATTAAAACACTCACAATAAGCAGCAGGGAGTTGGCAGTCACGTGTTAGGTGACCTTATGGTGAGTAAGGAGTAGTAGAAAGTGTAAGGAGAAGCACATGAGGGAAGAGGTCCCTGCTTGTGAGAGCTTACATTCTAAAGGGGAGGGGCAGACAGACAGGCGTGACACAGAAGGGAAAGATAGGGAGGAAAGAGCATGAGGTGGGTTAGGATGAGTGCTGGAAGGCCTTGATGAAGTAGTGGGTCTTGAGAGCCCGTTCGAAGATTTGTAGAGAGGTGGAGAGTCTGATAGGGAGAGGGAGAGCATTCCAAAGGTGGGGAGTAGCACGGGCAAAATCTTGGATGCGGGAATGGGAGGAAGTAATCAGTTGGCAAGAGAGGTGGCATGCATTAGATGAGCGAAGTGGATGGGCAGGAGTGTGAGGGGAGAGAAAGTCAGAAATGTATGCAGGAGAGGATTTGGTGTGGGCTTTGTAGGAGAGTGTAAGAACCTTGAATTGGCATCTGAAGAAGGGGAGCCAGTGTAGGGCTTGTAGGAGAGGGGAAGCAGATGTAGTACGTCTGGAGAGGAAGATGAGCCGAGCAGCAGCATTGAGAACCGATGGTAGTGGAGAGAGGTGAGAGACTGGGAGGCCAGCTAGGAGAAGGTTACAGTAGTCCAATATGGAGATGACCAGTGAGTGGATGAGGGTTTGAGTGGCATCCTGGGTGAGGAAGGGTCTAATCCTGGAGATATTTTTTAGGTGAAAAAGGCAGGACTGCGAGAGGTGCTGAATGTGTGGTTTAAAGGAGAGGGAGGAGTCTAGGATAACTATAAGACAGCGCACTTTGGGGCTAGAGGCGATAGTTGTGCCATCAATAGGTAATGAAATTGTGGGAAGTGATGTAGTGGAAGAGGGTGGGAAGATGATCAGCTCAGTCTTAGACATGTTAAGTTTAAGAAAGCGCTGGGACATCCATGAAGAGACAGGAGAGTTACAGTTGGAGATACGGGTGAGGAGCTCAGGGGTGGAAAGGTAAATTTGAGTATCATCAGCATAGAGATGATATTGGAGGTCAAAGGAGTTTATGAGTTCATCTAAAGAGGACGTATATAGGGAGAAAAGGAGAGGTCCAAGAACAGAACCTTGGGGAACTCCTACTGTTAGTGGAAGTGGGGAGGAAGAGAAGTCATGAGAGGACACAGAGAAGGAACGATCAGAGAGGTAGGAGGAAAGCCAGGAGAGGGCAGAGCCTCGTAAGTCAAGAGAGTAAAGGTTTTGCAAGAGGAGAGGGTGGTCTACAGTGTCAAATGCAGCAGAGAGGTCAAAGAGAATGAGCAGATAGAGGCCCTTGGATTTGGCAGCAAGGAGGTCGTTGCTGACTTTCATGAGGGCAGTTTCAGTGGAGTGGAGAGAATGGAAGCCAGATTGAAATGAGTCAAGGAGAGAGTGGGAGGAAAGAAAGGTGATAAGGCGGTTGTAGACAAAACGCTCAAGAAGATTGGAAGCAAAAGGGAGAAGAGAGATGGGTCGATAGTTGGAAAGTATGTTAGGATCAAGGGTAGGTTTTTTTAAGAATGGGGGAGACAAAGGCATGTTTGAATGCAGAAGGGACAGTGCCTGATGATAGGGAGAGATTAAGGAGGTGAGCAAGATGGGAACAGGCAGAAGGAGACAAGTAGTAGAGGAGACGGGAAGGGATAGGGTTAAGAGGGGAGGTGGAAGGAGGTGAGGACCGGATGAGGGCCATGACTTCTTCTCCAGAAACAGGGGAGAAGGATGTCAGAGCTGGTGAGACAGAAGGGGAGGGGTGGTCAGGGAAAGGAGGGGGAGGAGTCCTGAGGGTCTGATGGGATATGATGTCCTCACGTATGGAGTCAATTTTAGATGTAAAGTAGGTTGGAAAAGTCAAGGGCAGAGAGCGAGGAGGGGAGGCGAGGAAGGGCAGAGGAGGGAGTTGAAAGTGGTAAAGAGACGCCGGGGGTTTGAGGACCAGGAGGAGATGAGGTTCTTGAAATATGTTTGTTTGGAGAGAGACAGGGCAGCACTGTAGGAAGAGAGAATAAATTTGAAATGGAGGAAGTCAGCCTTCGAGTGTGATTTTCTCCACTGACGCTCGGCAATTCTTGAACACTTTTGCAGATATCTGGTGCATTTGGAATGCCAAGGTTGTGGTGTGGATCTGCGATGGCGAGTAGTTATTGTCGGAGCAACATAGTCAAGAAGTAAGGGAGGAATTGTACAGGCAAGTAGCTTCTTCAGGACAGGAGAGAGAAAGGATAGGGGAGAGAAGAGAGTCCAGCAGGAAGGAAAAAGCAACAGTGTCAGTAGCCTCAATATTACACTTAGTAATGGTAGCCTTAGGAGGTAAAGGAGGGGAAGGAGAGAGGGATAGGTTAAAAGAGAGAAGGTGATGGTCAGAGAGGGGGAATGGGGAATTGGAGTAATCAGAAATATCACAACGGTGAGTAAAGACCAGGTCAAGTGAGTGCCCACTCACATGGGAGGGTGATGAGGTCCATTGGGCGAGACCAAATGAAGAGGTAAGGAGTTTAGCTGCAGAGGATTCTGTGGGAATGTCAATAGGAATATTAAAATCACCTAGGATAATGGAGGGAAGATCTGAGGAGAGAAAGTGAGGGAGCCAGGAAGCAAAGTTTTCAAGGAATTTGGAGGGAGAGCCAGGGGGATGGTAAATGACAGCTACTCTGAGGTTTACTGGTTGGAAGAGGTGTATAGCATGAACCTCAAATGTGGGGAATGTAAGGGATGGTTCAGAGGGTATTAGCTGGTAGGAATAACTGGTGGATAAAAGGACCCCAACACCACCACCATGGCGACCCCCAGGCCGGGGGGTGTGGAAGAAGGCAAGGCCCCCAATAAATAAATGGCTTATATTATACACAAATGGTAAGTAGTGTACATTAATGGCATACAGTATATTATACACAAATGGTAAGTAATGAAAGTAAATGGCATATTATACACAAAGGGTAAGTAATGTACATTAATGGCATACAGTATATTATACACAAATTGTAAGTAATGAAAGTAAATGGCATATTATACACAAAGTGTAAGTAATGTACATAGATGGCATACATTATACACAAATGGTAAGTAATGTACATAAATGACACATTATACACAAATGTAAGTAATATACATAAATGGCATAATTGTACACAAAGGGTAAGTAATATACATAAATGGCATACATTATACACAAAGGGTAAGTAATATACATAAATGGCATATATTATACACAAAGGGTAAGTAATGTACATAAATGTCATACATTACACATTAATGGTAAGTATTGAGTCAATCAGTACAAAAAATAAAGAGGGAAAAGAGAAAGTGCTGGGTGATGAAGACGCTAGTGTATTATGTCATAAGGAGGCCCATTTATCAATAATCACATTTGCAATGCAATCTAGGCACGATATTAGCACCCATTATCTCTTTGAAAGATGCGATTATACCGCTCAGATGTATTAAATAGCACATGCAGTGACAGGGTCGCAGAAAGAAGCCCGTCCCTGCGATGTGCTCCTCAGAGTGAAGCGATCGCATCAGCAGTCTCTTCACTCCTGTGCGGTGACTCCAGCACATACGCAGTTTACTGACCATGCGTACGTGGTGGCCATTGATGGGGAGGATTCCAGAGGAACTCTCTCCTGATAAATTTTGTGAAGTGTAGCCCATAGGTTACAGTTAGCTGCGGAAGCCGAACTCCAGAATACTTTGCTTTTTGGTGTTTGGTACATAGGGGTCAGATCGTAGTCCCTTTGAAACTGATGGGGACTGAGATGTGCTGCACTAATTAGCACTTTGTCAGAGATTTCTGTGATGTCTCCTGCATTGTGCCACTAGAAACAAACCATAAAATTATACAGAAACTGCAGTTCTACATCATTTTCCGAAAAAAAAAAAAAAGCTTGATAAATAGGCCCTTAGATCTGTCTGTCCGATCCAATTCCTCAGCATTAATAGCATTTTTTTTGTTCAAAAAAAGGCTGTGCCCTGTAGTAGCCTTCTGTATGACAGAACCATCCTATTATCTCACTTTTTTAAATTCAATAATTTTATTATTTATTTTTAAAGTTATACATAACAGACTAAAAAAGTATAACTAAAAATACACAGTATGGCAGGTATAGGGAAACAAATGTAACAAACAATATATATTTGCATAATACAATGTACTAAAATAACGGAGATTACATAAAACACAGGATATACAATATAGTCCATATCACATGTTCAGATGACAATAAGAGCCCGAAGGCGCCTTTCGGGCCCATATAGTTCAATGAGGATACTCAAACATCTCGCCACTTCCAGATATATTACTTGCATATCAAAACATTATAAAATATCAAGTATAAGAAGAACTGCCACATCTGCCCGGATAACAAAACTATATAGTTTGGGTGCTTATATAAAAAAAAAAGTTATATACCAAAGTGATGTAAACAATAGACATTAAATAAAAACAAAGGAAATATAAAGATTTACATCCATTGTAAATATAAATCCAAACTATCGTCTCCCTACACCACCAAACCTACCTACCCCATCCCTAACTACAAACTAACATATATTCAAAATAAAATAAATGCCAAAAGCAAACCTAAAGATAACCCCCCACCCTGTATATAACCTAACCCCAACCTAGGCATACTTGGATCCCTCACAAAATACACAATCTAAAATCTATCTATTCCCCCCACCCCTAAACAACCAGCCCCCTACCAAAATAAAGGATATTAATGTCACATATAAGACAGGGGCAATATACTATGAGGGGTATTCAATTTTGCTGCGAAAAGCTGCCAAATGATGTAATTTTTGCCTGTTTTAAATATCCCTGTATTCAATTTCAAAGACTTTTCGCCGGTGTAAAAAATCGGGGATAACTTTTCATCAGGTTTTACATGGCGAAAAAAAAAGTATTTTAAAAACTCATTTAAGGGACTTAAAAATATGAGTAAACTCATTTCATGTACCCCAAATTTGATGGGCATAGTTATTTTGCCAAAAAAGATAAACTAAGTGCTATTCTTCACCCCTTCTTCAATGCCGCATTTATGCACACCTGCCGCGGCTATTTAAAAACTCCGACTCCCTTCAGCAGGCAAAAAGGGGGGTACCCATAGTGACATAGTGATCCCCCATATCTGGACATCTTTAGGGGGGTCCCAGAAAATTCCCAAATTTTTTCGATACTTACCTTTCCGCCGGGTTCCGTTTTCACTGATTCCTAATTGAACTCAGGGATAAAGAGGGCACGTGCCCGATACTTTATCCCCGTCAAAACCTCCGATGTGGAGAGAAAAGTCCAGCACTGACTTTTCGCTCCAAATTGAATACCCCCCTATATGTCCATGAGCCAGGTATGGCCCAGATCCCAGGCACAAAAGGAGAATGAAAATTAAATCCCTCCGCACATGAAGGCAGAGCAAAATCTAGACTGGACACTAGAAATTTAAACAGTCAAAACAACAGGATATATATGTATACATCAGTGAAAGAAAAATATAAACTAAACATACATAGTCGGCATCCATAGTGTAGTCAAACAGAAAACACCAGAAAAGGCATCAATAATACAGCAAAAAAAAATGGTTTCCAATATACTAATCAGGCCAAGCTTCAGCCCCCTGTGAAATAATGAAAAGAGATAGAGTCCTGGACCAGCCTACCCAAGAACAAACATAATAATACAAATCACGAATTTCCATTACAGCCAGTAGGAATGGATACCGAACTTTTGGAAGAGCCACTGAAGAATTAAAGTATCCAGGAACTAAGAGATCGTCAAACTTTGGAAGAAACACTTCAGATCCAGAAAGTGAAGGAGAATATGGAGGACTAACAAAACACCCAACAATGGCGGCAGATGAGGCTTGAAGGTGGTCAGACTGCCAATAACAGAAGTATCAACTCCCCCCAAATTAGGATCACAGCCCTCCATTTCAGTATGCTGAACTTCAGTGTACGGGATATCATAACATGACGGAGAGTCAAAGTGTAATTTTGCCAGCCTAGCCACAATCCTTTCTTCGGAGTTGGTGATGGCTTTAAGGGGAAGTTCCATATTATTTATAGAAAGCATAGCCACCTCAGGAGATAGTCAGGGAATCAGGTAAGTTTCAAAAACAGGAGAGTAGGATAATACAATAGTTCACTCCACTCCACTCCACTCCACTCCAGGACACTCAGCATAACCAGCAGGAGATCCACCTTCAGCCTTCAGTGTTTTGCTGATGCAGAGTAGCACTTCAAAATGGAGGCCAGGTTCGGAAACCACAGGTTCATAAAGGTCACCAACAATATACTCATCGCAAGGAGATGGTCTTCCACTTCCTTAGTTTCTCAGGGCACTGACCGGCATAAATATACTCCCAATAAAGGAAGCAGGAGCAGCATTCACTTATTCTGAATATAAGATGGCGGTCGGGCCCGGTAGCTGTGGGTCCTCAGAAGCCCACAGAGAATTGTGAACAGACAGGAGAAGTCTTCCACCATCTCACCCACTCAGGACACCGATCAGGAGGGCTGTGGAATCAGCGCCAGAGCTAGGAACAACATCAGTCGCCGAAGCCGGCTTTAAGATGATGCCTACAATGAGAAGACGCTGCAGGGGAAGCAACTTTGCCTACAGCACAGCAGCCAGAGGAGACAGGCAGGTCGAGGGACTTCAGGAGAGTGGAGGGGTAAGTAAACTACAATGTGCTGAAGTAAGAGTCCGGTCAGAGAGTTCAGGATATTAATACCAGATAATTGGGCCTAGGAGCTGTCAAATCAGCCTCCTTCTCCTAGCTTATCTTGGCCACACACCCCCATGCCCTCTCTCTTATCTCAGTGCCCAAAAGTGCTTCACCAGGTAACCCCCCATCTCATCTTACCTGTCCCTGATACCTCACCATAGTCATGCACAGGCTCAGGGAAAGAGATGTACAAACCAGACCCAGAACACCCCCCCATTGCCGGTTATAGGCTAACCTGCCCTACCACTTTGGGACATATACTACCCCCCCAACATAAACTGCCCATCCTACCCCTATGGCCACATGGATATACACCACCCCTCCCCCCAGCCCCTGAGACATATAGTACCCCCTTGGCCCAGGACCATACACTACCCACTGCATCCCCTCATCCCCGAGGCATACACTACCCCCGACATCTGGAACATACAATACACACCCTAGCAGCCCTCAGGGACATACACTGCCCAAAGAAACATAAACCACCTGCCCTACCCCCTTGGCCCCAGGGACATACACTGCCCACAGAAACATAAACCACCTGCCCTACCCCCTTGGCCCCAGGGACATACACTATCCACCCTACACCCTGGACACAGAAACATACTGTACCCCCTTTCCTAGCCTCAGGGACATACATTAAACACACCTGCCCCCCCCCCCCCCCCACCCCGCCCCCGAAGTCTTTCATGGCTTCTATCTATTTTGTTTGCAGGTGGTCTTGTATTGATTACGTTCTATTTATTTTATAAACACAATACATCGTTTGCTTCTTTGAGAGAATAATTAAATAGAAAAATAACTCTTTCCATAATGGATGCTGCCCTTCTGTACACATGCTGCAGCATCTCAGCTCCATGTGCTGGCTACGCCCATTTCTCAGACACACGTCTGTACTGGAGGATGAGGCGGCACAGCTCCACGCTACGCCTCAGAGCACTAGTTCAACAATGTAATAAGAAGGTAAACTTAAGCCAACATAAACATGCAACTTTTAATGAAAAATAAAAACCCTTAAAAAGTCATGCTAATTAGTGTATTTAGTATATTAAAATAGTACTAAATGATCATGAAAATCACATAATTAATACTCAATGCAAAATGACTAGATCCCTTAAATATGAATTTATGGTATAGCATAAATGCTAAAGGGATATGAGGCTGACATACAACTTCTGTATCTAAGTAGATTAAAATGAAATCACACTGACCAAATTGATCTAATACTATTAATTGTATATTCATTATTGTAATTAGTGTTAAGGTCTCCAAGGCATTATGTCATCCATTATAGTAATGGTGTTAAAACTAAACTGTTAATAAGTGCATATTGCTTGGTAACTCCTGGGGTTATAAAAAATATAGGTAGAAAAAAGTGAACAGCAGATAAAATTCCAAACACAGGATCCTCTTGGTTCTGTGACAACCATGGCTGTAACATCTATGATTACACTGTTCAATTCTGTTCTCCCTTTGTTTTGTATTTTGTTTGTAAAAACTCAATAAAAATGAATGTTGAAAGTTAACTAAATACTAGATTAAGGGAGAGACGATTTGTAACATTAAAAGGGAATGTTGCCCATTCCATTTCAAGACACTTAAAAAAAAAATATCATGCATGCTCTAAAGATGGGATCAAGTATCTTATGGGGATAGAGAATGTAAGAGGGAATTAAATACACAGGAATACTAAACCACGCTTATGAGAGACAAAATGAGATGGATTTTAATTTAAAAACTCTTGCTTCAATGAATTTAAGTGGTTTCTATGAAGGATCTTAGGGCCTGATTCAGACCCGCTCGTGAGCGCATAGCGCTTGCAAGCGGGTCGATGGTCGGCCAGTGCGCACGCGTGGCGTCCGCGAGCCCCGAAGCGAGTGAGAACTTCACTCGCTCTGGGGCTCACTACAAAACAGGGCGGCTGTCGATGTTGATCGACAGCTTGCCCCGTTTTGTAGGCGGGGAGGGGGGGGTGGCTGGACAAACGGAGGCGTTCCCGAAGGAACACCTGCCGTTTGTGGGCGGCCCTACTGACATAATTCGTGATGTCAGCAGTGAACTTCCTGCTCTATTAGAGCAGGAAGTTCACACGGGCTTGCGGAAACCGAGATCCTACCACAAGGGTCTCGTCGCAAGCCACAAGGGTCTTGTGCAGCAATCACGTACTGTTTTGTGGGAAACGACCAGGGATGCGCGCTTCTGCTGGTCATCTTAGTGTGTCTTTAGTCGCCCCTACATGCTGGTCAATTTCCCAATATCGTGGTCGTATAGTTGGTATATCGTACAGTTGTTACGCGTTGAATGATCAATGATCAAACGACAAACCACTCCCCTGATACTGCTGACACTCCCAAACCTCCATTTTGTGTTTACTCTGTGATGGAGCTGGATGCTGCAAGACACGGAGGAGCACGCGGATTGTCATTTTACAAAATGGTAAGTGCAAAACCACTGACCACCAATGTTGCCCTCCCTGGGGACTGGGACTGCATAAGGGGGACAACTGGGGGCACGCAAAAAGGGCACTGGCACTGCATAAGGGGGACAACTGGGGGCACTGGCACTGCAGAAGGGAGACAACTCGGGGCATGCATAAGGGGCACTAGCACTGCACAAGGGAGACAACTGGGGGCACGCATAAGGGGCACAGGCACTGCATAAGGGGGACAACTGGGGGCACTGGCACTGCATAAGGTGGACAAAAGGGGGCATGCATAAGGGGGACAACGGGGCACAGGCACTGCATAAGTGGGACAACAGGGGGCATGCATAAGGGGCACTGGCACTGCAAAAGGGGGACAACACGGGGCTCGCACTGCAAGTGCTTCAGTGTGTACTCCAGCCATGTGACGTGTATTATGACGCTACATCTTAATTATGCATGCCTCTGAAACGGCGTTAAGATGCACAGACATAATTGTTTTATATTAAGGATAATAGGCATCAGGGGCGGATTGGGCCGCCGGGACACCGGGCCGTTTCCCGCTGGGCCGCCCGGTCCCTGTGTGGCCACCCTTCAGTCTCCTGCTCAGCTGGCCGCTGCCACGATCGGTTCCAATCAGGCAACGTTTACTGAGTGTCTGTAGTTAAATAAAAATGGCAGACTGGGGAGCTGTTGCGCACGCCCACCCGCAGCAGCTCCTCCCATAAGCCTTTGCGGAGCCGTCAGTCACCACTGGCGGCTCCACCTCTAGCCCGACCGCAGCCCGCCTCCATCACCCTCCAGCCTTCACTGCAAAAAGTGCACGCACAGCAGCAAGCTGCAACCCTACTCTGTCAGTGGGTGCACACTGACATAAGTCATTGAAGAGCAAGAGCCAGCGCCGGCCTGCCAGTTCTGACTGTCACACTAGTGTGACAGTCAATATTAAGTAAGTTAACTTTATCTTATAAATTTGGCTGCCTGACTAGTTTTGAGGGGGAGGGGGGGTTTGGAGCAAAAGATAAAAGGCTGGAGAATCGGGGGAATGTTGAGGCTGAGACAGGGGGCTTGGGAATGGCGAGGGACTAAGAATGGGGGTGAGGGGCTGAGGATGGGAGTGAGGGACTAAGAATGGGGGTGAGGGGCTGAGGAGCAGAAGATTGTGATGAGGTGACAAAGGCTGAGGGTGGTGATGAGATGCTGAGGGCCTGGAGGGAATCATTGTGTTATTTATTTTTTACCCTGTGGGACCAATCATTGAATTATTAATGTGTTTTATTTATTCATGTGTAAGCCAGTGTGTGTGTATTTTCGCTGTGGGGCTGTTGTGTTTTTTTTTTCCCTGTGGGGACCATTGTGTTTGTTTTCCTATTGTGGCCAATGTGTGTGTGTTTGTTTTCCTGTAGGGGCCAGTGGGCTCAATTCAATTCAGTGCAATGCTGAATAGCCCCAGCAGGGAGCTCTCGGAGCTAATAAAATCACTGCGCTATTTGGTCCAACAGTTGCCAGTTGTCAGAGAATGCCGTTTCCCGTGACTTAATTTGTTTGTTTAGTCGCGAGAACCGGATTCTCCGACTAAAGTGGCGGCTGCGAGGCTATCAGCACCACGCTAAGCCGTAAAACAGCCTCGTGGACGGCACTTTTGTCATCTTTTATTCGGACCAAACAACGCTGAATTGAATACCTTCGGGAGCCCCCTACCGGGGATATTCAGCATCGCGCTAAATTTAATCAAGCCCAATGTATTTGCTTTTCTCTATGAGGGCCAAAGTTTTTAGTTTCGTATGCGCATGCGACTGAGTTGCACGTGCATGCATCCCAATGTTGTTTGTACAGAGTTGCAGTACTTATTCAGATGCACGCACCAAGTAGTGTAGTGTATTAGAAATGTTGAGCATTCATAGGAGGTTGGCTAATTAGACACAGATCTAACGTAGTATGGGCGTGTTATTGGAGTGACACAGGCGTGTCATTGGAGTGACACGATCATGTTGCTGAAAGTGGTTGCATACAGAGACACTGAATCGCCCACATTAGAGGCCATACACAGAAGGATGATCTGCACATATCATAGGGCTGGAAAAAGTTTAAATGGTGCGCCCGCTGGTGGCATCTAAAGACACACAAAGCGTGATTACAGCTTCTGTAGACACTGACAGTGGCCATTTCAGTCCTTACATATTTGAACGGAAAGATGTACACCA
Organism: Taudactylus pleione; assembly: GCA_031769625.1. NCBI lineage: Eukaryota > Metazoa > Chordata > Amphibia > Anura > Myobatrachidae > Taudactylus > Taudactylus pleione. The sequence goes on from JAUIMM010000037.1 coordinate 10,108,928, forward strand.
GGGAAGGGCACTGTAGCTGCATTAACATAAAGTCGCAGACGCAACCGCATCAAAAGAAGTAAGGCCGCGACTGCCTCCGACTAAAGGTGTCCAGACACATGGCAATTTTTTCCCCAATCTGGCCGATTCCGACACATTGGAACAACAGATCAGGTAAAAAATGACCAAATCATGAGTCCCCACTCACGATCACGATGCTGATCGTGTGCATGTCGTCTGCAGAGCTGCCGGGGAGAGTTTCAAGGGAAATCGGACACATCGTCGGATCGTAAGTATATCGGTATGTGTATGGGCACCCTAAGAATAAGGCCCTGTGAGGAGGGAGTATCCCACCCCTCTTGATAGACTCCACCCCCATTAGGGAAGCCTCCATAAACTTCTTGGGCTGGTTTTCAATCCCAATCCGCCCCTGATAGGCATTGTTCTATTTTTTTATTGTAACACATGGTATATACTTTGTGTGTGATTTATTTATCTTTCTTAATAAAAACCTTATAGGTCTTGAATTATATGTATTGACTTGGATGTTTAATTGTTATCAAATTATCACCACGACTGCTTCTATTAGATGCACAGACATGCCTGCGTTCACACCACCCACAAACGGCTCGTCCTGTCACTCATTCTAGCGAGGCATTTATGTACAGGGTGCGAACGCTTCCCGATCACATGGACTAGTTCGCGTATGCGCATATTACAAACATCGGCAGGCTACGTGCGAACGCAGCCTAGCAAGCGGGTATGAATCAGGCCCATAGTGCCATGACTTTGGCAGTTGGTCTTCATTTGCACTTGTTTACTGAACATTGTGACTTATGTATACTTCTTGTGCTCTTTTTTTTAAAACATATTTTTATTGTAAAACCGCAATAAACAATATAAGATGTTGATCAGAAAATGACAAGACATCAACAGGACCACAACAGTAATGTGCAATACAATGGATCCATGAGGAACGTAACAATACAGGAATTAAAATGGTGGTTCACCTGAAGACAAGGTTTCTTCATTATACCAGGCTGTAAGTTGAACTGCAGCTCGAAGCGTGTCTTTAACCTGAGGTGTTAATGTGTGAACATATGGAAGCCAAATATTAAAGAACTTCTCTGCTTCCTTGTCTTTATTAAGGGATAGTTCTAGCCAATCCATATTAAATAGGTATGTAATTCTAGGTTGTAAAAGACTGAGCGTTAAAGTGTCAGTGGATATCCATTGAGATAATATTGTTTTTTTCGCAGCTGCTGCAATCTTTGCTAGTAATAGACGGGCACCTCCAGGGGCACAGGATGACCCAGATGATGGTACAATATCCCACATAGCCCACTCGGGTGTTAGTTCAAAAGCAATTCCCAACTTGGTGGATATATAGGTGTGTACCAAGGACCAGAACCTCTGTACCTCCGCACAGTGCCACATACAATGCATTAGATCCGCATCAGGTTGACCACATTTAAAACAATTTGAGTCTGTGGAAGTACCTGTGATGAGTCTTAATTTGGGGGTGAAATAGGCACGATGCAATAATTTATACTGCATTTCCGCGTATGAAGCCGAAATTAATTGCTTATTAAGTCTAACAAAAGATTTTAAAATGGTGGATAGGGGTATGGTAGGGAATGTGGAATGCCATTTGGCAAGTCCCACCGTCTCCACTTCCAAATTTATTTCCCGGCGTATATAGGTGTATAGCATAGAAGTGGAAAATGACATAGAGATGCAGCGAGACAGCACATCATCCAAACCATTTTTCCCAGGTATAATGGGAATTTTAGGGAGTAAAGTATTGACATAACTACGTATTTGGAAATATATAAATAAAGGGAAATTTTTCCTGTATTTGGTTATGAGAGTAAATAGTCATTGTGGAGAGATCCAATAATTGATATATGTAACGCAATCCCTGTGTGTTCCAGGTTTTGAAAGTCTGTGTTAGAAAACCAGCATCAAACCCTGGGTTATGGCCAATAGGAAGGAACAAGGAGACATTGGGAGGGACTCTCATTTGAGTTCTGGCTCGTCGCCAAGCCAAGCATGTAGTATGTAGTAGTAGATTTTGTGCTACGTGAGGTGGAAAAGACAAGGGTCGTGTGTGTAGCAAACTAGCTAGTGGCATTTCAACACTAAAAGATTGCTCTATTAGCGTGTCAGCAAATCCATTTGTTCCTCTAATCCAGTCAATTGTGTATCGGTAATTTGATGCAATAGCATAAGATTTTAAGCAAGGGAGATTAATTCCGCCTAAAGCAGGTGGTTGGCTGAGTTTGAATAATGAAATCCTGTTTTTTTTTTCGCCCAAATGAACTTGCTGATCGCTTTGTTAATCAATTTTATATCAGATTCTAAAGGAAGCAAGGGGAGCATCTGAAAAAAAAATAAAATCCTAGGAAAAGATATCATTTTAATTAATTGACATCTACCGAGATATGAGAGTGGGAGATGTTTCCATTTTTTAAAATCTAAAAGTGTACGTTGTATTAAAGCAGGGAAATTGACTGAGTATAGGGCGGAGGGATGTGCCGGGATATTAAGGCCTAGGTATTTTAGAGTTGTTTTGGCCCATTTAAATGGGAAAGAATTTTTCCAGTTTTTTGTGACGTCCGAGTGTAGGGCCAAGGCCTCTGTTTTGTTATAATTTATCAAAAAACCAGAGATAATATGGAAGTCTTTCAGGATATGAAGGAGTTTAGGTATGGCAGAATGTGGGTTCTCAAAATACAGTAATAAGTCATCCGCATACGCGGAGACTTTCAAAGTGTTATTTCCGATATTTATTCCCTGCCATTGTTGACATAGCAAAAAGGTGCGGATAAGAGGATCTATAGCCAGGTTAAATAATAAAGGGGATAGGGGACAACCCTGTCGGGTGCCCCTATGTAGTCTAAGGGATGGAGTATTCAGGCCGTTAACTGTTAGGAATGCTATAGGGGTGTGGTATATTGTTTTGAATAATGTAATAAATTCGGGACCAAAATTTTGTAGCTGGAAGATGCGCAGTAGATGGTTCCACAACACCCTATCAAAGGCCTTGTCAGCGTCGCAGCTGACAAGGAGCGTTTGGTTATTTCTCATTTGGTGAGATTTAGTTAATCCTGCAATCAAATGTCGGACGTTGATCACTGAGTGTCGTCCTTTCATAAACCCAGTTTGTGCGGTGTGTATGAGATGTGGCAATACTAATTGTAAACGTTGAGCGATAATACCAGTGAGGATTTTAAAATCCTGGTTGAGCAGAGATATTGGCCTATATGATTGGGTCAGCGTAGGGTCTTTCTCAGGTTTCAAGAGAAGGATAATTCGGGCCTGGTTAAAGTCTGGTGGTGTTGAGGCTCCCTTCAATATTGAATTAAATAAGGAAACTAAATGAGGGGTTACAAGTGGATTTAATATTTTGTAGTACTCGGCACTAAGGCCATTTGGGCCGGGTGTCTCCGTTGGCCAGGGATTTGATAGTTAGAGCAACCTCTAACTCCGAAACAGGAGTTGTTAGGGAGTCGCGGGCCTCTTCAGAGAGGGAAGGTAGATTAGCCTCTTTCAAAAAGTTCATCCCCAGAACAGGGTTATCATCCTGTGCGGAGTATAAGTCTGTGTAATATTGTAAGAAAGAGGCCGCAATGTCCTCGTTGGTATGTAATGATCCTAGGGGACCTTTAAGAGAAAGAATGGGAGAGGATGTTTTCTGACTTCTCACTATATAAGCTAGCAGTTTCCCCGCTTTATTTCCCCAACGGAAATAGCGATGTTTCTGGAAATCTAGATAATATTGGGCTCTTTCAGTGCACAATGTGTCATATAAATTTTTGTTATTCAAATAATTCCGCCGTGTCTCTGTGTTGTTATTTTGCAGCATAATGGCATACGATTGTGATAGGGCTTTACTCAATTCCGTGAAACGTGTGTTAAGTTTACGGCGTTTATGGGAAAAATATCCCATAATATGCCCTCTCACTACTGGTTTAGATGCGGCCCAAAACAATGATATGTCGCCAATATGAGAAGCATTATCATTATTATAATTAAGAAATTGTTGTTCTAAGTATTTTTTGAAGTCTGGAGAAGTGAATAAGTATGAGGGGAATCTCCAATTGAAGGAAGATGTTTTGGGAGTAGATAGTTGTAACGTGAACCATGTAGGCGCATGATCGGAGATGACTATGTTTTCTATATGAGATGTTTGAATCCTATTAATTAATGAGCTTGAGACCAGCCAGAAGTCCAATCTAGCTGAGGAGTGATGGGGGTGGGAGTAAAACGTGTAATCACGTGCTAAGGGGTGGAGGTGTCTCCATGGGTCTACTAGGGCGAGGGATTCAATTAGAAGTTGTAGCGTTGGAGATGTGCTGCCCCGCCACTCACCGGATGCTCCCGTTCTGTCCAGACTAGGAGAAAGAGTAGTGTTGAAGTCTCCTCCTATGACGAGGGCGCCTTCTGCCCAATTCTGGAGTCGGGCGTAGAGATCGGAGAAGAATGCATTGTTGTGACCTGTGGGAGCGTACGAAGTGACAAGCGTGATTAATTCACCTTCTAAATTCAGTTTAAGAAAGAGAAATCTGCCCTCGGTGTCCAGGATCGAGTCTACAACTGTGTATTTTAAAGATTTATAGAAAATCACCAGCACCCTCTTTTTTTAGATGTGAAAGATGCAGCTGTATAATCTTTTATCCATGAGTCTCTAAGAGTATTGGGGTCACCCTGTCTCCAATGGGTCTCCTGTAGCACTGCTATGTCAGGTTTACATTTTTTAAGTTGTTGTAGTATTTTACGTCGTTTAATCGGGGTGTTTAAACCCTCTACATTCCAAGTTAAAAATCTTATGTTTTTTTTGTGTTTTAGTGAGATCAGCAATAGAGTGAGACATTGTGTTATCCTATACCTGTCCTGTAGATCAAAAAAGTGAACCATCGTAAAGAGACCATCACGCTCTCAGTCCCAGCACGCAGAGAGCGCCTGCAGTAAAACCTTGAAAGTGCCATTACAGAAATACACATAACACAAAAACATGACCTGCCATAATATATGGAATATAACAAACATAATGCAGTCTTACAATTTTTGAAAATTTTAAGAACCAAAAAATAAGGCTCTACGGGCCTATTTAAACCCAGTGAGGTATAAAAGTATCGATAATTGAAAAAAATAAATAAAAAAGGGGATATGAAAGAGGAGGAATGGTAAATGTGCAAAAGGAAGGGGAAAAAACAACAAACCAGAGATTATCTTGACAATTCTGCCGTTGACGTTTAGCAGTTGTTGAAATAACCAGAAATCTTGAAAACAAGCATAAGATATATATTTCCAATAACAAACTCTCCATGTTTGCGATAGGAGACGGATTTGTACAATTAAATGTATCTTCTTAAGTCACGATATCATTTTGAGGAGTAATTTGGTCAGTTAGAGTCCAGAAAAGTCTTTGGAGACGATGGAGAATCGAAAAAGTGTTGTTTGCCGTTATGTAGGACTTTCAGCTTCGCAGGGTACATTAATGCAAATCTCAGTCCCAGATCAAATAATGCTTTACAAATAGTAGAGTATTCCCTTCTTTTCATTGCTACTTGATACGAGAAGTCCTGAAACAACAATAATTTGTGCCCCTGGTAGGTGAGGCCTTCTGATTTGCGGTAGGCGTCCAGTATGCGAGTTTTGTCTAGGTAGTTCAACATTTTCATTATGACAGGCCTAGGTCTTCTCTGGTCAGAAGCACGGTCAGGGCCTATGCGGTGAACTCGTTCTATGATGAGGGTACTGGAAGAAGCCGAGCAATTGAGCTCAGAGGGTAACCATTTAGAGACGAAATCCATGAGATCTCTTTGCTTAACAGATTCCGGTAGGCCTATTAACCTTAAATTGTTGCGGCGATTCCTATTCTCTAACTCTTCCAATTTTTCCTGCATAGCAGAGATCGCTGATTCCTGTGTACGTATTACGCTTTGTGCCTCTGTTAGCTCATCTTCAACATTGGAGATACGTTGTTCTGCTTCCGTAAAGCGTCGACCATGTTCCTTAAGTTGCGAAACTGCTGATTCTATAGCTTCTTTGAGGCCGGCCAGTTTTTTGTCAAGCAAGGGAGAAAGAAGCTCGGATATTTCTTGGGCTTTAGCTATTGAGGCGGTACTAAATTGAGTCGAGTTAGAGGCTCCGTCCAGGATATTGTCAGCTGGAGGTGAAGTAGGAGAGTCAGGAGATGATGATGGAGCTACATTTTTGTCTTTCCCTTTAGTAGTTTGACCTTTAGGTGCACGCTGTGGTCTGGCCACAAACTTCTCCATGGTATAGGGATGTGACGTGCGATTTAATCAGGAGCCACTAGGGGGAGCCCCAGGTGTTCAGGATATATATGACACTGGGTCTGTAAATTAGAACCTATAGTATGGCTTGTGAGCACTATCTTTGGACCAGACAAGACAAGATCACAGTATGAGGACCCAGCAACACCACCCTGCTCCCTGGTATGAGCAGCAAATAGAGAGGATTGTGAAAGGAGGTAAGCGCTGGCTGCAGCAACTTGTTCAGGTCTCAAAAATGGCGGCCGCGGGTGATGTGTGGCCAGCGGGGAGCTTATAACTGAGGAACGTCCCTGAAACGGTGTCCAGGCGTCCCGCTTGTTCCTCGGGTCTAATGGTAGCCCCGATGGCTGTTGCTGGAGGTGGGGAGGGGAGAAATTATGCCCGGCCGCGATCCAAGATGGCGGCCGCGGGCAGTGCCGCTTTTCCAATGCGGCTGTACTCCGGTGTTGTGGGGCAGTGCGGGGGGCCGGGGCATGCGCCGCTCTTACCCGCGTTATTCTAGAGACCTCAGGGTGGCTTTAGGTGAGGCAGTGAGTCTCTCCAGCGGCGCTATGTCTCGGCTATATGGAGCCGGCTTGGGAGCCCATTAAAAGTGCGGCCAGGTCGTTTGGTCCGGCCAGCGGAAGTCCACTTCTTGTGCTCTTAACATGAACACTATCTCAAATCTGTTTCTTTGCCTTTACCTTGGTTATGTTAGCATCACTGTAATGCTCCCAACTGTATACTACAATTTATTTCAGTGCCTAAATCTTTGTATTTGGGTAGTATTTACTGAGGAGGCACTCATTGGTCTGGTATTAATCGATGAATCCTGTACATCTCTTGTGTTGTCATTTTTCTCTACATTATGTATTATATTTATAAATGATAGTGTTTTAAAGTCGTATAAGGGGAAAGGGGGTTGTGGTACTGTTTTATGTAATCCAAGGTCTAGGTGGTTTTAGATGGAGATATATATATTATATATAATTAATTAGTAGACTCTTGTAATCATAACTCCTGAGGTTCATTTTGTGTAATAAGAATCAAAAACAGTAAGTATCCATTATGTGGAGTTTGGAGAGGGCTAATGTGCAGACTCTGGGCATGATTCAGAGATGGACGGAATTGCACAGGCGCACACAAGCGGCTATGCAATTCCGTCCATTTGAAACGCAAATGCAGAATATGTCACACTCCTTGCTGCATTTGCATGAAACCAGCGCAGCTACCGAGGTCGCAGCCTTGGGTCACCATTGGAACAATCGTGACCATAGGTCGTGATTATTGTTGATGTTCCTTACGCCAGGCTGCAGAAGTTAAAGTCTGTGCGCACCCACAGAGACCTTGGCCTTGACCCTCCCGGCAAAATTCCGCCAGGTGCCGCATTTTGTGTTTAGTGTTACATTTTTAAGTTTAACAAATTATAGAACTTGTTAAATACATATACAAGTTTTAAAATAATAAAACTATTTTTGGCAAGATAAATGCAAAAATATTTATTCAGGCTACAAGGAAACGTGTCAAATATTAGGAGATGCAATTTCCCTGCCAAGGAACTGCACCCACGCCATTAAAAAAAAAAAAAGGCCATGTACTCATTTATTACTTGTTTTGCACATGTAGAGTAGGATGTGGGAAAAGGTGTAGAAGACACAGATGTCCACATTTGACTGCGCTGTATGTGGTCATGGGATGAAGAAAGTGCCTTTTGCTGTGATGATTTCCTGCGAAGCATGTTATGAAGAGCATAGCAGGCCATCACTGTCCAATCAATTTTATCCACTCTTAATCGGAGTATATAAAATCCGTAACCTGCTACTCATTATTCCAACTGTGTTTTCCACTGTACGCCTAGCCCTGGACAGTCGATAATTGACATTATTTTCTCAATAGTTAAACTCCTTTGTGGAAAGGGCTTCATCACATGTTCGTAAAAAGCGAATGCCTCATTCTCATGACTATACTAAAATAGTCCTTGTAGTTGAAAAACAAGGAACCACTGTGGAGTGGTGGTATAATGCGAACATGTTTCCCATCAACTGCCCCTCCATAATTCGGGAATTTCCATTTCGCCTCGAAATCTTCTGCAACAGTTTGCCATTCTTCAATGGAAAAAAAAAAATACACAAGATCAGCATTTTTGTTGTTGATAATATACCATAATAGCATTAACAAATATAATTTTTTTTAGAATATACTATTAGAGAACATATTAAGATTTATAATAATTTTATATTTACTAAGCGGTTTCAATTTGGGCCAAGCATACGATATAAGGACAGATAAGGAAATATTCTTAAGGGACGTACAGTGGGGTGCAGCTGCGTCTATCATAAGGACAGGTAAGGAAATATTCTTAAGGGGAGTACAGTGCGGTGCAGCAGCAATGTCTACAAAATTTGTAATTACCTTAAAATACTGAGGCTTCAGGACAGTAAATATGGCTTGGCATGTCTCTGGAATGATGCGTCCCAAAGTTTGAGCAGAAATTATGCTGCCAAACTTTAGATCAGCCAGGGATGTCCCAGTTGCAAGGTACCTCAGGGTTGAGATGAGCCTCTCCTCAGGGGGTATGGCCCTCCGCATCTTGGTATTCTGCCTCTGGATGTAGGGAGTGACCAGACTTAGCAACTCCCGAAAGGTGACATCATCCATCCGTAGAAAATTCCGAAAGTCATCCAGGTTGTTCTCTCGGATTTCGGCAAGCAGTGGCATGTGCGAGAGAGAATCCCTCTGCAGCAGCCACTCCTTGGTCCAGCACGAGTGAACTCTTCTCGGACCTCTCCCTATCAGCCAAAAGCACAACTCCAACATATGCTGTCATCACATAATGATAAGGATCAATGATTAGCAAAAATAAGCAGTTTGTTCAAAGACTAGCCAAAAACAAACCTCAGCAAATTAGCAATGCAACAGCGTTCAGCAGGTATAAACCTAACCAAACTAGCCACAGAGCATAAATGCAATGAATAAAATGGCCACCACCTATTTATTCCCTCATGACAGCCCAGCCCAGTATACACCCCTCAAGAAACTGAATTTGAATGCAACAATATCGTTTGTTTATTGCTTGCAAATCGTACAGGCTGTATGATCAACTCTACAGTGAAATTTAAAGAGAAAATTGCTGAAAGATATTGTACAGGGAGGCAATCATCTAGTGGATACGCACCTTAAGACGTTGCAGAAACTGCCGCCCAATTCCCGCTGCTACTGGAAGTGGGGCACTACAAGACCGGAGAACTGCTACCGGGAGTAGGGCAACAGGGTATTGGAATCCATAACAGGACAAACAGTACATCAACACTCCTGTCTCTTTCACTGGGCTGCACAGGAAGGTGTATCAGAAGTGCAACACAGAGGACATTAGTACATTTAATTTTAATTAAGGACTCCTCTGTACTTCTATTCAAAATATTTCAACTCCTGTATAATCTTTATACATAACAAGGACATAAGTAGTAGTCCTAGTATACTTATTAATAGGTTTTCCATGTATATTTGAATCCCATCTGGTTCCGGGGCATTTAACCAGAAGTCAATCATCTCCAACTTGCCAAGGTGTATTGTGATAATGTCACAGAAACAGGTTTGGTGCACTACCTTTGATAATGGCAGGATAGATGTCCATGATAAGCGTCATTCTGGCCGGCCAAGCATGTCCACCACCGATGACAATTGGTGCCGCCTTGAAGGTCTCACCAAGGGGACATACTGTGAATGCTGACCGCTATTGTGACACATGGATGAATTTCAGCAGCTGATGTGCCCTTTAGATATAGAAATCTGATCACACTACGCACCTCAATGACCAAGTTTCCACCAGCCCAGTCATCTTACACCTGATGTTGGGACAGTATGACTGATATGAGGCGCAGTCTAATGGCCGTGAGGGGAGCAGTGGTCTACCTGCTCTGCTTGGCAGGATATTAGAATGAAATACAGAACATTACACATGAGTGGACTTGTTACTTATTGAATCACCCTCGTATAAAGTTGGGTACACACTATGCGATCCATCTTACAATATATCATTTGGATCGTATAGTGCAGAGATTCTCAAAATCTGACCTAAAGGCACCCCAACAGCCCAGGTTTTAAAGACAACCATGATTAGACACAGGTGACTAAATTAGTTCCTCAGTCTTTGATTTAAATATGTGTTCTAACATGGAAATTCTTAAAACCTGGACTGTTAGGGTGCCTTGAGGATAGAGTTTGGAAACTTCTGGTATAGTGTGTAAACCAGATTGCATGTCATACATCACATCGTCCCATCTGCTGTACTGCACAGCATATGTAACTATGCAATAACCAACATGCTGCTACATGCATCATGGAACAATGTGGCAGATGTATGAAGCTCTGGGAAATGATAAAGTGCAGAATGATAAATAACCAACCAATCAGCTCCCAACTGTAATTTTTTTCAAACAGTCTGTAATATGACATTTGGGAGCTGAGTGGCTGGTAGTTTATCACTCTGCACTTTATCACTTTCCAGAGTTTCATACATCTGCCCCCCCTATATCATGCCCTTGTACACATGATCGTGTAGTGTGTACGGCTGGCACACTATATCATTCCATCACGTTGTGCCATCACTGAGTACACATTGTATAGTGTGTACCCAGCTTAAGATATGTTACTTTCATTACTTTTTGAGGGGAGGGCCCAGAGACACCACCTTCCTTATAACCACTTCAAAATGTTAACACTATGGTAGAGGTTCCCAAACACGGTCCTCAAGGCTCCCAAACAGTGCAGGTTTTAGAGATATCCATGGTTGAGCACAGGTGACTTAATTAGTACCGCAGTCTATTTGATTTAACCACATTTGCTCAACCATGGATATCTCTAAAACCTGAACTGTTGGGGAGTCTTGAGCACCGCCTTTAGGTACCTCTGTACTATGGCTCAATAATTAAATTAGGTAGATAGATTAACAGAACCACTGTAGTGTGATGTTTTCTTTGCCCCCATCTTCATCCATTAATATCTTCAAAAGTTTTTCAACTGTTGGAATAAATTTATTTTACAGATAACACTACTTATTTAATTAGGGTAAAGATAGATTTTGTTTACAGACAAAAGAACTAAAATAATTAAACAGTCTCTTTTCTAGACACGCCAACTAAATCAATGCATCAGATACAAATCATTTAATATAAAGTATAAACATTAAAATTCATACAATTGATTGTATGGTCACTGTAAGAGAGGAGAAATCTAAACTTTATTGTGGCTGTGGCAAAGGGATTTTGTCCTGATCCCTATGTATATCTAATTATAATCAGCTAGAAGTCGATCAGTTGGGCATGTGTGAAAAATAGAGGATTTTTGGTACTTACCGTTGCAGCAGAATAATTATAAAATGTTGCCATATCACTTGCAGCTTCACTGGGACCTTTTAATGTGGTCTGAAGATGTTCACATATAGGGTAATAATGGTCTAAAGTTCTAAGCAATTTTCTCTTTCCTCAAGGCTGGGGGACACTGGACCATGGGTTGTAGGTGGGAAGGTGTGGATTTGGCAGTAAACACGGAAATCTATAACTCCTCCCCTCTGCGACCCCTGACTTCAGTACAACTTAAAAAGTGCCTGGTAAAGAGAAGCAATACTCAGTGACACTGTCACACAGAAAAATAACGAAAATGACGGCCAATTAAGACCCAAAAACATAACTCATACTCAATACGATTGAGCGTGAGGAAGTGTCCCCAGCCTGACTCAGAGAAAAGGATTCAACGGTAAGTACCAAAAATCCTTTTTTCTCTTTCCTCAAGGCTGGAGGACACTGGACCCTGGGACGTTCAAGAGGGAAGGGAACGCTCAGGTTGTCTGACCGGAGAACTGTACGTCCAAAATGGGTGTCACCGGAGGCAAAAATATGAAACCTGTAGAACAGTGCAAACGTGTGGACAGAGGACCAGGTAGCTGAGCGACAAACTTGTTCAGCTGAGGCCCCGTCATGCGCCGCCCAGGAGGCCGCCACAGCCCGAGTGGAATGAGTCGACACCTTGGCTGGTGCCGGGCGCCCGGCTTCAGAATAAGCCTTTCAGATCACAGAACAGACCCATCTTGCAATTTTCTGTGTCGTGGCAGGCCAGGCACGTTTGTGGGCATAGAGGACCAACAGAGAGTCCGTCCGACGAAAGTCCAAAGTTCTGTCTAAGTAAATTCGCAGGGCCCAGACAACATCCAACGACAGATCGTCCTGGTCCCCTGAAGACTGTGAAGATGAGAAAACAGGAAAAACTATTTCCTGGTTCAAGTGGAAAGATAGAACCCTTCTTTTCAACCGAAAGTGGTTTCAAGAACAGCCCTGTCATGGAAAACAAGAAAAGGTGGTTTGCAAGACAAAGCCCCCAACTCAGAGACCCGCCAAGCCAAGGCAATGGCCATGAGAAAAACCACTTTCCACTTCCACGTGACAAGCCGAAGGTCCATGGATTCCAATGGCTCAAACGGAGCCTGCTTAAGAGCAGACAGAACCAGGGGCAAAACCCATAGAGCTATTGGTGGCTGAAACGGAGGCTGCACTCGCCAGACTCTCTGCAAAAAAGTCCACACCTCTGGTAGGAGAGCCAGACTATGCTCAAAGTAAATGGACAGAGCCGAAATCTGTACTTTGAAAGATTGAAGTTGTAAGCCGGCTTCTAAACCACCTTGCAGAAACGCCAACAGCCTTGGAAGGCGGAACTGGGCAGTATGCACTCCATGCCGCTCACACCACATGATAAGTTTTCCAAACTCTGTGATAGCTCTGCACAGAAACCTGCTTCCGCGCCCGGAACATGGTCCCGATGACTGAAGGGGAAAACCCCTTAGCCTTTAAAAGCTCGGTCTCAACAACCAGGCTGTTAAAGCCAACTGAGGTAGGTCCTCGTGACAGAATGGCCCCTGCAGAAGATCTGGTCGCAGCGGAAGATGCCAACCTAGACCTGCGGCTAGCTTGAGGACCATGGCGAACCACGAGTACTCTTGGTAACATGGGAATTGGAGGAAAGATGTAGGCCAGACGGAAGTTCCAGGGAACTGTCATGGCATCCAATGCGAATGCCCAAGGATCTCTAGACCTCGCACAAAATCAAAAGACCATGCAATTGTGGCGAGACGCCATCAGGTCCACCTCCGGCAGCCCCCACCTCTGGAAAACCTCCGGGTGGAGAGACCACTCCACTGGCAGGAAAGTGGTCCTGCTGAGGTAGTTCGCCTCCCAATGCTCCATCCCCAGTATGCAGACCGCTGAAATTGCCGGAACAAACGTCTCCGCCCAAGTGAGAATGAGACTTGCTTCTGACATGGCGAGCGCGCTTTTGGTTCCGCCCTGGTGGTTTACATACGCCACCATGGTGTTGTCCAATTGGATCTTCACTGGCTGGCCAGCCAGGTTGATCTGGGCCCTGCACAGGGCCAGATGAATGGCCCATAGCTCCAGCACATTTATTGAAAAACCTATCTCTGAAGATGACCAGGTCCTTTGGAGACAGTCACCGCTCCCCAACCACTGAGACTTGCGCCTGTGGTGACAATGATCCAGTTGGGAGTAACCACAGAACCGACCCTGGAGAAGGTAATCAGCCACCAGTGAAGTGACTGATGAGTGCTGTCTGACAGAACCAGCAACTGAGAGGAGAGGTATTCCGATGGACCCGTCCAATTCCGGAGAATCTCCCACAGGAGAATCCATGAATGGAAGCGACCGTACTGTGGTCTCGAAGGTAGAGACCATCGTACCCAGTAACTTCATGCCCAGCCAGATGGATGGGCGAGGGGCAGACAGCACTTTCCTGACTAAGTTCTGAAGGGCCCGGGCTTTGGACTCAGGCAAGAAAACTCTTTGCAGTGCTGTATTGAAGATCACCCCCAGAAACACCAGACGTTGGCATGGCGTGAGGTGACTCTTCTTGAGATTCAGTATCCAACTGTGATACTGTAATACCTGAACCGTGTGATCCAGGTGGAGCTGAAATAGGGTAGCCGAAACCGCCTTCACAAGCAAATCGTCCAAGTAGGGCACAATCTTTATCCCCTCGGAATGCAGCAGACTCGCCATCGCTGCCATGATCTTTGTGAAGACCCACGGAGCTGTAGCCAGTCCGAAAGGCAGAGCCTGGAACTGGTAATGAGCTCTCCCAGCTGTGAACCTGAGTAGAGAATGATGCCCCGCCCAAATCGGTATGTGGAGATATGTCTCTGATGTTGAACGACGCCAAAAACTAATTTGCCAACATACCCTGGATCACCGATCAGAGCAATTCCATACGGAAGCGATCCACCCATAGGCTGGCATTCAAGGATCGCAGATTTAAAATCGGCTGATAAGTGCCGTTGGGCTTTCGGAACAGGAACAGGTTGGAGTAAAAACCTCGTTCCTGTTGAGACTGTGGAACCGGAGCTATAACACCCTCGGAACAGAGGGAGCTGATGGCTTAGTTCAAGGCCTGTCTCTTCTCCGGCTCCCTGGGCAATGCCGTGGCGAAGAAATGCTGCTGCGGTTGCCCCCTTAGGTCGATTACATAGCTTCGGGAGACAACACCCCTCACCCAGGCATCTGCTCCGAGGCTACCCACCGGTCCCAGCAATGGAGGAGTCAGCCCCCCACCTTCTCCGAGACTGGATGGGCTGAGATATTGTCAGGTACTCGGTTTCTAATATGCTTTAGCACCCGTGCGCCTGAATGCACCAGAGAATCTACCCCGTGGCGCAGAACCCCTGATGGGGATAAAGCGTCCTCGGGCCGCTTGACCTCTAACCGGTCCATCCCCCTCGAAAGGAAGAACGGAAAACCCAGAATCGTGAGCACTTTTGCTTCTGGGGCACCACAGGCAGGAAAGTGCTCTTTCCACCTGTTGCCTGAGATATGCTAGTATCTAGCTCGGAGCCAAACAGGATGCCTCCGCCAAAAGGGAGAGATTCCAAAGCACGTTTAGATTACGCATCCACCTCCCAAGCGCGGAGCCAGAGTGCTCTGCGCACTGCGACTGCCGTAGCTGAGACTCTAGAGCAGTGGTTCTCATACTCTGTCCTCAGAACCCCACAGGTCACGTTTTGCAGGTCACCCAGTCGATGCTCAGGTGTAGTCATTACTCGCTGACAAATTTTAAAAGATCCAAAGGTGGAGCTAATTATTTCACTTATGATTCTGTGAGGAGACCTGGAAAACATGCACTGTTTGGGGTCCTGAAGACTGAGTTTGAGTACCTGTGCTCTAGAGGAAATCTGCGCCCCATCTTGTGCGGCCTCACATACATAATCTACTGCTGCATGAATTTGTTCCGCCAGTTCCAGCAAAGGGCGAATAACAACCCCGAAGCCCATAAAAATACTCCTAAGGCATCCTTCCAATCTTTTATCCAGCGGATCCTTAAGGGAAGCCGCCCCCTGGACCAGAAGGGCCGTGTGCTTGGCTAACCGAGCAACATCTGCATCCACTCTCGGAGGCAGCTCCCACCTGGTGACCTGCTCCTGTGGAAAGGGATAAAGGGCTTCAAACTTACGAGGAGTGGCGTACTTCTTATCCGGGGTCTTCCATGCTTCCTCGTCGAGATCAGAGAGATCTTGAGAAGCCAGAAAACAAACGACCATCTTACGCCTCCGCTTGAACTGCCCCTCTGCCGCTGCTGAGGCATCAAGGTACAGGTCGTACAGCCAAAATAAGGTCCTCCACGCCGTGCCTTAAGGCGGACTCAACCTTCCTCTTCGGGCAGAACCTCCTCCCCTTGGAGTTCCCCCTCTTCCTCCTCCTCGGGATCTGACTCCTAACAGGCCCCTGGATGGAGGAAGACATTTATGCGCAGCTTAGAATCCTCAAAAAAAGTCCCATAAAAGATACCTACTCAAGCCCTGCCGCTGTGCGCTCCATAGTATGGACCCAAGGCGGGTCAAAGGCCCTGGTGACCAACCCCCACTACTGCGGGCGGTGCTGGTAAACTACGGGCTGGCAGTGCGTGAGCCCGTTCATCTCTGTGGCAGAGCAACATCACCAAGTCAGAGAGCGAACGGTTCATAACCTGAGCCCACGCAGATTCCTCCACAACCGGAGTGGCTAACCCTCCTGGCTGCGCACAAGTGTGCCCCAGCTGACCGTCCACACACAATGCCCCCGCATCCAGTTGTCCACATGGTAATTTTACCTGACACTGGGCACATGTAAAAAATATAGCCACAGTGGGGTTATGGCCGCTTGCAAACTTTAATTTGTACGTCATTTGAGCCCCCCTCTGCCTGCGCTACCCTACTGCGGCAGGCAGCCCAGAAACCACAATAAAAACTTAATAAATATGTCACATGCGGCAATGAATACTGCAGAAACTCCCAAACAGGCACAGAAAAGACTTAACAGCTGAAAAGTACTTAGCTGCAGCCCACAAAGGGAAAGGAGCTTGAGATTTCTCTATCCTCCCTCCATGATGGCCAGGCTTGTCCCACTATAAAGACAGGAACAGCCCTGGAGTCTCCATTCTGCCGCTCCTCCCCCGCTATACTGAGCAAGCCCTAAGGCTTCTTGCCTCAAATGCTACTCCCCTCAGTGGGGAAAGCACTTGGACTGACCAGTGTTCACCTGCGGGTGGCCTTTAGTCTGTGCTCTCCCCACAGGAGCCGCTGACAAGAAGCCCAGCAAGATGGCGCCCGCCATCCTAGGACCACGATGACTGCCTGCACCTCTACCAGGTACAACAGCGTGCTATCCCCGGGACCAGACGGACTCTTCAGAAACCGGAGTGTGTGGAACGGGGGAAGCGCTCAGCGCCATCCCCCTCTTAGATGCACTCTCAACGCCGCTTTACACTCCAGCTGTGTACTGCTACCAGCAGCGCACAGTACCTATAGTAAAAAATAACCATAAACATTTACAAATAAATAAGAATGCCTAAACTAACCCAGGGCTGCAGCGCAGCCCTGAAAAAAAACGTGCCTCTCTCCACAGGCACTAAATTTACACTAAAGTCAGGGGTTGCAGAAGGGAGGAGTTATAGATTTCAGTGTTAGTGCCAAATCCACAAGTTCCCACCTACAAACCATGGTCCAGTGTCCCCCAGCCTTGAGGAAAGAGAAAATTGCTTAGAACTTTAGACCATAATTACCCTATATATGAACATCTTCAGACCACATTAAAAGGTCCCAGTGAAGCTGCAAGTGATATGGCCAAATTGTACAATTATTCTGCTGCTTAGGTCAAAAGACAATTTTTTTAGGCTGAACCTGTATGGCCAATTTCAGAGATGTAAATGCACAAAAACATCACACTTTATGTGAGTGACAACATGTTTTAACTTAAGCTTAGCTAACAGGTGATTTGGGACTTTTTTTTTTTTTTTTTTTACTTATGTTGCAGTTTACAGCTCTATGCATGTTACAGAAATCAAGTGCACTTTTTTCTTTTTTTTACTGCACCTGACTAGTGGAAGGTGTCTTGGTGTGGTTAGTGGTTCCTCGGGAGGATGAAAAAGAAGTGGTTGTGTTGTTCTATGGTTTCAGCTTGGTGTGCTATGCTAAAAAAGTTAGTGACTGCTCACCAAACTTCTCTTCATGTTCCTAAGACAAGCTTGCTATAATTGTAGAGGTGAGTGCTTGCACATAGCCCTGGGTCTATATTAATATATTGACAATAACAATGTTGAGAGAGCAGTTCTCTTCTTACTGGCCAGCACATTTATAGACCTGTGTGTTCCCTAATAAAATGGATTTGCCTGTGGTATGTTATCCTGAATATGAATTCATCTGAACATTTTAAAAAAAAAAGATACTGGAAAAGCGATTTATAGAAAAAGTTGAACTTACCATAAATGCTAGAAAAGCTTCTTGCTAACCTGGCACAGTCATATTTATGTGAATATTGGATTGACAACACAGAGGCATACCTGACTATTGTCAGGGGAAGCTCAGGAGGGGAAACAGGGAAGCTGGCACACGCAATGCCAACCGCCGACCTCCCGACAGCTAAATCCCGGCAAGGGTTAAATGACAGGCGTCAAAGTCTCGGGAGGGGGGGGGGGGGGTTAGTGTTAGGCACCCCCCCGGGAGGTTAGGGTCAGGCTAGGGGAAGCGGGGGTTAGTGTTAGGCACCACCGGGGGGAGGTTAGGGTTAAGCGGCGGAGAAGGGGGGATTAGGATTAGGCACTTGGGGGGAAGGTTAGGGTTAGGCACCCCTAAGGGAGGGTTAGGATTAGGGGGTAGAATAGGTTAGTTTATACTTACCTTCCGACGTTCGGGATTTCCACCTGTCGGGCTGCCGGGATTTGAACCGCCGGCCATGCGGCTGGCAGTAAATCATACCGAATCCCTTAGGAGTACTGTTAAAAAATATTACTTACCGCAGGATGAAATAAGAGGGAATCTTGCAAGACCATGAGCTTATAATTATGCAATTAAACATTATAAATTGGGTAGGCTATGATTTCCTTTCAGTCACAAACTTGCTTTCAGCTATCAAAGTTTGAAAACAATCAACAAATAAAAGGTTTATGTTACAATGTAGTATACCCCATGCTATTCTGTCATTTGGTTCTGTGCATATGAAACAGACGAGAATTACTGTATGATCACATTTTATTCTAATTGAAAATACAAAACTACTGACCAGTTATAGTGCTTCAGTTTTCAAAAAGCCATTTGACAAGATGGTACAACACGCATGAACATTTGACATGCTAACAAAGATTGGACTTTTATTTTCCTTTTTTTTCTTTGTATCATCCTAGTTCAGTGACACTTCACAAGTCGCCTAAAAATGGTGTGTGGGCAATTAAACGAAGATATAACAGTAATTATGTTCAGAGGTTCATGTACAAATAATAAAATAAACCTTAGTTATATATATATAATTGCCTATTATTCGGTGTGTTCTATTAAGTTTTATTCACATTCATTTGTCATGGGTTCTGGCTCTTCATTAATACATAACACTGGTCTTAATTAACTTTAATATAACAGTCTATTAGATGTGTAAAAATGTAACAGTACAAAAACAAGCATTGATGGTAAAATAACAGGTATGCATAAAAATGACAGGAGTCCATTTACAAAGTTTTTGTATTAGACCGAAAGTTCAAGGAGGACAAGTAGGCTACAAGTAAAATAAATCTTCGGCCAGGTGTTGTAGCCACTAATAACTCAGGATACAGAGCACACACTTTATAGTTTATTGGAAGTTTTGTACTTAAAAGGTGTGAATTACAAAAAAAAAAAAAAAAAAAATTGAAGTCAAAATTTTGTGTCAGAGGTCACTGCTTGTTGCTATGGCTATTAAGGATATGCCACAAATTGTAATGACTTCATTGTATATACACTCAATATGTGTACAAATATGCAACAATGTCAAGATAAATCACAGGCCCCCTCTAACCCTGCCGCTTATACAGCACCTCTGCAGCAGGCCGCCCAATCAGAAAGAAGCAGACTAACGTGAAAGGCTGTATACAGCTTATTCTTCAAGAGCGAAGGAGTAAAATATCTAACCAAGTATTGCAAATCCTCTTAGAAAAGTAAGAGCATGGGCTTGAAACCTATAACACGTATATGGCACAAACCCAACAAACCTCTAATCATTTGTTTAGCAAAAAAGGCACAGTTAGCTATATTCAGACAGCTCTTGGGCTTTTCAGTCACATCCAAAAAGTGCAAGTGTAGGACATACATAATCTACAGAAAAATTACAACACTACGACTGAATTCTGCTCCTTTATGTGCCAGATGGGGTAATTTACAGTAAAATATACTTAATCTGGCACTAATGGGACAGTCTTGGATGTTTATCACTGCCAAAATAGCAAGGCATTTCAAGCGCCCTCTAGTGGAAAAGGAGAGAACATGCATCAATGTTACAACAGGACATGATGAAATAACAGTGGAAGCTGTACAATTTTGTGATCAGTTGAGTTCCTGGGTTTACAAACAGCATGACAATGATACTGAAAGTCATGACGAGTCAATACATAAACTGATTGCACTTAATGTTACTTCTGTATCTAACTTGTTACATTAGACTTACTTCATAACTTTTGCTTTGTGGCTACATGCAAGTCTAGTCTTCTAGGGGGACTGAGAAAGTTATTTCACGAAGGATGAGTTTACAATAACATAAAGTGATTCAACAGAGTATAGACAACACGTATTTTACAAATATTCCCACCTGCCCACTATTGTTTGTATGTAAAAGAGTTGAATTTGCTGCCTGGCAAGGAACTCCAGTGCAAGACGGATATAGAAGGTAACATGTTTACATATTGCTAATACATTTCTATAACATTTCAGAAATCCAATATACAATTTACATTTAAAAAAAAACAACTTTTTTTTGGAGTGCACTGTATGTATACATTGCAATAATCACCATTTGATGGCGTTTGTCTGTACAAGCAGGGAAAAAAAAAAAAAGTTTTCTACCTACAGAACTCAGAATGGATATAACTTTACAATTCTAAATTGCTGTGTTAATCAGAAGACACTACATATATAAAGGTTTACCCTCTTCAGTACATGCTACAGAGTAGTGTCATACATCCCTTTTGCACTGAGGAGGTTACATGACAAAATGGCTTCAAAGTGTAGTCACTAAACAAAAACAAAAGGTCAATTATAAGACAAATACTTTACAAGAGATTTATGTCTTTATAGTGAATAAAGATACTATTTTGCTTCTTCATATAGATTATTAACATTGAAATACAAATAAAACTGCCCTTTACCATAACTTCTAAAAGGTAAAATAAATGTGAGGGTCTTGTGTACAGATTGTCTATGTCATAAGGACATAGTGTAACCATATGGTTATCTAAAATACCAACACTATTAGATTTGGTATGACACACTGGAGACACATACAGCAATCCCATAATCCTCCACACGGTGGAAGCATTGCCTACTGTAAGGAAGGAAGCTGTAAGAAGGAATGTTCCGACTACTTTGGCAGGAAGAGTTCTCATCATTTGCCATGGTTTCTTGTCCATTCAGTTTTGGCAAACATATCTAAAGCTGTCACTGTGCTCAGGAAGTAATATGATAATCATTCATGTATCAATGACAAAAACTGAATTAAGGGTGTAACATGGTTTGTGTTTTACTATCCACTATACTTACTGTAATAATGCAGGCTGAAATGTGTTTAGTAGCTAAAGTTGCCACCATTGCAATACTGTACCAGCAGCCCAACAAATATGTGGAATTATTCATTATTGGTTATAAAACCCCAATATATTTATATACATGTTACCAGCCGAGTGATGATGTATTAAATACATATCAAGAATCAACCATGTAGACCAATAATCTGCAATTCCTTTCATTTCCCTTGATACTGATATGTTAGTAGTGTGACTGGTGCAGTAGAGAAGGTGACAGCTCCAGCAGAACTGGTGACTAGACAATGCATCTGATTCTATATATAGTCTAAATCCACCTGGATAGAATAATACTGAAAATAACAAAGCTTTTGCTCTAGGTAGCAGGTGCCTCATTCCAATATTGCTAGTACAAAACAGAACAGTAGGGGACATGTATAAAGCCTTCTAAAGAGTGTAGAAGTAGATACATGGAGAAGTTGATAACATAAACCATTAAGCTCCTAGCTATCATGTTATAGAATGTACTTGATAAATGCTATCTAGAAGCTGACTGGTTGCTACGGGGAACTTATCAGCACTTGTACTTTTCCACTATTTAGAAGGTTTGAAATATTTCCCCCAATGTAACAGTATTTGCTGTTTGCTGGGTATTTCTGCAGTCTACATGTGTGTCCAGCCAAGCACCACTGCAGAAACCACTCACTCTATGTGCAAAGTTACCGATGGTATATGGAGTCTACATAGATCTCTTCTAGTCAATCCCTACACAGTAGTATATTACTGGCAGCATCATGGCGTAGCAATTAGGCAACTGCACTCGCCCTGAGTAGAGCTTTTAAAGGTAGGCTACGCATATCATCATTTACCGACAATACAACAGGATTATACAAGAGCATTCAGTACTATATATCCATTATTTTGGTTATTTTCTCAAACTGCTGTTTAGCAATGCCCTATCCAATCATTTTTGCTTAAATATGGCTGTTTTATTTCTTACTGGATGTAGAGGACCATAGTAGCAGCTAGATATTTATCAGGAAAACTAACCTGGTCCACATGTTAAATCTTATAATTGTTACAAAAACTGCATATAATTCACCTGTATGTTAGCAAAATGCAACCAGCAGTATTATAATAATGGAGAATAAACAGATATGAGAACATTGTGTAATCCATACATGATTACTGTAACAAGTAATGTTATGTTCATTTCAAACTACAGGTACTAGAAAATGCTTTGGTCCTACAGCAATCAGGACAGCACAAAAAAAAGGTGATGAATTCCAGCACAACACAGCAGGTCACATACATTAATAGCTTTCAATACTTTAACATGAGACATACCCACAATGGTTGTTATGCCTGTCTGGAGCTGGTATGTGCATTCCTCTACTGCAGGGGTGGGGAACCTTTTTTCTGCCGAGGGCCATTTTGATATATATATATATAACATTCTTCGCTGGTCCGGTGCAGGCCAAGGCCACCGCATGTGACATCATATGGGCGGGGTCACAATCGCCGGCGATTACAGCAATGCCCGGAGAATCCTCAGGATGCTGTAAGGGCAGCGATGTGACTGTCTGAAGCGTCCTAAGGACGCCCCAGGCGGTACTGCTACATAGATTCTGACTGCACATGAGGCTAGCAGAAAATAGCTCTGAGGGCCAGACCAAATGTTTCCGCGGGCCTTATACGGCCCCTGGGCCTGAGATTCCCCCATCCTTGCTCTACTGGCTGTATGACAAACCTGTGGGAAACATCTAGCTGCTTTGGAATGAGTCACCTGGCATCAGCACTCCACTAAAACATGGCGGTACGAACCATTAGTAATCAACTAATTGGTCAAAGTGCGACATGTATAATGTCCCTGAATTGACTAGACCTATGCTTTCCACGCTCTTATTTCAAAGCTAAATTTGCCGGCTATTCTTAGTTGAAGTGTGAATAGCATCATCAGTGTTGGGATCTACAGAAAGCAGTCAACGGCATACATTAAAAATGTATACAGACATTTCTAACTGTAGCATTACTTACATAAAGCACAAAATATTTCAACACTTAATGCACAACGATAACTAGGTATATAGATCTGGCACTTTCACACTTGAGGAACTGATGATGTAGACAGATGCTTGCAAGGTGATAATGTCTACAGAGTCAAGGGCCATCATTGCTGACTGGAGAATCATTTTAAACTCAAGTCCAAATGCACTGAAAATGCCAACAAGGCTAAAAGTGGTCCCAATCCGACAGTGACAGTTCCAGACATGATGTATTTCCATGTGAGACACTATTTTCTCACTTGAACAAGTAGTTAATGGCAATTTGAAGTAAAATCAGAAAGAAGATAATACAATAGTCTCTTTGCTGAAGGAAATTGGTATCCACATTTGAGGCATTTGTCGTTACACGATTGCGGAGGGCGATGATGTTCCTACAACAAAAAGATGATTTGTTTAAATAGGTCTGTTTACAATACAAGAGAACACAGCATGAATAAATTCAACAAATATAAATGATAAACTCCAAGCATATGCTGAGGAAATAATTACCCTAACAAAATATTAGACATTTTACTATTTAAGACAGCAGATAACTTAATATTAAAAACCCATTGGTACATTTACTGGGCTCGATCCAATTAGCTGCGATGATCTAGCGGGTGCGGCAATCGGAACTCGCACAACAGTGCTGGCAGCCCCATATGTCTCCCAGCAAAATTGTGCAAATTCTGGCTCGGAGCCGGCCGCGAGATGAGGTGCCGTTGCTGTTAATGTAACACTGTGGCAGTGGCAACTTGCACCCTTCGTGGCTAATTGAATTGACCCCATAGTGTGTACATTATGACACCCCAGTATAAAGTTCATAATTTCCATTCTAAAGAAAGAAAAGCCTAAAGTATGTAACTACAATATATATGTGATAGTCAGAAATGGCTATAAACCAACTGTGCACAGGAAACAGCAAAAAGTCACCTGTTGATTTCTTCTTGGGTACTTCTGATGGAATCTATGGCACTTTGAAGCTCACCATGGTCTGCCACCTTCTTTCTGCTTCGAGTGCTGTGAGTTATTAGTTGTGCTAAAAGACCAGTGAGAATACACTTACATTAGTGGGACACATTATATTATTTGAATACCAGAAAGACCAAGATGATAATTTAGTTACGTTGTATGCAAGAGTATCGATTTATGCAATCCTGAACACAAAACTTTACATGCTCATGCATGGGTTATAGTTAGATCATTAAAAATATGTGCACTATATACCGATTCATATCACTGCTACAAGCGGATTAATGGTAGCCAGTGTTTATATGCGCCATCATATCCTGCAGCCCTATGGGAAATTGTTATACAATGATGCACTGAAACATGAGCTTATGTTCTTAAAAAGAAAGGAAGAGAACACGAATTTTCCTCTCCTCCCCTGACCTCTCTCGTGTCTCTCCCTACCTCTTTGCCTTCTCATCCAGGAAGTCCTAAAGCTTTCTAAAATTAAACATGATTAAACATGACCAAAACAAACTGATTGTTTTTCAACAGCATGGCCCCTCATTTTCAACAAACCCCCCCCCCCCCCTCTCTCTCTCTTTTCATAACATCTTCCCTCATGCTTTCCTTCAAGTCCGCTGCCTGGGTGTCATCCATGAATCCACCCTCTCAGTCATCACTCACACTGAAAATATCTTTCATTCTTGTGGTTTTCATCTCTGTAACATCTGTAGTATCATGCCATTTCTTAACACCTATCATATCAAAACTCTTATCCATGCACTCATCTCCTGCCTTGACTACTGTAACCTCCCCTTCTCTAGTCTCCTCTGAACTCACCTTTCCCAACTTCAATCTATCCTGAAAGCTGCTACTGGTCTCATTTTCCTCTCCCACTCTACATTGGCGGCCTCCTCTGCAAACAGCTTCAATGGTTCCCTATCACAATAACATTCCCATTCAATCTTCTCACTCTAATATATAAATCTCTTAACCACTCCCCTCTTACATCTCCAACCTCATTTTTGCCAACACAACAACCCAAACCCTCCATTGATCACCGCCTCGCCTCCATCCTGGTTACTTCCTTCAATGTTCAACCACTCTTGTAGCACTCACTCACTCTCCAAATTCTGACTTTCTAACACTCTTGACAGCTTCAAAGTGCATACAATTCCATTAAAGCCTACCATCCCTTTTCCTAAATCTCCACTTACCTCTCTGACCTTGACCTGCTCTTCTTCTCACTGGTAGGACCAGTTTTCCTCGTCCCCCAACTTGTGCGCCTTGTCTTTGGACTACAAGTCTCCTTCAAAACTCTGATACTGTATGCTAGCCCATACAGTACATTGGCTAAAGGCTTATCACATGCCACACTGCCTTCCTCTCCCACTTACCCTACAAGATACGGTGGAGCTGCCCTACCCTAGCTTCTTGTCCTCATCCTACTGAATCTATTGTTTTATTGCTCTGCGCTGTTCCTCAGATATGTCAAGTTACACTTGCCTTCAGCCCAGTGCAGTATAACTCGTTGGATACGGAGGATGAATACGCTGCAGCCCCATGGCCTCAATGAAAAAATCAATTGGAACTCTATGCGAAACTTATAAGTCTATAACTGCTTGATCTATGGGGATTAGTATCCAGGATCAATACCATATATTATTTTTTTATTACCAGTTATTTATATAGTGCACACATATTCCGCAGCGCTTTTACAGAGAATAGTTGGCCATTCACATCAGTCCCTGCCCCAGTGGAGCTTACAATCTATGTTCCATATCACATACACACTAGGGTTACTTTTTGTTGGGTGTAAATTAACCTACCAGCATATGTTTGGAGTGTGGGAGTAAACCGGAGTACCCGGAGGAAACCCACGCAAGCACAGGGAGAATATACGAACTCCGCACAGTTATGGCTGTGGTGTGAATGGAACCCACAACCACAGTGCTGTGAGGCAGTAATGCTAACCATTACACCGTTTGTACTGCCCTATCATCTATACATTTAGGAATAATCTATACATCATCATCTATACATTTAGGAATCATCTATACATCATCATCTATACATTTAGGAATAAGCATTAACCTTGTTAATATAAAAAATGTGTTCATGATATACATCTTATTTATTTTCAGATTATCTTAGTGCCATTTTCACCTGCCCTTAAACTCTGGTATCTATGCATCTGGTATCTATGCATCCATAGTTATGTCACCCTTTTGTGTTACATAGACTACACTGCACAGTTCTTGTTTCACTATGGTTATTCATTTTTTGCAGCCGTCTGCCAGAGGGAGAGACGCCGCAGGGTGTTACCAAGGAAACCTGATGTGACCAGGCGTTGAAGTCATTTTAACTGCGCGGCAGGACGGAGCGGGCACGCCGCTCTCACCTCCGGAGACGGCATCATTTACACAGTAGGGGATCCAAGGTAAGCACCTTTCAGATTATGCTTTTATTATTGTAACCTTGATAAAGGAACTCTGCACAGTCCCAATGCATGTAGCATAAAGCATTTCTATTGAGAAGCCCTGGAGTGACCAGTGTGTGTTTTGTGCTTACAATAGTACTAAACAGGACAACTATATTACAGTATTCGGGAGCACCCAGGTGGCTGTAAATTAGTTACAGGAGTGCTAGACCATTGGACAGAGATATAGATAGACAACAGTTTTATACAGTTATATAGTAGATAATTTGTAAACTACAAATATAATATGTTAAACCTTTCATACCATAGCAATAACATAATTTAGGAGAGGGAAAGTTAAACATAGTATGGTTTTCACACAAAGCTTAATTATAATTTAAACTAATACAATGCAATTTTAAAAGCAACTAGGAAATGTTCAATGAACCCAGGTTATAATATTGCTAATTATATACTTGGAGCAACTACACAACATATATAGCAGCAGAAGTGTAGAGAGACCATTATGCAACTCTGCATAGCACAAATTATGCAAGTATAAGAAAGTTGGAAATAACTTCCAGTACAGTTTCTCACTGTGCGGGCAACATACGGACCATCCCAGCTGTTATTGCACCTCCTAAGAACTTTATTAACCTCATGCACTGTAATATGACTGCAGCGCAGTCTTCTCAGGATGATGTTTTAGCACTCTTAGGAGACATCAGGCAGAATGCCATTCACAAACAGCAAGTGTATCCACAGTTACTCACTCATGTCTGAACTGTATGAAGAGAGACAGCTGCCATAAAGGCCTGTGAAAAGGTAAGTGCTGTTCAGTTGAATTCCTAAACTAAACAAGTGCATTTCTAAACTTATTTTTTTAAAAACAAGTAGTAGCTCCTTTGTGTATGAAATCCTACCTTCACTCCCAGAAGAGTCCTGGTTATCCAGCTCTGGTGAGGAGCACCCACTTTCTCCTTTCTTCTGCTGGCCACTCACCTTGTGTTTTAACTTTGGAACACAAACCTGTAAGTCAAACAATTCTTCATGTCAAACTGCAGAAAATATAAAGCACTTACAGTAGAATAAATGTAAACAAACGCAATACAGATATGCCCAGCTACATCCTTGCCTGTATCTTAGTGAATCGTGCCAAGCGTGGCGCGAGACGTACTCCCGTGACCGGACACGCGCATTTGCATCTCTATAAGCATGAAAGATGTACTCCAGCGATCGTTGGCGCGACATAGCAAATTGTTGGCGCATAGCGCGATGCACGCTCACTATTTGGCGCGAACAGCCGCAATGAACTTGGGCGCGTCTGTAGGTTTCATGACTTTGAAAGGGTTTTGGGCCAATGAAAATAAGATTTAAGTAAGGAAGTCCTTTTGCGCAAATTTAAAAATCGAATATTTAGGTCAGTAATTCCCAAACTCAGTCCTCAAGGCACACTAACAGTCCTGGTTTTAGTGATATCCATGTTTGACCACAGATGGTAATATCAAAATAACTGAGGTACTAATTAAGGAATCTGTGCTTAAGTATGGTTATCTTTAAAACCTGGACTGTTAGTGTGCCTTGAGGACTATGGTTGGGAACCCCTGATTTTGGGTGTATAGGACTATAGACATGCCTACTACTTACTAACATTCTGGTGAACAAAGACGTAATGTTCCTACAAATAGTGATGAGTGCTACATTGCTAGCTGCAGTTCATAAAGTGGTCCTAGAGAAGTGGTGGAACTCACTGCCCCCCATCGGTGCAATGTCATCTTATTCATGTATGACACACAGCAGTGCCCCTTATGCAGTGCGCCCAGCAGTAGCAGCGCCCCTTATGCAGTGCGCCCAGCAGTGGCAGCGCCCCTTATGCAGTGCGCCCAGCAGTGGCAGCGCCCCCAGCAGTGGTAGCGCCCCTTATGCAGTGCCCCCCAGCAGTGGTAGCGCCCCTTATGCAGTGCCCCCCAGCAGGGGTAGCGCCCCTTATGCAGTGCCCCCCAGCAGGGGTAGCGCCCCTTATGCAGTGCCCCCCAGCAGTGGTTCCCCTTATGCAGTGCCCCCTATGCAATGTCCCCATTAGTAATAGTGCCTCTTTACTAATGCCCCCCTGAGTAATGCCCCCCTGAGTAATGACCCCTGTAGTTGTCTTCTGGAGTGTGTCCTGGACAGTTGGATTCTATTTTCAAGACCACTACAGTATGATGATGTTCACCTTACAGCAAAATCAGAAGCTTAAACATATTCATTTATAAGGTTATGGGGACCAATTCAGGAGGCAATGCTGGGAATATACATTTAAAACAATTTAAAAAATAATCATCACATAATAAAAGAACAGCACATTTTAGGATTTGTAAAATATGCTCCCAATTAATTCACTTCAATAAAAAAGTAAATGCACGGTATCCATAGAATAACGGAGTACTAACCGAATACTTAGCAGGAACACATACCCATGAGTGATCAAGCAGCATAGAATATTAATTGCAATTATAAAAAGTTAGAATAATACTGGAAATGCAACAGCAGTTCTGAGAAACAATAGGTCCACCAAACTGTAATGCACTGTGATGTAGTACGGCATACTGCAGAATTAGACAGCCTAATACTCCGTATAAGTCTCCTACAGAAGGCTTCACTCCAAACTGAATCAGTTTCTGTTGGGTGCACAGACCACTGTGTTTCCAGAGGCGAGCATGGCATTAGTGCACTATAATTTAGACTGTAGTCAGAGAAACCGACACTTACATTATAAAATCTAGAAGACTTACAGCCAAGCGTTAGTAGTTTTAAGCGGACATCACACACATGCGTCCTGGATCTTGACAGGACAGAGACAATAGGAAAACCATTGTGGCTTTCCAGACCTACCTGATAACTGCAATTCTCCCTCCTTGCCCCTTGGTTACTGAGACTAATTACACTCCCCGAACGTACCATTGGAGTTCTATGCCTGACTTTTGTCTGGATGGCACCTTCTTTTTCAAACTGAACCAGGTCGTTTAGGGGGTCCCATGGTCTGGTACTGCAATAGATAAACATATTGTAGCTAACTAGTGAGCAAGCAAGCACTAAACACTTGTTAGGAAACAACTCTTGCTAGGAAATAACCCTTATTTGCAATAAAGAGAAAAATGTGCATATTACATTTCTGTGATGTGTCATTTTCATGATGTATATAATAAGCGAGAAAGTTGTCAGCCTGTCTGTGTATCCTTAAATGTATGGCCAGAGCTTTGTACTTAGCTCCACCAAATTTGGCATGATGGTGTAGTTTGACCAGGTTCGTCAGAGCAATGGAGGTCTACTAGGAGGTGCCCACCTAGTAGGCCGTGGAGTCTCCGATTTGAAATTTTTGTTTAAGCAAGGTTGCTCAGGATGTCTTCCAGTGCCTAAAGCTGGGTACACACTAGGACAAACTAGAACAACAGATCGGGCATCAGGCCAATCCGCCGTCCTACAGTATCGGACAATTGGTAAGTGTAAAATTATATTGAATAAGAATGTGGAAGGGGGATAACATTTTAATGATTTACATAAATAATGTTATCTCCTAGTTCTCCCAAATACTAAATGAAAATATGTTCCCTTTAAACAAGATCACTTGTTGTTAGGTATGGGAATAGGAAGCTGACCTCTTCATGCACCCTAAAAAATGTTTTTCTTGTATCGGTGTGCTCAATGCACACCACAGATCTCTCTGCAGATATAATCTGTTGCATATTATACTTGTCAAAAAATTCATATTCATAAAATATACCCATCAGGTTTATTGTGCCTTATAGGCTTATATATAACACATCCAATTTTATATTATTGTACAGTAAAATAATTGCAAACAAAACAAAATTTAAGCAATTGTTCATACCAGGGCCGCAACTATGGGGGGGCTAAGGGTGTATGTGACCCGTGTCCCGGACTTGAGGGGGTGCCGGGGAGAGGCTGCTGGGAGGCTAGGTTGCGGCTCTTGTGGGTTTGGAGCCACATCTCGGCTTTGAGAGGCACAGAGACACCATCAGTCTAATGTGGTGCCGGTCGCAAGCCAATCAGTGCTCGTGGACCGGCAGCCAATCAGCAGAGGCTGCCGGTCCGTGAGCTCCAATTGGTTCGCGAGCGGCGCCACATTACAATGACAGCAGTACTGACCATTTCCCAGCATGTGGCAGCCCCGTCCCACGACACACCGAGCTCACCCACCGCACGGCCCTGGCAGGTAAGAGAAGGGAGATGGGGTCTTACTGTGGCGTAACGTAAAAAAGGCCTTCCTGTGGCATAATGTGTAAGGAGTCTTACTGTGGCATAATGGAAAGGGGGCCTTACTGTGGCATAATGGAAAGGGAGCCTTACTGTGGCATAATGGAAAGGGAGCCTTACTGTGGCATAATGGAAAGGGAGCCTTACTGTGGCATAATGGAAAGGGGGCCTTACTGTGGCATAATGGAAAGGGAGCCTTACTGTGGCATAATGGAAAGGGAGCCTTACTGTGGCATAATGGAAAGGGAGCCTTACTGTGGCATAATGGAAAGGGAGCCTTACTGTGGCATAATGGAAAGGGAGCCTTACTGTGGCATAATGGAAAGGGAGCCTTACTGTGGCATAATGGAAAGGGAGCCTTACTGTGGCATAATGGAAAGGGAGCCTTACTGTGGCATAATGGAAAGGGAGCCTTACTGTGGCATAATGGAAAGGGAGCCTTACTGTGGCATAATGGAAAGGGAGCCTTACTGTGGCATAATGGAAAGGGAGCCTTACTGTGGCATAATGGAAAGGGAGCCTTACTGTGGCATAATGGAAAGGGAGCCTTACTGTGGCATAATGGAAAGGGAGCCTTACTGTGGCATAATGGAAAGGGAGCCTTACTGTGGCATAATGGAAAGGGAGCCTTACTGTGGCATAATGGAAAGGGAGCCTTACTGTGGCATAATGGAAAGGGAGCCTTACTGTGGCATAATGGAAAGGGAGCCTTACTGTGGCATAATGGAAAGGGAGCCTTACTGTGGCATAATGGAAAGGGAGCCTTACTGTGGCATAATGGAAAGGGAGCCTTACTGTGGCATAATGGAAAGGGAGCCTTACTGTGGCATAATGGAAAGGGAGCCTTACTGTGGCATAATGGAAAGGGAGCCTTACTGTGGCATAATGGAAAGGGAGCCTTACTGTGGCATAATGGAAAGGGAGCCTTACTGTGGCATAATGGAAAGGGAGCCTTACTGTGGCATAATGGAAAGGGAGCCTTACTGTGGCATAATGGAAAGGGAGCCTTACTGTGGCATAATGGAAAGGGAGCCTTACTGTGGCATAATGGAAAGGGAGCCTTACTGTGGCATAATGGAAAGGGAGCCTTACTGTGGCATAATGGAAAGGGAGCCTTACTGTGGCATAATGGAAAGGGAGCCTTACTGTGGCATAATGGAAAGGGAGCCTTACTGTGGCATAATGGAAAGGGGGCCTTACTGTGGCATAATGGAAAGGGGGCCTTACTGTGGCATAATGGAAAGGGGGCCTTACTGTGGCATAATGGAAAGGGGGCCTTACTGTGGCATAATGGAAAGGGGGCCTTACTGTGGCATAATGGAAAGGGGGCCTTACTGTGGCATAATGGAAAGGGGGCCTTACTGTGGCATAATGGAAAGGGGGCCTTACTGTGGCATAATGGAAAGGGGGCCTTACTGTGGCATAATGGAAAAGGGCATAAATGTACAGTATAAGGGCCATTACTGTGGCTTAATGAATAAGGGGCATTACTGTGGCTTAATGTGCTGTAAGGGACATTACTGTGGCAGAATGTAAAGGGGGCCTTACTGTGGCATAATGTATAAGGGACATTACTGTGGCTTAATAAATAACGGGCATTACTGTGGCTTAATAAATAACGGGCATTACTGTGGCATAATGAATAACGGGCATTACTGTGGCAGAATGCGTTGTAAGGGGCATTACTGTGGCAGAATGCGTTGTAAGGGACATTACTGGGGCAGAATGCGTTGTAAGGGACATTACTGTGGCAGAATGCGTTGTAAGGGACATTACTGTGGCAGAATGCGTTGTAAGGGACATTACTGTGGCAGAATGCGTTGTAAGGGACATTACTGTGGCAGAATGCGTTGTAAGGGACATTACTGTGGCAGAATGCGTTGTAAGGGACATTACTGTGGCAGAATGCGTTGTAAGGGACATTACTGTGGCAGAATGCGTTGTAAGGGACATTACTGTGGCAGAATGCGTTGTAAGGGACATTACTGTGGCAGAATGCGTTGTAAGGGACATTACTGTGGCAGAATGCGTTGTAAGGGACATTACTGTGGCAGAATGCGTTGTGGCAGAATGCGTTGTACTGGACATTACTGTGGCAGAATGTGTTGTGGCAGAATGCGTTGTAAGGGACAGTACTGTGGCAGAATGTGTTGTAAGGGACATTAATGTGGCATAATGTGTTGTAAGGGGCATTACTGTGGCATAATGTAAACGGGGCCTTACTGTAGCATAATTGTATATGGGACATTACTGTGGCATAATGTATGAGGGCCATTACTGTGGCTTAATGAATAAGGGGCATTACTGTGGCTTAATTAATAAGGGACATTACTGTGGCAGAATGTGTTGTAAGGGGCATTACTGTGGCAGAATGTGTTGTAAGGGGCATTACTGTGGCAGAATGTGTTGTAAGGGGCATTACTGTGGCAGAATGTGTTGTAAGGGGCATTACTGTGGCAGAATGTGTTATAAGGGGCATTACAAAACCACACACGTTTTTCGTCCTCTATTTTGTATTTTTTGGGGGGCGGCGCCAAATTATGGCCTTGCCCTGGGTGACAAAAATCGTAGTTTCTGCCCTGTTCATACATATATATGTAATGATATATACTATTAAATTAAAACAATGTTAAATAATAACAATGACTTAAAACAGCAACACACAATTATGTGATTCTATCTCCATTTGTTGAACTGGGGAAAGGTACAATTTAATAACATAAATCACTGCTGGAAAGGATTAGTATTATTATATGCTTCTATTTTTATACCATAAATCACTGCTGGAAAGGATTAGTATTATATGCTTCTATTTTTATCGTGGCAGCACTGACTGTGTAATGGTTAGCATTACTTCCTCACAGCACTGAGGTCGTGGGTTTGATTCCCACTTCGGCCCTGTGTGGAGTTTGTATATTCTCCCTGTGCTTGCGTGGGCTTCCTCCGGGTGCTCAGATTTCCTCTCACACTCTAAAAATATACTTGTAGGTTAATTGGCCCCCAACAAAAAATTAACCCTAGTGTGTAAGTATGTGTGTGTAAATGTGATAGGGAATATAGACTGTAAGCTCCACTGGGGCAGGGACTGGTGTAACTGGACAAATATTCTCTGTAAAGCGCTGCAGAATATGTGTGCGCTATATAAATAACTGGTAATAAATAAATGATCTTCTAGTCAATGGCTGTCAATGCAATAGAATATAATTATATTTCTCTCGACATGGAGACCAATGTACATTGTCATTTTTATTGTTGAAAAAACATTTAGGAACATGACATACAAGGACAAATACTCACTCCCTGGAAAATGGAAACAGGATATAGGGAACAGGTTTCCCCAGTTTCCTTCACAGTGTATACCAGAAGATCATTACCCGGACAATACAGACATACTTACTCCGCATATTTGTAATGCCACTCTCCTGTGATAGGATCCTGTTCGAACAGATTGCAGGTCCACTCTTCTCCTTTGGTTTTCCTATCTTTGGCAGCTTTCCTCTGAGCTTCTTCTAAAACAAACTTCTCCTGCGTGGCTTCTGTCTGATCTTTGTTATTGATTGCCCTAGTAACATGCTGCCAGAGCCTGGAATTGGGACCAGAGATTGAATACAGATCAATAACTAGATATTTAATGATTGGTGTTATTTTGTTTTCTTGAACCACAAAAATTGCATAACTAAGAAAATTTATTTTTTTGTAATTTTTTTTTTTTTTTTTACACAAAGATTGGCTCAGCAAGAAAGAAAATTAAAATAGAATATATTTTTTTATTTTGCAAAAAATGGCACAAGTTGATCACAAAGTCGCAGGCACAGCATGGATCACATTCTGCAAAAGAGCATTACGGGGCCTATTTACCATTAAATATTGCCAACATATTCCCTGAACACACCCACTTTTGAGGGCTACCCGCAAATATTAAGTATCACTCCTTCTGTGGTCCCTCCATTTTCAACAGCATCCCCAAAAAACCCAGAGGTTTCGGATTGCCAAGGTGTCAGATTACCGAATAGTTTGACTAATGCCGTTTGAAGATGGCGTTAGCTGCTGTAGCCTATAGGCTAAACTTAGCTAAACTTACTGGTAGAGGTTTCCTCCGGAACCCTCCCTGGTAATGGCCTCCATACATGAGTGGACTGTGGAGTCCTGAGCAAGGAGTGAAGAGATCACTGATACAATCACTTCACTCCAAACACATTGTTTCTGTCAGAGCCATTATTCCTGCATGTAGCATTTGATACATTCTGGCGGTATTATCACATACGGCAAGGGCAGTATTGAGCTGAAATCGCATTGAGAATGTCATTATTGATAAATGGGCCCCTTGATAAGAAATATGAATTTCATGCAGATTTACCTTTCAGATTCAAACTCTCCTTGCTCATCACGCTGCACTGTACATCGCATCAGTCTGCACTGCCTAATTTCAGGAGTAGGGTTCCAGAAGGTCTCAGACACCTCTGTCTTCTTGTCATGAATAAAAACCTCACTATCCTACAATACAAAAAATATATACCATGGAACTTGAGAATACACATTAGCACAACCATGTTTATGTTAAAATAAATTAATTTGAGGTTTAATTCTTTTCATTTGAGAACAAGCAAAGTCAGAATCAGGCACCACTGGGATAAAGCATCAGATCATGACTTGTCTACAAACCTGCACTGGCGAAACGGGTCCCTCAGTACAGGTAGGTCGAGAGACGGAGGGGATGAGCAGCTAAACAACTGACAGTCGCCTTAAGCGCTACCAGCAATTACAGCAAGCTGCCCCGGGACCAAGGGGACGAGTGGCAAAAAACTGACAACCACCACAAGCACTTGCAGCAATTACAGCACAAGGGGAGAAAACATAGCTCCGGCTGATAGCGCTCAAAACATATCCCGCAACATCCTGGCTCCTACCATTATGGGACAATAATTTGCAGGTAACCAAAAGTACTATGGCCCTCATTTATTAATGATTGCTCTGGCAACGCGATCAGGGTAAGTCAGTACCACCCATAATCGCATTGTAAAATGCAATCAGTGGCCGAATGTATCTTCCGGGACATGGGCTCCATAATGAGCCTGTCCCTGAGATGTGCCCGGAGAGCTGCCGGCTAGTGTACATGCACAGCCGGGGAGGGATCAGGTGGATCCCTCCACCGGCTAATTATGCGCAGTGTAGCTCATTGGCTACAGCAGCTAATGCCATCTTCAGGTGGCGTTCACTGCGGGGGCCAATCCCTGGAATGCATCGCATTCCGGATATTGGTAAATTTGGCAGCATTGCATCCCTCATAGAGACCTATGGGGATGTGGCTGCCAGCGGTAATAGAGGGATCACAGTAGGTATCGGAGATACCAGCTGAGGTCCCTCCTTAATACATACGGGGGATACTTAATATTTGAGGTAAACCCCCGAAAAACGGGTGTTTTCAGGGATTATACCTCAAATATACTTTGATATATGGGCCCCTATATATTAAACTCTTGAACGGTATATTGGTATAATTGTTCTTACGGACATTTCTTCATTTTTTTCTGAGTGCTGGACACACATTTGCATTTCTTTGCATTCATTTTATGATGTTTATCAACTGGACACGATATATGAGCTTTAGAAAGGTTTTTTATTTCTATTTTTATATCTAGATCTATATCTCTATTCTATTTTAATGTGTACTTGTTGATTATTATGGTCTATCTTTGTGGGTGATATGCTACATTATTTAATTGAGATTGTTATATTGTATCTTATTATTGAAGTTTGCAATTTAGTATATAATTTGCTATTTAGTATATAAAAATTTACTGGCAAGTTAATCTAATTAAATATAGATAATTTTTATGTTAGCTGAAATTGTAATTTTTTTTCAGCGCAGTATTATTTTAGATATATTGTTTGTGGGGTTAGCAATTTCCCCCTTTTTTTTTTTTTTCTTTAACTGGTATAGGTTTCTAATCACATGTGAAACTTAAGCACTTTAGTTGTTTGGTTTCTCTTTCCTGAGCAGCTGTCAACGAACAGAAAGGCTCCTGGCCAAGATTGGTTGGCAAGGGGACTAGAGACCAACCAGAAAGTCAATCCTGGAGCAGCTGCAGGAAAGGAATCCCCACTGGACTCCTGGGAACTTAAAACCAGCTGATCAACCTAATTAAGGAAGGCACCTGACCTGCTGACCTGGAAAGGTAGATTTCCCCTTCAGTTTTAGTACCTGAAAGTGACGTGAAGTGAGGACGGAAGTGCGTTTCCATGCCCATACAAAAAAAAAGAAACTGCTTCGCTCACCACCCTTCGGGCGCGGTGGCTCAGTTCGCACGCCACACTTCAGGAGCGGTGGCTCGCTTTGCCCGCCACAGGTTTATGTTCTACCTCTATGTCCAGGGGGATAGTAGGGAATGAAGTTGGACATTAACTGATGACAACAGGGAACAAAAACTGAAGGGGATCTAGTCACTTCCCTACTGACCTGACCCAGGCTGGTTGCACCACAGATGCAGAATACTTTTGGCATGGGTGACATTGGTGTGACCAGCTATGCAAATGACAGCAGCACCTCATGTTCCCAATTAGCATGGCAGATAACACCCACGATGAGACAGCCCATATAGATCAGAATATCAGAGAACTAGCCATAACTGCTCTCAAACATGGAAGCTCACAGCAGACAAAGTAAAGAAAGGGAGTGCCTAGAGCTCTTATAATGGCTGCTGCTTCCGACAAACTTCTGCAAATAGTGTGAGTGCATGCCAGGGAGGAGATGCATGAGAAGGGAACCAGACCCAACATGGCAGTCATCCCTAGGGTTGGCCTCCACTCCTAGGGCGGGCTGCAGCAACGGGAGAAATGTGGTCAAACCTCCAAAATGCAGGGACCTACAGTGCATCCAGGAAAGTATTCACAGTGCTTCACTTTTTCAACATTTTGTTATGTTACAGCCTTATTCCAAATGGAATAAATTCATTTTTGTCCTCAAAATTCTACACACAATATCCCATAATGACAACGTGTAAAAAGTTGGTTTTTTTTAGATTTTTGCAAATTTAATAAAAAAAAAAAAAAGAAATCACATGTACATAAGTATTCACAGCCTTTGCGCAATACTTTGTTGATGCATCTTTGGCAGCAATTACAGCCTCAAGTCTTTTTGAATATGATGCCACAAACTTGGCACACCTATCTTTGGGCAGATTTGCCCATTCCTCTTTGCAGCACCTCTCAAGCTCCATCAGGTTGGATGGGAAGCGTCGGTGCACAGCCATTTTCAGATCTCTCCAGAGATGTTCAATCAGATTCAAGTCTGGGCGCCACTCAAGGACATTCGCAGAGTTGTCCTGAAGCCACTCCTTTGATATCTTGGGTGTGTGCTTAGGGTCGTTGTCCTGCTAAAAGACGAACCTTCGCCCCAGTCTGAGGTCAAGAGCGCTCTGGAGCAGGTTTTCATCCAGGATGACTCTGTACATTGCTGCATTCATCTCTCCCTCTATCCTGACTAGTCTCCCAGTTCCTGCCACTGAAAAACATCCCCACAGCATGATGCTGCCACCACCATGTTTCACTGTAGGGATGGTATTGGCCTGGTTTCCTCCAAACAGAACGCCTGGCATTCACATCAAAGAGTTCAATCTTTGTCTCATCAGACCAGAGAATTTTGTTTCTCATGATCCAAGAGTCCTTCAAGTGCATTTTGGCAAACTCCAGGCCGGCTGCCATGTGCTTTTTACTAAGGAGTCGCTTGTTTCTTCTGGCCACTCTACTATAAAGGCCTGATTGGTGGATTGCTGCAGAGATTGTTGTCCTTCTGGAAGGTTCTCCTCTCTCCACAGAGGAATGCTGTAGCTCTGACAGAGTGACCATCGGGTTCTTTGCCACCTCCCTGACTAGGGCACTTCTCCCCCGATCACTCAGTTTAGATGGCTGACAAACTCTAGGAAGAGTCCTGGTGGTTCCAAACTTCTTCCATTTACGTATGATGGAGGCCACTGTGCTCATTGGGACCTTCAAAGCAGCAGATATGTTTCTGGACCCTTCCCAAGATTTGTGCCTCGAGACAATCCTGTCTCGGAGGTCTACAGACAATTCCTTGGACTTCATGCTTGGTTTGTGCTCTGACATGCACTGTCAAGTGTGCGACCTTATATAGAGACAGGTGTATGCCTTTAAAAATCATGTCCAAACAACTGAATTTACCACAGGTAGACTCCAATTAAAAACTGTAAGAACATCTCAAGGATAATCAGTGGAAACAGGATGCACCTGAGCTCAATTTTGAGCTTCATGGCAAAGGCTATGAATACTCATGTACATGTGATTTCTTAGTTTTTTTTTTTTTTTAAATTAAATTTGCAAAAATCTAAAAAAAACAAAAACAAAAAAAAAACAAAAACTTTTTACACGTTGTCATTATGGCGTATTGTGTGTAGAATTTTGAGGACAATAATGAATTTATTCCATTTTGGAATAAGGCTGCAACATAACAAAATGTGGAAAAAGTGAAGCGTTGTGAATACTTTCCGGATGCACTGTATGGGCTTCTATTCAGAGTGTGCTGTGAGAGGGATCCAATCAGACCCCTCCTAGCACCGCCCGGGGTCATAGACCCGGAAGTCCCTATTTGCAAAGGACAACTCTTACCAAGAGTTGTCCTTTGTGATTTCCGTCACGCATACTGGCGTAACTAACGCCGTCATGCATACGAAGAATGGATGGATGCATTGCATCCCGAATGGGGATGAGTCATGCATTCCACCCCTAACCTTACCCCTAGTGGGGCTTTACGGTTATCAGTAAGCCCCACCTAGCAAGGACCCTAGGCTTTCCACGTGTCTGTACCTCTAATAGAAGCCCACAGCAATGTAAATAAGGAACCAATCCTGATGAGGTCACTGTGAAATCATTTAGCGTCACCATAAGATACATTGGAATTCAGATATTTTTTCCCTGGCATATTTGGCTGATGTCATCTGGTTTCCTATGGTTCATAAGCAATATCTCTATTTTAACATTGTATGTGTCTCTCCTATACAAGAATCGAACAATGCTCTAGAAAAAAAAACAAAAAAACAACATGGTGGAAATAATTAGTGGAGCCACTTGTCGATTGGTCACAGGTAAGCTGTATTTAATATTATATTTGGTACAGGGACACTTCACTTTTTTGTACTTTGAGGTGTTTTGATCAGAATACTGCACAAGGAGGCACCCTTGTTTACTTATTTTTTCCCGAAATACATATCCATCTATATATCTATTTAAATATTTAATATACAAACACACACATCTGTGTGTGTGCGCGTGTATAATGTGCGAATACATGTGTATTATATATTACTGTGCATATATTTAAAACTAATCGCATAGCACATTAATGACAAGCAAGTTCAGAATAAAAAAAACAAAAACACCACACTCTTGAACTCAACATTTCAACCTGGTGTATCAAATATGCTGGAATATTTAATCAACAACAATAAATGTTCAGACATTTGCCACTATGTTAGGTGCTGTCACTTACCCAGTGACCCTCCAACGTTGCCAGGACTTCCTTCCCCAGCTTAAGCTTCCCTGATATTTGATTAACACAATCATCATTGCCAAGAAAAGGCTGCAAGGCAAAGTTACAAGCACAAATGTGTGTGAGCTATTGAACATAGAAAAGTAAATCTTTATTATGCGAATGAAATACCCTCCTCATCATAACTTGTACGGCTATACTCAATGAGTCAAGCATAGAATTCATTTTAGACAGCTGTACTTTCCATAGTTTTTTATATTTGTATACGATGCTAACATCTGTAGCGTAGCCATTCTCTCAATTATGTACTGCAGATGCCTTAAGCAAAGGCCAGATAAGCATCAATAAAATGTGTTGGAACTACTATACATTAGCATTTTTCTCTCCATATGACATTTGGTAAACTACAGTGACAAATCCCTATTAATAATGAAAAATTGTGCACAATAGTACAATAAAATTACAATTATGGAAATATGTGAATCTGCTTACTTTAAATTATTAGTTTATATAGCTCCTCAAATTACCTGCCTGAAGAATCAGTTATCTTTATATATCTTTAAGCTCACACTAGGAAAACTGAATTAATCTTTGATGCAGTGAAAAATGCCATTATGTACGAGCCCCAAAACGTACAGTGAAAATATATATGCCGTAGCTTGGGCATACATACTGTACATAAAAAGAATAACTTTCTAAAAATATGACTACAGCAAGCAAAAATATAGCATGCAAGTAGAGCATAGGAAGAAAATAATTGATGATGTCCATCAATTCTAGGTAAGCCAAATATGCTATAGTATGATAAATCCTTAGAGAGCAGATAATAATCTAAGCATTACTGCCATGTAGAAATGCTAATTGGTTAGAAGCTTTGCATGTCTTCTTGAGATATTTGCCAGTACGGTATACCTGTATAATGGGATACGTACCTTGTAATCCTTAAGTTTTTGTTTTTTTTGGCCGCGGAAATAAAGATGATGTACTCAAAATAAGTGTAAGAAATAAGATGGTCTTTCTCCAGCAAAGCTACACTGCATTGGCCACTTTATTATGTACCAACAAGATAACAGTGATTTACAACTCGAACTGTCACTGACTGAATTTTTTAGGATATTATAATAATTTATTTATATAATTCCACCATATAACAGAGTTTACAGATTACATTTAATCATTCAAATTAGTTTTTAGCACCATTGGAACATAGGGGGGAGATGTCTGAACCACTGAAGCGGTATCAGCACACATTATGTGCACTGATACCACTTCTCCCCCATGTATGATTGAGGTGCTGGGCGGTAAATTACAGGGGTGCTATGTGTCCCTGTCATTTTCTGCGCTGCTATCTACAAGATAGCAGGGCTATGTATGAACGGTCAGTTCACGTGACCGTTCCGCCCGCTGCAGCTATCGACAGCTGCAGCTTGGAGATGCCCTATACCCACAGCAGGGATAGTGCTCTCCCTGCTGCGTAGGCAGGCGGCTCCCAGGCTGCACGCAGGATCTTGCGATGCTTGAGAGATCCTGCACATGCTCAGTGGAGTCGGCCAGGACTGAGACACAAGGTATCAGCACTAGGCTGATGCGCTGTGAGCTCTAGAAGGGATCACCGGAGGGGAGAGTTAATACATCTCATCGTTAGAGCTTCCTGCTTCACATCAGTAAAGAGGTAAAGCAGGAAGTTATAGCGGCACGTTAAGTGTAGCTATAATTCATCTCCCCCATGGATTCTAATTTCCGTACAACACAAACACTAGGTTCCATCCTGTTAGAAGCCAGAACATGCATGGGGAGAACATAAACAAGAACACAGTGTCAAAAGTGAGATACAGGACAACATGAATGTATCTAGGACTTACTACAAATTAGCTGCCATTTGATCTGTACATAAAATTCACAGATGATCTAATAAAACCTGTGAACTCTAGAGGCTACTGCATTAAGCAGAGATTACCTTCATGTCATATAGAACATCTAATTCCACCAATGGTTTATTTCTGCTTAATTAACCACCATTGGCTGGATTTTATTTTTGTGATAGATTATTCTTTACACACCTATGCCAGTGTTCATGATGCACTCATGATTGGGTTTTGGTGGTCACTGCTTTACTGAGATCAAATATTTCTATAATCCCAACTAAAATATGCACACGATAAATTGGTACCTACCAGCCTGCTTTAAATAGCATTATATGCAGGTGTCACACAGTCACTGACTAAGCAGTTTATTACATTTGAGGGGTAGGTATACCTTATAAAGAAACCAAATCCATGCATGAGAAAAGAAAATTATACATACCTTTAATTTAAAGTCAAGAACAGCACTGTAACCAGTTTTCTCACACATAATGGTGACCGTTCCACCAAGCTCTAACGTCATTGTGCCATACAAGATGCCTATGGAGAAACAAATCACTAAGGTAGTACATGCACCACACATTACATCAGACAGTAGTGAATAGAGGCAGTTTTACCTTTACAGTGCGCATATGGCATGGTCACTGTATAGTCCTCTCCTCTGTTGAGGAACGTTAGTCTCCCCTCGCCTTCCAGAATAGCAGACAGAGAATTGCCTACAGAAGAAAGAATTGCTTAAAATTAATGTACAGATATAGAATAGAAAGATAACACATTTATCAGCCATCCAATGTAAATATACATGTTAGACAATAAAGGGGACCAACACAGAGTTGAACTGAATGTACACACATATGCAGAGCATATCTTGCATGTATTTGTACTATGCAGAAAAGAAGAATATGCATTCGTACTACACATGCTCATAAATGGAAGCATGCAAGTTCATAAAAGGTGTGTTCAAGCAAATGCATCCTATGCAGACCTGGAAGTACACCAATAGAAAACTATTTATTGCACCTAGTACAGGGCAAGCGCTCACTGAGGAAGACACTTGCCTGAGGAAGCAGACAGATCTGTGGTACGAGGAACAAGGATTTCAGAAAAAAAACTTTTTTGTGGGGGTATTTGTTACCAGTTATTATTAAAATTTAAGTTTTAATATATCAATTACATATTCAAAACCGACATATAGGAGTAAAAACAAAAAGCTCAGTGTAAGAAAAGGCAACGAGATTACATTATGCAGTATAATTCAATCTAGAAGCAC
The DNA here is from genome assembly GCA_031769625.1 of Taudactylus pleione. NCBI lineage: Eukaryota > Metazoa > Chordata > Amphibia > Anura > Myobatrachidae > Taudactylus > Taudactylus pleione. The sequence continues at coordinate 10,152,566 of JAUIMM010000037.1, forward strand.
AAATGCTCCAGTATTATCGCAGTAGACAGTCATCAAATAATTTGGAAAAAGATTATTGAATAGAGAAGAATCTTTGTAGGTGATATTTTTTTTGATCACACCTCTATCAAGAAGTATTCTATTATACCCCATTTTAAATGTGACACAGATTTTATGTGTGTCTATTTTTTTATTTGTCTCTGCAATGTTATGTAGAGTTATGAGGATGCTATAAATAATAGTTTTAAATCACTCTTTCATAAAAAAAGGTGTTTTGCGGATACTGAAAACTTTACATATAGTGAGGTTGATGCATTAAGCACTGAAAAGAGTGGAGAAGTGGACCAGTGGAGAAGTTGCCCATAGCAACCAAACAGCTTGTACCAATAATTTCATAGAATCTACTTGAGAAGTGCTACCTCAAAAGGTGATTGGTTGCTATGTGCAACTTATCCACTGGTCCACCGCTTCATACATTAACCTCAGTATCTTTTAGAACACATTATTTCTCTCATAATTTAAATGCTACACATGCTTCTGAAAAACAAATGTTCTTTCATTCAAAGAATGTTTTGAGTTATTATCCAACTGTATTTACTAATTGTTTATTAACTTGACTAATGATGGGTACAGACTGGCAGATATATTGGCCGATCAATTGTGTCACTCAGAATGAAAAGTGGATGCCATATAGCCCTTCTTGGCATAAGGCATAATGCATTAACCAGGATGGAGAGAGCAGCAAAGCTGCAGGAGTGTGCAGCAGTACTCACCCTATTGCTATGGAGAGGTGGGAGTATATTATGATCGCATCATCACACATTACTAATGCTGGCCATACACGCTGCAATTATCGGGACGATCCGCCCGATAACGGCGGATCGCCGCGATAATTGTAGCGTGGGGAGGGGGGTGACCGAGGGTTAAATATTGCTCGGTTGGGCATGCTGGATTGTCCAGCATGCCCATCCGATGCGATATTTACCCGGCCGCATCGGGCAGTGTATGCCCAGCGCGGCCGACAGACAGACATTTCCTGTGTTCCTTCCTACGGAAAGAACAGGGAAATGTCTCCTCCCCTGGGGGCGGAGCGCAGATGTCGGGCTATACACTGAGATTTCTCTCACAGTGTATGCCGCGGACATCTGCGGCTGGCAGCCGGCCAGATAAAATATCTGTCGGTCTGACAGACATTTTATCTTGCCGTGTATGCCCAGCATAAGGAGTTATGGAATGGCTTTGAGTAGAGCAGAGGATTTTGAAACAAAAAAACAATGTCACACCAACAAATAGTAGACTCTGCCAACAGCTGTATAGAAGCTACATAAAATCAATCCACATGTATAATTGCAAATGCATATCATAGGTTTTCCTTTGCATTTGTCTAAAATATTCAGTTAGTGTGTCTTTATTATTTTCCACTTATTTTATTTTAATTGACCATCTGCAATTCTACCAGTTTTCATGTAGCATAGCTTAATATTTTTTTTGTTTAAATACATTATTAATGGTTTACTACAGAAACTGTGCCTTGCAAAAGTATTCACCCCCTTGGCTTTCTACCTTTTTTGTTACATTACAACCTGTAATTTATTTATTTTTTTAATCTGAATTTTATGTGATGGATCTGTACAAAATAGTCTAATTTGGTGAAGTGAAATGAGAAAAATATATATTAAAAAGAATCTTTATAAATAAAATTCTGAAAATTGGCATGTGCATATGTAATCACCGCCTTTGCTATGAAGCCCCTCAAAAGTTCTGGTGCAACCAATTACCTTCAGAAGTCACATAATTAGTGAAATGAAGTCCACCTATGTGAAATCTAGGTGTCAACACAACTTTTCTGAAAGGCCCCAGAGGCTGCAACACCACTAAGCAAGAGGCATCACACCATGAAGACCAAGGGGCTCTCCAAACAAGTCAGGGACAAAGTTGTTGAGAAGTACAATTCTGGGTGTGGTTATAAAAAAATATCCAAATCTTTGACGATCCCCGGAGCACCATCAAATCCATCATCATCAAAAGGAAAGAACATGGCACTACAACAAACCCAGCACAGAGACCAAAGGTAACCCTGATGGAGCTGCAGAGTTCCACAGCAGAGACTGGTGTATCTGTGCATTTGACCACAATAATCCGTACACTCCATAGTACTGGGCTTTATGGAACAGTGGAGAGAAAAAAGCCATTAATTAGTGATAAAAATAAAAAAAACACGATTTGAGTTTGCAAAAGGCATGTGGGCGACTGCCCAAATATATGGAGGAAGGTGCTCTGGTCAGATGAGACTAAAATTGAACCTTTTGGCCACCAAGAAAACCGCTATGTCTGGCGCAAACCCAACACATCCCATCACCCCAAGAATACCATCCAGCTGCCACCACCAGTGAAACATGGTGGTGGCAGCATCATGCTGTGGGGATGTTTTTCAGCAGCAGGGACTGGGACACTGATTAGAGTCGAGGGAAAGATGGATGGTGCTAAATACAGGGATATTCTTGAGCAAAACCTGTTTCAGTCTGCCTGTGATTTCAGACTGGGACGGAGGTTCACCTTCCAGCAGGACAATGACACAAAGCATACTGCTAAAGCGATACGAGTGGTTAAAGGGGAAACATTTAAATGTGCTGGAATGGCCTAGTCAAAGCCCAGATCTCAATCCAATTGATAATCTGTGGTCAGACTTGAAGATTGCTGTTCACAAGCGGAAACCATCCAACATGAAGGAGCTGGAGCAGTTTTGCCATGAGGAATGGGCAAAAATCCCAGGGGCAAGATGTGGGAAGCTCAGAGACTTATCCAAAGAGACTTGCAGCTGTAATTTCCGCAAAAGTTGGCTCGACAAAGTACTGACTTTAGGGGGGTGAATAGTTAGGCACACTGAAGTTTTCTGTTATGTTGTCCTAAATGTTGTTTGATTCACAATATAAAAAAAAACACAACTTCACAGTTGTAGGCATGTTCTGTGAATGAAATGATGCACACCTTCAAACAATCCATTTTAATTCCAGGTTGTGAGCCAACAAAACATGAAAAATGCAAAGGGGGTGAATACTTTGCAAGGCACTGTATATGCTTACATGCACTTACAATAAAATACAAAATTCAGATTTAGGGCCTTATTTATCAACGCGTATGATAAATGTTGCTCCAGCCAATCAGCTCCCAACTGTTTGGCTGATTGGCTGGAGCACCATTTATAATATGCAACGAATTTCATCACTCATTGTGAGTGATAAAACTTGTTTATAAATAAGGCCCTCAGTTCTTTGAGTTGGTTCAAACGATGGGGATTCATATTCTGCTATTTATTTTGAACTTGTGACAACTATCTTATTTTTGTGTGCAATGGGATTCTCGTTGCACTATACTAAGAGTAATAGGGCAAAGCCATTGATTATACATAGTGTATTTTAAACGTATTATTTGTGAAGCTTCATTTTTTATAAATATGTGCTAAATACCTTACCTACTTTTTTTTTTTGTCTGTTATGTACACTCAGCCATTGTGTTATCCTTATTTTTCTAATTGGTGTCTGAATTTTTTGGAGAGTGCCTAATAATGCTACAGATGTGTCCTCATACACCTAGCCTCTAAACGTCATGCAACACCAGGCACAAGTGAGCCGCCAGGTCCAGTGCAACTAGGCTTCCCCCGAGCGTCTTTCGCCTGAAAATGCGTCTAAGTCGCAATCAGATGCAACAAACTGCTTCATGACACTGCATTGATTAATTTTATATGCAACATTTGTATATCTTTGTGCGTCTGAGTCTGTACAAGAAGCACAATGGAACTTGGTGTAAAAAAAAAAAAAAAAAAAATTTAATAATGCAGCGGCTCCTGCGTTGTAGTACTTCGCACACAGATGTACAAGTGCCGCATATCAAATTAATCAGCACACAGTCTCCTGAAGCGGTTTGTAGCATGTGATTGCGACAGACACATAGTGGGGCGAAAATGATACTTAGTAGTGTATGAGGACACATCTGTTCTACTTATAAGCTGCGAATAGTGCAATCATATTAGCAGTTTTGCTCTTAAGAGCAAAACTGTATTTTTAGGTTATGTAAGCAGCTTACCATAAAATTTGGATTTGGCTAGAATGCTTCCACTAAGACAAAAGCCATCTTTGCGGTTGCTGACATAAAAGGCCGATACTGGTGGATGATGAGAAACCTATTAAGAAAAATAAATATTAAAACATAGTAACATTGTCCAGAACTACATAGTGTATTTTATCTACCCCCATATAACATTCACAAGATTTGTTGCCAAAAAACATTGCTCTGAGACAATGAAAATCAGATTAAGGGATCGTTTTCAATTAGCCTCCAGGCAGCTAGCCTCGCATGTAAGAGTGACTATACGCCACACTTAACGGTAGCTCTAAACTTGTGGCTTTTAGTTCACAAGTCCATTAAGCTGCATACAAAATAATGTGAGGCCAGGGCAAGGTCAGGCCGCGAGGGGGGCAATTTCAGCTGTTGCTTATGTAGACGTTCAAAGTTGGGAGTCATGATCACTCCTGCAGTGCTTCCTCCTATATCAAACTGTATGGATCAATCCTATTAGGTGCGAGTTGCCATTGCAACGGAATGGAAATCCCACATCGAAACCACAACTCGCTTCCTCGTGATCCAATCTCGCCGCAGACACACAGATTTTTGTAGGCACCTACTTTATGTCACATTAGATAACCAACAACCCTTAATAAATTGTGGTGTTGTGTTTTTAAACATATCTATGCGCAATTGTTCACTTGATTAATTTGGTAATTTTAAGGTAGATATTGTTAGGAACCATAGATCTGATTAAATTAAGTAGAGATAAGTGTGGGCAAGCAGCCCTTCGCAACTTTATTTTTTGGGGTAACTAGTCTTGGTGGTGACAGAAGGATAGTAGAAGGGATATTTTATCATTATACATGCCAGATGGTTTGGTTTTGATTCACCCTTGCACACTAACATGTCACACAGACTCAGGCGAGCAGGGGTGTATCTAGGGATTCAAGCGCCCCTGGTAATGTAATGGACTGGCACCCCCCTACCCCCCCTATGCTGCATTGCCCCCAGTAGTTACCACCCCCTCCTCACTACATTGCCCCCAGTAGTGGCCACCCCTATACAGTGCTCCCAGTAGTGGCCACCCCCCATAAACTGCCCCCAGTAGTGGCCACCACTATACAGTGCCCCCAGTAGCGGGCACTCCAAGAATAAAGTGCCCCCAGTAGCGGCCACCCCCTATTTCAGTGCCCCAAGTAGAGCCAGGCTTACACACACAGAACAAAAAAAAAATATTCAACTTACCTGATCCTCGCTCCTGACGCGACCGCCGCTGTCCGCTCTGAGTCCCGGCCCGCTCTTCTCCTGCATGGGAGAGACGTCATGACGTATGACGTCTCTCCCATGACATGCTGCGGGGGGAGCCAGAACACGGCGCTCATGTGTGAGCTCCAGCCGGCTCCCTCCGCGAACGACGCAGCAGCAAATGAGAGTGTCTGACTCTCATAGGCTGGCTGCTATTACAAACACCTAGTCGCTGGCGGCTGTGTGTTTGTAAACTGTGTAGGGCAGACCGTTCTCACTGCGGTCTGACCTACACTTGTGGGGCCGGGGGACTTGTCGACGCCTTGGCCGCTAGTGGCACTGCCGGACGGCGCCCCCCCCCCTTAGGTCTGCGCCCCTGGGCAAGTGCCATCCTGGCCAATGGGTAGGTACATCCCTGCAGGCGAGTCCGAGTTGTCACACCAACTATCTTATTTTTTTCAACAGAGAGAAAGTAGCTAGAAACACAACCCATACCTGCTCTGCAATGTAAAAGGTCTTGCTATTGGTTTTTGGATGTATCCACAAGCAGCGGAAGGTTTCTCCAAGAATAGGGTTGTAAGGTTTCTTCAGACCCTACACAGGCAGGAAACAATCACATTCACACATAAGATCCTGAATGAAAGTAGCAGAGGTCCATACTCACATGTCAATTTTATATTCATTATTATTTTTTGCTGGTGTAATGTAAACGCATGTAACCAGATTTAAAATGTGAGATCCAATAATGACATTACAATGTTGACATAAAACTTGTGCATTGTAAAATTAATTCAATAGCTGACTATTTCAATGAATTACAGAACATTTACATGTCAGGTCGATGTTGGTTCTAAAGGTGGCCTAACGTAACAAATGGCACAGGAATTCGACTTTGCAACTCTCAATACTACAAAATCAACAGAAATGTAACATTTTAAGATAATTTAAGTAAACTGCCTGTGGCAGAAAGAGCTAATTCAGTGTATATTATAATAATCCACTCTATATTGTTTTTGGAGGAAGCGGTTGTCAAAATTCAAAACAAAAAAAACTAGCTACCCCTATTTGAAGCTTTAGGAATGCTCTGTCAGACAGGCATAATGAACTTTTCCTATACAGGTTGAGTCGCCCATATCCAAATTTTCTGAAATACGGAATATTCTGAAATACGGACTTTTTTTTACTATGACTGAGATAGTAAAATCTGTTCTGTATGGTTTAATGCACACAATCTTTGTTTAAAAGCACAACATTAAAAATATTATATACAATCACCTTTACGCTGTGTGTATAAGGTGTATATGAAACATAAATACATTTCATGTTCGTACACAAACTTTGTTTGAGCCACAAAATTCTTGAAAATATTGTATAAAATTACCTGCAGGCTGTGTGTATAAGGTGTACATAACACAAATGCATTCTGTGTTTATATCTGGGTGCCATTCCCAAAATATCTCATTATGATATGCAATTATTCCAAAATACGGAATATTCCGTTATCCAAAATACTCCTGGCCCCAAACATTTTGGATATGGGAGACTCAACCTGTATATTCAAACAGTTTGACAGGGATGTAGGTGTATGGCCTATGGCTGCTTAATTTACTGGCCATTGCATTACACTGCTTATATGTAGTACATACCAATTATGCTGTATGTTTAAGTCACTCTCGCAATTCTCCCCACAGTAAGCTAAAATATGTACTGGATCATTTTCCTAAAGCAGGGGATTGGGATTATGGAGGATGAACACAATAACTACAGAACTGTGCACGTCAGGTGGTGAGTTAGATAGTGAGCTGCCAAGGCCATAGAGCAGGCCAAAATAATAAGGGAGGTGTGTGGTTTTGAATAACATTTAATTGGAGACATACACTTTCCTTTAAGATAGACAGAACACAAAATTGCAATTTACACCTTTGAAAAAGCTGTGGGATTTACAGTGAAACGCATCAGATGCATCTTAACCCCCTGTTCCTCCTACCCCATCAGACTTGCAGTGCTGTACTGAAAACCTGAACTAAACCTCTGGATCTCATCTTCGTTTGTGTGCACTGGACTATCGGGACTGCTTTATGGCACTCAGGACATATCCAGCTGAACACACCACTATCACCAAGGGATCCAATACTGTACATGATCATATTCCGCTAAAGAGGATCCCAGTAATCATACGCATATGTGGTAATTATACCATTGCTGGACAAGTATTCATTAATTAAAAGAAGTGCCATACTATCAACTTACTATGGGTCATTGATTGGAGGTTACAATAGGAACAGGCCCACAATATATGTGCTCTGTTTATCAAGTCCTAATCAAAGTTCTTGTTTGAGATTTTATTAGTGTTATTGCTATTTATATTATATTAATTGCGTATGTAATGGTTTATGAAATTATTCATTTATTTTTATACTTCTTTCTGAAAAGTGTGAGTTATTTTAATTCATTCCATCTGGTACGAAATTTCAATCACACAATTGTTGAGAGTGCTGTTACATGCTTGGAAACGCATCCCTACGTAGCGCCTGAATAGGAGTACTTGTTATTTCCTACTTTCGGCATACAATTTATTGTCCAACAGTATGAACAAAATAAATAAAAACTAAGAAAATCAAACCTTTGGCTTTTTATAGAATCCTGAAAGATACCATTTGACGACTTTCTGCAGTCTGCTATATGCATTCTCTTCTAGTGCCGCTCTGGTAACAAAAACAAAAATTAAAACAAATTCACTTTTCTATGCTGTAAATTTAGATTATATACAGAAAAATATATGGCTGAATATAACCACATGGCTTACTGTGCAACATTTTCTAGTCAATTTGAAAGGGATTGCCAAAAATTCCCTTTTCTCCATCAAGCCATATGGGTGACACTGCTACCATGGGAATGGCCCATCGCTGCTCCTTTAGCAGCGTAACACTCAGACCTAGCCCAAAGCTAGAATCGTTGGACACAGAGACATGGAAACAGAATAGCTTAGTAAGTAAGGACAGAAAACCATGTGACCACCCTATACAGTTGTCTGCTGAATGGCGGACCATAACCATTTGGCTAAAATCTGTTTGGATGCTGGCCAAGCTGACACAATAGCAAGAAGGAAGGTCGCCTTCAGTCATAAATTTTAAAATCAATGTAGAAGTTAAAAAGGCAGAAATTGCAGAGCGAAGAGGACAAGGTTAAGAGAAGTAGGTGAACAGGATGTGTGAAAGCTGGATTTGTAAAACCCTATTTAAAGGAAGCCAACACTCGTACCGGCCTGGTAGAGGCTTCCATCTAAACCAGACTAAGGAACGAAAGAGGGCAGGACAGCTTAAAGGAAGAATAGTGGTATCCTAAACATTCACACTAAAGCACATAGGTCTTCTAGACCCTATGATACTCGTAAAACGCAGGCGTGCCAGTGGGTTTGAACGCTGTTACAGGGACGTACATAAATTAGGCACTGCGAAGCCATATGCAGCTCAAGTACTCACTGTGTACACTGCGTGCGATGAGGTTAGCATTTCCTGAGTAAGGTCAGAGCTTGTGCAAGTGTGTAAGGTAAGGTGGGCGTCCTTATGTTGTGCTGCGACGGCATATCATTGCAGTGAGACTGCGTGCGTTATTCACTATTGCATTCACAGTTGGAATCCATAATGAATCAGGCCCTTAATCCTCTTTTGGTCTCTGGTCACAAAGAAACGGACCTCAGAGGGAAAACCAGCGGAGGTTCAATCTGTTGATGAGTAGAGCCCTCCAAAGCTGAATACAAGTGTGTCCATTAGTCAGCTGCTGCAATCTGTTGGTGAGATAAGCCACTTTCTGCTACCCAGTACAGCCTGTGTCAGAAGGCTCAGTCAGTTCTTAGGACATTTGGTGGGCTTTTCCCGGCACTGGAGAAGATCATTAGCATGGGGTTCAGTCCCCCGATTCAATTCCAAAGAGACTCTCGGAACTAGTTAATGACTCAAACCATGTCCCTTATGCTCCACTCAGAGAAGGCATGAATGGTGCTCCACAAGACCAGACATCAGATGACAGAGGCCATATTGAAATTCAGCCGATGCACTAAATATCAGCCGATTACACCCCCCAACCCCACGCCATGTTTAACATAGCAGAACACAAAAAAAGGAATCTGCCTCTTCTTACAGGCCTATAAAAGGAGCTTGCAGAGGAAATAGCAAGTGCATCCCATTATGCTACTGATATTGAGTGTGATGAATGCCTTAAGCTAAAATAGAGGATCTAGAAAGGCAAAAATAAAGTAAGACAAGGTAATGTAAAGTAATATAACAAACTACTAATGGTAGCCCAAGGAAACACCTGTTCAGTTATTGGGCAAATAACAGAGAAACTGAGGAAGGGATGGTGTGGGAAGAAGCTCCAGCTCTCCCAAAGGAAAAAAAAAAAAGTTAACCTTTTAAGTTCCCAGTTCCTGTGCCTTCAACTCTACCCTCATGGCAGCAGTGTTCCCCAAAACAGTATGATGTAGAAAGATAGCATCTATTAAATGCATGTCACAATGAATCTATTAGTAATGCATTGCATGGGATCTTCAAAGAAAACACACTGCTGTTGGTTTGAAGCAGAAAATTGTCAGTAGAACAGATAAAGCACACAACCAAGTTGGTTGGAGTTTTTGGCAGATACTACCAAAATTTAAGTTATCCACATCTCCATTAACCAGACCACTCCTCTCCCGTCGCTGCTCTCACATCCTATATACACCTTTCTCTGCCACAGGAAAGGTCCATATCATCCTCTTAATCTCATACTTACCGCTGCTGCGCATCTCATTTTTCTCTGAAACTTCTGCTTGCACATAAGTTTAGTACAGAATTATTGAGTGCAGTAATGACTCCACATCTTCCGCTTCCTGCGATTCTACATGTTCTAGCAACAGCAAGATGAACTACCATGTCTCGTTACTTGTACTATCTAGTTTGAGTTGTTTAGTAGTATTTTGTTCTTATAATATCTACTTACACTGTGCGGTTGTATATTGTACTCATGCTCATCAATTGAGAATAAAATACTGAGATTTTTTTCAAAAAAGTCTGAAGAATATAGAACAGACTCTAAACCCTAATTTACATTTTTTTTAAACAAAAGAGGAGATGCAAGGTAACCTACTTTATCATTAATGTTAGATCCTACAAGCTGTAAGTCTGATGCTCTAGAACTTCTTGTACATCAGGACTAGTATCTAGTTTGCCAAATCCTATAGACCTTGCTGAAGAATAATTTTAGTTGAATCCTGGATTCCGTGTACCATGTTATGCTTCCGCCTCTTTATTTTTCCCTCCATTATTCTAGACTGCTAAAACAGCAGATTCACAAACGCTTTAGATTGTGTTACATGGTGACTGGGGCTCACTCACTCAGACAGAAAGTCAGCATGATAATAATAGTCAGAGAGCTTGTCCAGGAAGGAACGTGGCTCCAGTATGAAGGTCGGAAGCACCACTTTGGATAAGTCCATTCCCGGTCGCACCTGCTTCACCAACATCCAGATTAGGCTCTTGTGCTCTTCTGAAACAGTTTCTGTTTGCGATGCCTCACCAGCCTTCAAAGAAAACAAAATGTATGATGAAAAAAAAAATCAGGATTATCAAGAACAATTATTGTATGGGAGCTTTTGTTCCAAATTAGGCAAAATGTGCCAACAGCATGCACCTTTATTTGTTACACAACATTCATGTTTGTTACACAAACCATGACAAGACCTTATATGGGATAAGATGAAATACAGGTTTTGCATAATGTGTCGCTTTCAGGAAATCCAGCAATAAATACTGAGAACATAATGAATGCAGCATTTCTGTAGCACATTGTACATTATAATTGTTTTAGTCATACTACGAGTAGTTCAGAGAAATGTGTCCCTCACATTAAAGCTGCACTACCATATAGGAACATATTCTCATGCTGTGCACATTTCCCTAACCAAAACCTTGGGGGCTGCTACATGCAAACATTTTTCCCAGGGCTCTGCCAGTTCTGTAATACAAAACAACGGCATATCAACTATTATCCTATACATATAGCGCCAACATATGAAGTAGTGCTGTACACTAAGGGGATCTTGATACATACAGCAAAAAAAAAAAAAAAAGGTAAAAAGAAAATAATGCCTAAATTAAGCTTCCAATGGAAGAGATGTGGGAAATACTTGATACATAAGGTTAACATAAATTTCAGCTAAAATCTTTATTTTCCAATATGCCCCAACAATGACCCACTGGTCAGTCACATTTTATAGTTCAGCGAGTTTTCTATTCCAACAATAACAAGTTATTAATACAAGTTAATAATATTTTTCATATTATGCAGAAAAAGATAACATTCATAAATACTACAGTACAGATATAAGTTCTGTATTCAAAAAAATTATTAACTTCAACTGAAAAGATAGAATGCCAGTCATCTCCAGGCCCCATAGCCACAGCACTCACTACAAAGGCTGTAGTAACTGACAGAGCAGGAAGGCCAGATCTTGCCTCATGTGACCAAACTGAAACATGATCCTTGTGCACTAGGCAGCAGGATCAGCTGTCTGAGTCATTGCAGTGATGTACTAGTATGGGCTGCAGACGCTGTCATTTTGATTTACAGCAGACAGTCAAATGCTGCACATAACTCGCTTCCACTAGCTTGAAAATAACATTTCATTTTCAGCAATGTACAGAGAATAGACACTTTATTTATTACACAGCAGTGCCGTATTCTTACACTTATGGAGAAGAGCACAGCATAGGCCAGCGCAGTAACATTTTGTGCTCACCTCTCCCAGCTCTTCATTCACCTCTTCCAGGTATGTGGTTTCCTTAATCACATCAATGGGTTCAGTATCAATAAAGGAGTCATCTTGTCTCTCTGAGGTGTCACTGTCACTCTCCTCACTTTTACCCAGAACATCATTGTCAGACTCCTCATGATCATTCTCCTTATCAGACTTATCTGAATAAGTGTCTTGATCTTTAAAGTGCTGTCTTTCAATTTCACTGTCATTCAAGCTGGACACACAATGGAGTAAAGAACAGATCAGGGGATTTGGGGATAAACCAATACAACTAAATGTAAATAAACCCTACTCACCCAACTTAGCTTTCACTCAACATATAAATTATTCTACTCATACAAACAATACCATTGAAAGATAGACGTGCTAATCAGAAAAATGTATATAATGCAATGAATGATTTAGTCAGATATGGTGCAGCGCATAATGATTTGAGTAGTGGAAGGATAGAGGATGGATGGACTTACTGGAAGTTCTCATTGCTGTGGAGGTTGTTAGCTCTCAGAAGACCATAGAAGCTTACATGGCTGTTCTCACCAGTGGTACTAAAGTCATGCTCTTTACCTTCTCTGATCATGGTACGTTTCAATAGACTGGAGCATTTCAAAGCAAGTTCTAAAGCATCCATCCAACACCTTCCTGGTGTAAAGGAAGAGAGAGGTCATTAGAAGAATACATACAACTGATCATGTGCTGGTAGTGCACAGGAAACACAAACCTACATTAACTAACACACACACACACACACACACGCACACACACACACACCACAAGGCTGGTCATTGCTGTGTCACACTGTATATGTAGATTGCTACAATACCATGTCAAAGTGCATCTTCATTACACAGAGAAATGATTTTCCTGATATAATTTTTTTTTTACATATCTATATTTGTCAAAAGATAGTATCACTATGTGAGCATTGGCAGGCAAGTGGTTATAGGAGGTGGTTGAGAAATCTGAAGTAGTAACAAGAATCACACAAGGACTGTCAACATCTGAGCTAAGACTGCCACAACTGAGCTAAAAAATGTATTACTGACAAAATAGGCTGTTTACTAGCTTCCTTATAGAAAATACCATAAAAATAGATAAAATAAAATGCATTTAAGACATGTAAATATAGGACTGCCTTATCACGGACTTTGCTGAAAAGTTTAAGCATTTAATTTGCTGGCGTTACATCTACAATGAAATGTATTATCGTCTCACTGCCACGGCAGCCTTAGAATATGGAGAAGATGTGGCATTCCACATTGACACTCAAAATTCTAAGGTACCATGAAAATATTGCATCATGTAGGACTTGGCAGTCTGCAAAACCAAAGTGCTCTACTAGAAGAATACACACTGCTGACTTTGCCACAATTACTGTAACCCATTTCTGTATGACAATTGTGAGTATCCAATTAATCAAATCACCATTTTATATACTAGTTCACGTGTAGTTTGTTTATGCTACATAAAACAGAAAAGATTCACTAAGCCTAAAATGCAATATGAAAAGGTTTCTTGTAACATTGACAAAAGTGCATGTAAAACATATCATTCCCAAACTATAGACCTATAATCCAAAAATAGAAGAGCAGAGCAGAGCACACTGGGAGTGAGAAGAGGTAATTTATAGGACAATAAGAGTGAAACATACTTATTATATCTACAACAACGTCTAATATATAAGTCTGTGTCCTTCCTAACTACTGTACTACCCGGAGCTCTAGGCCACCTGTATCAGCCAGTTGAAGGTGATGTTTGCCTTCCTCAGGAATTGCAGGTGGCACACTAGTGCTCGACAGTTTTTCCTCTATGTATCTAAACATACTAACACAAGATGTCTTACAATCTTTGCAGGTTTACAGGTACCAGGGCAATAGTCTACACATACCATATGCGATGCGACTAGGATGCACCAGGAGACTGTGCGGATTAATTTGATGTGACACGTGTATATCTGTGTGCAACTTAGTCTCTCAATCAGCATGCAAAGTGCTATGATGCAGTGGCCGCAGCTTTTTTTCCACGCCAAGTGACATTTTCAGTCTCAGTTGCACACAGATATAAAAGTGTCACTGGTCAGAATAATCACCACAGTCTCCTAGTCGCATCACAACTTAGATGCATTTATGGTTAAAAAAAAAGTCTCACAGGACCAGGCGGCTCTCTCACTCCAGGCATACCGCACTGCATGGCGTATTGGGGCTAGATGAGAAAGGAGAACTGTGTGTGAACACATTTTAACATTGTTGAAACTCTCTGTGGAACACAAACAGTTGCTCAGTTGTGTTGCACTTATATAAAATAACATCTCTCTGGCATTAATTAACAAAGTCTATATTCATAATGTCAACACCAGAATGTCAAATGTTATGATGTTGACATGGTTAAAATTAGGCCATCTAGCATGACAGCATTGGGAGAATGTCGGCTTTAGCGTTAGATGATGACATTATGGCAGTCAACATATTACAAGTCGACATCCTGCATGTTGATATGACGAACATGGTGGCATGTACTCTGTTGGCATACAGGACATGTCTACATTATGATGTTGACAAACTGCATGACACACTTTTAATCACCAACATAACCTATGTATCCAGTGGCGGGCTGGGCCGGGGGGCAGGGTGCCATGTGCCCCCATGGGCCGCAGCATCATGTGGGCCGCGGGCAGTCTGTGTCACTGTGACACAGACTGCACCGCGTGTGTAGCGCTGACCGGACGGAGTTCGGTCAGCGCTACACAGCACAAACACACAGCCGCCGGAGCCGGCAGCTGTGTTTGCTTTAGCAGCTGATGAGAGTCTGACAGACTCTCATCGGCTGCTGCTCCCACTGCCAGAGCCGGACATCTTCCGGCTCCCGCAGTGGGTAATGCGTCACTCCCATAATGCAAAGCGGCGGACGGAGGAGCTGATCTCGGCGGCGGGACCGGGAGCAGGAGCGGGTGTCAGGTAAGTGTTTTTTTTTTTTTTTTGTGTCTCCCTAATGCGGGGGGGGGGGGGGACTCCTGGGAGCACTACAAGGGGGGGGGACTCCGGGGAGCACTACAAGGGGGGGGGACTCCTGGGAGCACTACAAGGGGGGGGGACTCCTGGGAGCACTACAAGGGGGGGGGACTCCTGGGAGCACTACAAGGGGGGGGGACTCCTGGGAGCACTACAAGGGGGGGGGACTCCTGGGAGCACTACAAGGGGGGGGGGACTCCTGGGAGCACTACAAGGGGGGGGGGACTCCTGGGAGCACTACAAGGGGGGGGGACTCCTGGGAGCACTACAAGGGGGGGGACTCCTGGGAGCACTACAAGGGGGGGGGACTCCTGGGAGCACTACAAGGGGGGGGGACTCCTGGGAGCACTACAAGGGGGGGGGACTCCTGGGAGCACTACAAGGGGGGGGGACTCCTGGGAGCACTACAAGGGGGGGGGGACTCCTGGGAGCACTACAAGGGGGGGGGGACTCCTGGGAGCACTACAAGGGGGGGGGACTCCTGGGAGCACTACAAGGGGGGGGGGACTCCTGGGAGCACTACAAGGGGGGGGGACTCCTGGGAGCACTACAAGGGGGGGGGACTCCTGGGAGCACTACAAGGGGGGGGACTCCTGGGAGCACTACAAGGGGGGGGACTCCTGGGAGCACTACAAGGGGGGGGACTCCTGGGGGGACTCCTGGGAGCACTACAAGGGGGGGGGACTCCTGGGAGCACTACAAGGGGGGGGACTCCTGGGAGCACTACAAGGGGGGGGACTCCTGGGAGCACTACAAGGGGGGGGGGACTCCTGGGAGCACTACAAGGGGGGGGGGGACTCCTGGGAGCACTACAAGGGGGGGGGGACTCCTGGGAGCACTACAAGGGGGGGGGGACTCCTGGGAGCACTACAAGGGGGGGGGGGACTCCTGGGAGCACTACAAGGGGGGGGGGACTCCTGGGAGCACTACAGGGGGGGGGGACTCCTGGGAGCACTACAAGGGGGGGGACTCCTGGGAGCACTACAGGGGGGAATACTACTGGGGGCACTACAAGCTGGGGGACTACTACTACTGGGGGCACTACAAGGGGGGGGGACTCCAGGGAGCACTACAAGGGGGGGGGACTCCTGGGAGCACTACAAGGGGGGGGGACTCCTGGGAGCACTACAAGGGGGGGGGGACTCCTGGGAGCACTACAAGGGGGGGGGGACTCCTGGGAGCACTACAAGGGGGGGGGACTCCTGGGAGCACTACAAGGGGGGGGGACTCCTGGGAGCACTACAAGGGGGGGGGACTCCTGGGAGCACTACAAGGGGGGGGGGACTCCTGGGAGCACTACAAGGGGGGGACTCCTGGGAGCACTACAAGGGGGGGGACTCCTGGGAGCACTACAGGGGGGAATACTACTGGGGGCACTACAAGCTGGGGGACTACTACTACTGGGGGCACTACAAGGGGGGGACTACTACTACTGGGGGCACTACAAGGGGGGGGACTACTGCTACTGCGGGCACTACAAGGGGGGGGACTACTACTACTGGAGGCACTACAAGGGCAGGACTACTACTACTGGGGGCACTACATGGGGGGACTACTACTGGGGGCACTACAAGGGGGGGGACTACTACTAGGGGCACTACATAGGGGGGGGGACTACTACTAGGGGCACTACATAGGGGGGAGGGGACTACCACTGGGGGCACTGCATCAAGGGACCACTGCTGGGGGCTCTATATAAAGGGCAATAGTGGGGGTACTGCATAGGGGGAAGACTACAACTGGGGCCACTATTTAAGGGGCACTGCATAAGGGTTACCACTACTGGGGGCACTATATAAGGGGCTTACTACTGGGGGCACAAGGGGCGCTGCATAGGGGGGTTCACTACTGGGGGCACTACTCGAGGCCTGCATAAGGGTGTCCTCCTGTGGCACAGGGTGGCACTGCATATGGGCACTACGACAGGGGGCTGCCCCTAAAATTTATTTTTACCTTACATTAATCCCATATGGACCCGCCTCCTCCCTAGAACACTTGAGGGGGGGGGGGGGGGGGCGCCGTAGCACGCACGTTCTTTCGGGCACCCTGGCTACACGCTACTCCTCTGGCAGGGCCGCCTGCATGCATTTGCCCCCCAGGCTAAAAGTTGCCAGCCAGCCCCTGTATGTATCCCCTGTGGTCCTATCCAAGAGTGATATAAAACACAATATTTGTTCAAGATACAGTAGACTAATGGTGGAGTTCCTCTTTTCAATCTATTAGGCTGCTGGTAACCAGGGGCTCTATTATAGTAGGTACCAAATCTATAGGGCCCGGAGGCTTAGAAGACCCGTCTCTTGGACCCATCTCATATTCTGAGGCAGATGCAGATACAGAGCCTGCAACAGATAGGAGGACTGAGGAGACAATGCTTAGCAACGCCTTTTGTAGCAGGGTCTACAGCACCTGGAAGCTCTGGAGCTACCTGACCAATACACACACACACGAGGGAGCCACATGGAGCAGTGTAGAGAGATTGGGGTGACTCAGCGCTTAGGTAATGGGGGGAGGGGCTCAGGTCTTTGGTTTACTATATCTAGAACATGTTAATTAATGTTCTATCACATGTGGGGCTCAGGACACAGTTACTGTACCTTAACGTATGTATTTATGTTAGATGAGGGGCTTATGACAAGGGGAGGCTATCTATTTAATTTTATACCAAGTGTCATGTTTAACATTACATGTTTAATCCACAAATCCTAAATAAAATCTGTTTGGGATTAAATGCAAGCAATTGACACATTCTTGTAGGCAGCAATGAAATGTAACACAATCACATAACAATCCATAGGAAAGGTACTTTCCTTATATCAAACCCAGCCCTTTTTCCCATAGAAAGCATAACTGCTTACCATCTGATTCTGATGCAGCTCGAATAATTAAGTAACTGCTTGGAAGAGGCTGTGTAATAGACCCAACTGCTTCACCCTTAGGACCCTTGAAAAATCAGAAATAATTACTTGTGGATAAGAGTAAAACATTATCAACCACATATACAAATGTTCACATTACTTTGAATACTATGACTTACACATAGAGCTTTTACAATTTATGTTTGCTACACCATCATGCATGCACTAAGATGTTGAAAAATCACTTAATATTACATATCTACTTGAGCAGGGCCGAAACTAGGATTTTTGTCACCAGGGGCAAGACAGTAATTTGGCGCCCCCCATGTAATTCCCCCTGCAGTAGTGCCCATATTGTAATGCCCCCATAGTAATGCCCATATGTTAATACCCCCATAGTAATGCCCCTGTAGTGCCCACCATACAGTAATGTCCCTGTAGTGCCCATGCTCCCATATTAATGCCCCTGTAGTGCCTATGCTTTCATAGTAATGCCCCTGTAGTGCCCATGCTCTCATAGTAATGCCCCTGTATTGCCCATGCCCCCATAGTAATATCCCTGTAGTGCCCTTACAGTAATGCCCCTGTAGTGCTCACGCCCCCATAGTAATGCCCCTGTGGTAATGCCCCTGTAGTGCCCATGCCCCAATAGTAATGCCCCTGTAGTGCTCATGCCCCATTAGTAATGCCCCTTATTGCCTATGCCCCTGCCCCCATAATAATGCCCCTGTAGAGCAGCTTATTAAAAAAAAAAATACTTACCTTGAACCCCGCTCCTGCATCCTGCATCCCCCTTGGAACTATGGGGGAGATGTCATGACGTCTCCCCCATAGTGCCCGTGGGGAGAGCCGGAAGCTGGAGTTCGGGAGAGAACTCCAGCCTCCGGCTCCGGCTACACCGCGTCGCTGCAGAGAAGGAGCCGGGCGCCCGCTGGTAATAAATATTACCAGCGGACGTCCGGCTTGGAGCCTCTCTGCAGCACCGGGCTGGAGGTCACTGGCACCAGGTACAGCGGCTCACCCGGTGCACGTGCACCTCCAGCCCCCCCCCCTAGTTGTGGCCCTGACTTGAGTTAACAGCGTCTTACAAATAGAATACTGTAGCCACCTCTGCTTACCTTAACAGCCCAAATTGATTGCTCCAATGGGTGGAAGAGTTTGAAGCAGAATCCATCCTTCTTAGACGGCCTCTCAATGATCTCACATGCATTCAGCAGAACTGTGCCTACCCACTGCCCATTTTTTGGAGTTTTGTAGATTAAAAGCACCCCTGGTTTTAACACACACCAGAGTTTCGTCCAGCTTTTTAAGGTTCCTCGAATCTACATGAAAGTATACGTTAACAAAATATGAAGATAAATAATGCCAGTTCAAACCACCCACCCTAAAATAATGATATAAGGATATTTGAAAAAAAAAAAAGTAGCCTAATCTCAAAGCAGCTGAGGTTTCTGCAGCGTGCCTTCATTAAAAATAATATGATGATATAAATTATGCACATTCCATAGTAACCACCATCTCCCAAACTACTGCAACTGAAACTAACACATGGATGCAGGTATGGTCTGTATAATTTAGGTTCATTTAACAGAATGTTGGGGCACCATGTATTCCTCATGTAGTTTTGAGTATCTGTGCACCTCAAGCTGACAGCATGAAACAGCTATTCTTTCTGGGTTACCAGCTGGATTATGTAAGCAGGGTTTCACAATGGTGCTATCTGGAGAAGTGTAGTTTAGATAAATCCATGATCTAACCATAAATGTATAGTAACTCAGTCTGAGATGAATCCGTGCTATCAACGTTGTCACCAATATGGATAAACAGCACAGCCCAAATTTGGTTTTACTAGCTAAAGGTATCAAAACATAACATTGGTAGAGTCACATTAAGCAAGTAAAGCACTGCTGGTACTCCCATTATTTTGTACACAACGAGAGTTGCAGGTTTCTGTTGAACAACTTATGAGTAAATAAGCTATACTTACTAAAGATTATTTTTCTTTTGAAAACTCTACGGCAACAATTACAATGGGTCGTTTCCCTTCTAAGCTAGGTAGAGACAGGTAGGTGAATTGTTTCTCTAACTGGCCAGTCCTGGTCTGGTGCCTATTTAATAACAATATGCTGGCATGCACAGAAATACTGGCATCCATCTAGGAGAGCACTATTCCACTTTTCCAGCCAGATTTGCTCCGGGTGGTAGACTGGTGTCCTTAGCCAACAGCATTAGAAGGTTCACCACCAGGATTAAAGAAAAGGTTAAACAAATTATCAGGCCTACCCATGTTAGAAACAAAAATATGGAATGGGGAATAAGTAGGAGCTGCATTAGATAGTATCCAGGGGCATTTATCATCTACCTATCTGTCTAACTTAGAAGGGATGCTAGTCATTGTAAGAGCCTTCATGGAGGATTGAAGAGGAAACGTAATTTCTGATACCATTGTTTCTAAACCATAGTTACTTAATAGGATCATCATTCTAGGTAGTCAATAAAGTTTGTCTCACCTTCAGCCAATCTGACATGACAATAACTGATGGGTCTGTGATTGTGCTGAGCAATTCTTTAGTGGCCCTCTTCTTCTCCTCCCTGTAATTTTTTTTTTGAACCTGAAAGGGTAGCAGAGACAAACATGTTAAACAAGGGCAAAGAACAAAGGTTTTCATGTAAAACACACTATGCATTTCTAGTCTGTTTACTATGATCTTGGGCAATCAACTTTAACAATGGCAGTGTTTAAGACACCAGTAAAAGAATTGTTAACTGCTGAAAAATACCATTACGTAACACCTTGGAAAATATTTTTCAGAACTCAATAGCTATACTATAGTCACTCAATAAAATTATATAAAATAATCAGATTCCTTGCAATTTACTAAAATCGCAGTCCTTTTTCAAGTTTATTCCATATCAATGGTGAATGCAACTGTGGAGATACGAACTGCAATTATGGAACAAGCAACCCCTTTGCCTAACATATCTACAATATATAATAACCTGTGTATAACTGGAATAATGTGGCTCTATATTTAAGTATAAGAGAAACATCAAGTAAGACAATGAGTCTCATTTGTCAAAACTCCGCTAGTAAGCAAAATTCCACCCAACTAGCACCCCTGGCTGCTGTCGGATACAATTATTATGGATTGGTGGGGACTCGCATAACCGAAGACTTCTCAGAAAACACAGCATGCATAATAAAAGAGAATATAAATCCCAGTGTAATACACTCCCAAGACTGCATTTCTCGGAAAGACTACCAGAGCAATACATAAACTAAAGCCAGCTGTGGTGTATTTACCTACTTTTACTGGCTAAACTACTAAACTAAAGATATCCAATGAGATAAAACAACAAGGTAATGGCGAATGAGTATGTAGTATAATAGGTGGAGAGGAACACTTAACATTTAAAAGGTTCTTGGACTACTTCATTTCCACACCTAATGATAAATGACACTTATGTCTCAGAGTGGCAAAGGTTCTTAATGTTATTTAACAACAATTTCATTTATTGCAATTAAGTATATTAACCCATATACAAATGTTGTAAGTAAAGTAACTATACTAAGCATTTCCCAGTTTCCTTTCTTATTCACCATATCCCTCAAATTTGGTATGCAGTCATACAGGTGACACAAGAATGTCGAAATTGGAAAAATGTTCACATGGACAAAATGTAGACATATGACATGGACAAAATGTAGACATACGACATGGACAAAATGTAGACATATGACATGGACATGACATGTTGACATCATGAAAATGTCGACAATAGCGTTAGGGGTTAGACATAGCTTAAAACTGAATTGTCAACATTGTGACCATGTTGACATTTCATCAGTGTCCACATGCTGAATAAATCGACATATCTGTCGACATTATGGCCAAGTCAGCATTTTTATTGAACATTACAAATGCAGAGATGATCACTGCTGACCTAACCCCTCCAATTCATTATGAAATCTAATGCAAAGAAGTAAAAAACAAAAAAAACAAAAAGAAGTTACATGCATGAACCCATTGCACTGCCCCTTACTATTGGAGGACGCTTTTTCCATCCTTAAAGTATAATTCGGCAGCTTCTACATTACCACCAATGCCCCTCCCCTGCACCACAGCCCTACCTGTCACATGCAGTCCTGACCTTACACAATGCCATGAGAGGACAGTACTCTTATCACCTGAAACAATCTGTGCAGCTGATGAACGGCTACAGGTTGCTCTGCACAGTTTTCAGTGAAGTGAATGTGAACAGAAAACAGTGGTCAGTCATGCAAATCCTGACAAGAAGGGAAGACTTGCTCTACAGAAGATGACATCAGTTCTATGTGGGTGGAGGAATCCAGTGTTCTTCCCAAGATTCACTTCTTGGGCGGTACACCTCTTAAAAAAAATTCACCTGGCTCCTGGCACTGTGACGCGGCCAAAATGAAAGTCGCGCTGAACTGACTATTCATACAGATCTGTGTAGCGCGACTTATTGTTCGCATCACAGTGCCCTGCGGCGTCAGTCTGGAGGGCAGAGCAGATCCTTTCCCTAGTGTAAAAGGATGGGCGTGCGGTTGACTGTTGGAACAGTCGTCGGTGAACAGTGAAATTATTGGACTGCCTGCGCCCACTCTCTGGCTATTAGTCCAGCTGCAAGTGGGGCAGTATCTGAGCAGTGTTGCCATCTGTGTCCATCCACAAGTGGGGCTGGTTATGTGTGTCCAGATGGCAAGTGTACAGTTTCTGGGGAGTTATAAAGATTGAGAAGAATGAGGAAGAAAGAAGAACTCTCTAGTTGGGGTCACTCTTTGCTGATACTAGATTGATAATTAAAAAAAATAGCATTTATTGGATATGCATTAAAATATCTGCCAAAAACAAATACAGATCCTAAATCGCACAATTAACAATCAATATTGGACAAAACAAAACACAATACTAAACACTAATATAGGAAGCAATGTGAAATATGAGTCAGTGGAGTGACTTCAGGAGAAAGGGTTATATATTCAACAAATATGGTCATATGGAAAAGACCACTAAATGAGCCCCCCTCGAGATGTCAATCCAATCAATATAATGTTAATAGTATTGTGATCATACACAGAAAAAGTAAGTTTCATGAAAATAAAATTCCATGACGTATCACAGCAACAAACCACATATAATATAATAAATCTCAAAATTACAAAAATTGTCAAAAATTGTTTGATATCATCAGATATTGGTAGAGAACTCTCAATGTGTATATCTTCAGGTTAATCAGATAGAGAAATAGTAAGTCTATCATATATGAAAAAAATGAAAATCCATAAAAAAGAGAGGAAACAATAATAAACTTGTGTAACAGACTATGTGTCCACCGATTGCCGTATATAAATTATTACAGGTACCACAGAAAATGAGATTACAGAATAAGTGTGAAAATATAGATAAGATATACCCTTTGTATGGTGTCAAGGCAACAGCTGCTGCCTGTCATTATGTACCCAGTGAATGACACGTGAGCGTGTTGTCAGACTTACCCAAGGGTATAGAAAAGTGTATTGAGCATCTACTGTTAAGTCTGATGTGAAAAAGGAACCTGATGTGTAAATAGTGCAGGAACCTATTCAGATCTAGCCTTAATGAGAGTGCCCATAGTAAAAAGTATATTGTAGTAAATATGTGACATAAGGTCAGGTAAAGGCCACAGTATGTGATCGTCCCCAATGCTGCTGCTACTCACATGTCATATGCGTGTAGTCGGATCCGACTGAGGAAGCAGCACGTGAAACGCGCGTCTCGGATCAGGTGCACTCCCGCTGTGTACAGGCGGTATCTCACAGCACTACACGCTGAGGACTCCGGTGATGGCAGACTTCTGTTCACCCCATGCCGATTCTCACTAGAGCGATCAGGTACCACACTATTTTTCATTTCCAGGCGCACATATAGACCATTTGTGTTATGTGTGAGTGATTAGCCCTGCACTACCCCAGAGGCAACCAGAGCATAACTTACCTTACATGGACTACAGTGCTGCCAATATTTAACTTTCTTCTTACCACAGTATACGATCCTAGGCTTCTCACTACTCACCACTGCCCATATGACATGTGAGTAGCAGCAGCATTGGGGACGATCACATACTGTGGCCTTTACCTGACCTTATGTCACATATTTACTATAATATACTTTTTACTATGGGCACTCATTAAGGCTAGATCTGAATAGGTTCCTGCACTATTTACACATCAGGTTCCTTTTTCACATCAGACTTAACAGTAGATGCTCAATACACTTTTCTATACCCTTGGGTAAGTCTGACAACACGCTCACGTGTCATTCACTGGGTACATAATGACAGGCAGCAGCTGTTGCCTTGACACCATACAAAGGGTATATCTTATCTATATTTTCACACTTATTCTGTAATCTCATTTTCTGTGGTACCTGTAATAATTTATATACGGCAATCGGTGGACACAGTCTGTTACACAAGTTTATTATTGTTTCCTCTCTTTTTTATGGATTTTCATTTTTTTCATATATGATAGACTTACTATTTCTCTATCTGATTAACCTGAAGATATACACATTGAGAGTTCTCTACCAATATCTGATGATATCAAACAATTTTTGACAATTTTTGTAATTTTGAGATTTATTATATTATATGTGGTTTGTTGCTGTGATACGTCATGGAATTTTATTTTCATGAAACTTACTTTTTCTGTGTATGATCACAATACTATTAACATTATATTGATTGGATTGACATCTCGAGGGGGGCTCATTTAGTGGTCTTTTCCATATGACCATATTTGTTGAATATATAACCCTTTCTCCTGAAGTCACTCCACTGACTCATATTTCACATTGCTTCCTATATTAGTGTTTAGTATTGTGTTTTGTTTTGTCCAATATTGATTGTTAATTGTGCGATTTAGGATCTGTATTTGTTTTTGGCAGATATTTTAATACATATCCAATAAATGCTATTTTTTTTTAATTATCAATCTAGTATTAGCAAAGAGTGACCCCAACTAGAGAGTTCTTCTTTCTTCCTCATTCTTCTCATTAATTCATACTCTCAGGGGAGCACCTCCACATAACTAACAATAATTTGTATACCCCTATTGGATAGTGGGTTTAATTGTTTCTTATGATTGTGGATCTGTCAATATTTATATCTACATACCAGTGACCTCTTTATCCTGTGCTCATTGAACTTCTCCAATTCCCTTTTCCTGGTTTTTATTATTGAGTTATAAAGATTATCTACTCTAAAACGAATTAGAACCTGTTTAAGGAATGGAATGAAATGCACTAAATAATCTGATGCCGATTACACTAGATGGCCCATATCATGTAGACTTTGATTGTGAAAAAGCTGCAGATAACTGAGCCTCTAAAATTTATATATAAAATGTTAATTTCGAGTTATAATCAACATAAAGGTCAGGATTTCAACATTTCATAATTACGAAGGCCCACAGCCGGCTACTTCTTGATGCCACCAGACTGGAAACATTTTCTGGGGAGAACACTGGGATTCCATCCTCTATTAAGATCTAACTGTAGGCTACAGGATGCCTTTATAAAAGCCAAAATGGAAAGTCAAAGTAAAAGAAAAACTACCTTTCAAAAGCATTATTTAATTTTAGACGTCCTTTAAAAACAAGATTAAGAATACGCCTCCAAGTGATTAAAGTACCTCTACAAATCATTCTAAAAACATCAATCTAGGATCAGTAGACCGATATACATCACATTCTAAATAGTAGCAATCACAAATAACTCCCCTAGAAACATTATATTAATAGTGTACCTATCTAGAATACTGCCAATAAATAGCAAATCTGCAGTTGTTCGGTAATGAGCTTCCAACTGGACAACTAATGTATTTTATAACCAACAGTGATTTTAGGTTACTGCCAGCAAGATACACAGATTTCAGTGAGAAATCAGTCCGGTTGCAAACCACTGTATTTTATTATGGGTAACAAATAATTTACCTTAAGAGACTCCTTTTTTGTAAGTTTGCTGGAGGCGGCAGCAATGTCCTTTTCAGAGCCATTATATAATTTAGACTCCGACTACAAATAATAAAATAGACAGGGGGCACAAGAAAACAAACATGGGGGAAGAAAGATAAAAGGTTCATCATAATTTGCATTTAACTAAATATAAACAATTGAGTACATAGTATAAAGCAAGTTCTACCCTTTAAAGGATATCCAGCAGCATTAAAATTTTATTATTCAATTTTCCCATTCAAAAACCTAGAATATTTCTGCATACACTTATTCACACTTGCCTAGAGCTCCCTGCCCTGCATGTGACACTTACCATCTGAGAATCCACCTTGTTCTATAATAAACTGTTTTATCCCGTTTATTAGAGAATGGATTTTGGTTTTTCCTGCACTCTAACAAAATAGTTCATGCGTTATATGTTGCAAGGTCAGTCTGTCTAAGTTACCCTAATTGACTAGTAAAGTCAGCCAGCAGAAGTGGGCATGAAAAGGCTTACCTTGCTCTTGGACATTGAGTGTGAAGAATCTTCTTTGCTTTGCAAGACTTCATCCTTTCCTCTGTCAAAGCCTAGAGTGCAAAATAGAGATGTTGAACTACTCCAACTTTTTAATGATTTTTCATCTTCAAGTATAAAAACAGAATAACTCCAGCGGTTACATTAAACAACAGGTTTCCTGTTATTTTTAATCTTTATAGGGTGTCACAGCACATGGGGAGGGGATAATGGCAATAGCGAGTACTGGAAGAATACATGAGGAAAGAGGGCCATGCTTGTGAGAGCACACAAACTATAGCAGAGGAGGGTAAGGGTGAAACGGTGAGAGGAGTCAGTGTGCTAGGACAGAAAGTGCTGGCATAGAATGCAAACTTAAGAAGCTTTAGTAAAGAAGTAGATTGTGAGAGCGCGACTGAGGCTTTGCAGAGAGATGAAAACTCTGGTAGGGATTAGGGAGCAGTGCAGGTAAAGATCCTGGAGGCGAGTGTGGGAATATTAGTTGGGAAGAGAGGCAGCGGTCATTGGCAGAACAAAGTGGATGGGCAAGAATGTGAAGCGAGAGAGTCTATGAAAAAAGAGGTTATCATAGTTTACATGAGAGATGACCTGAGAATGCATAAGGGTCCTTGGTGCCACCAGGGAAAGGAAGGGACTAATCCTGGAGACATTTTGTAGGGAAAGCTAAATGAATGGGGGATTTGAAGGAGAGGACAGAGAAGAGGACAACACAAACTTGTGGGACAGAAGAGATTATAATGTTATTAATGGATTGTGAAAAGGAGGAAGGAGTGGAAACTCGGGAAACTGGGAAGACAATCAGGTCAGTCTTACACATATGAAGTGTAAGAAAGTGCTGGGATATCCATGAGAAAATGGCAGAATGCCAGCAATAAACATTAGTATGAAGAGAGGGGGGGAAAGGTCAGGGGAGTAGAGATACTGTAGATATAAGTATAATCACCATAGAGATTATATTGGCCTCATTTAACAACGAGTTTATCACTGAAAACGAGTGATAAATTTCACTGTGTATGATAAATGATGCTCCAGGCAATCAGCTCCCAGCTGTCATTTTTCTAACCGATGAAAGTTAGGAGCTGATTGGCTGGAGCACCATTTATCATACACAGTGACATTTATTACTCGTTTTGCGTGATAAACTCGTTGATAAATGAGGAGAAAATATAATGTGCTCAATCCTATTAGGTGCGAGTTTGCAAAAGCGATGCCTGCACCTGAGAAATGCGAGATCCAATTAGAAATGCCAATTTGCGGTAGTCGGAGCGAGGGTGCGTGACTTCTCTGCAAAATGCAACCTGGGAGAAGTGCATGAATAAGTAGAGAAACCATCCTGGATCCCAAAAAAGTGGCTACTGAGATACTAGGGCCACATAGAACGTTGTTCGTGGCCATAACGACAGTACCGGAGGGTTTTGAAAACGGCGTCTAATGGATGAGTTTTGCACTTTTATCAATGGTGAAATGATAGCAAGAGTTTTCAGCAAATTAATTTCTTTCCAGCAATTTGAGGTCCAGAAAAATGTTTTCAGTGTTACTATAAGTTGAAATAAACACTTACCTTGCATCTGCAAGTTCTAAAAACTCTCTACCATCAATACAACACTATGCACCCTTCCTGCATCATTTACACCTACATGTATCTGTCCCACATTATCTAACCCACTATTGAGCTTTTTAGCAAAATTCACCTGAACACAGACAGGTCTTTATTGGCGAAATCATAATCCCTCCAAGCGCCTCCCAGTGTTATCCTCTGTAGTACACTTAAAATGGCTGCCTCACATTGATCCTTTGCAGGTAGGATGAAAAAGGCTTGGAACAGATGACCCAAAATGACTGCCTCACCTTTGTTTAATACACATAATTTGTGTATTTTATGAAAATGTAAACCTCTGTATTATGTTCATACTAACCGTAAAGTGCCTTGTGTCCTACTGGAGAGAAACGCTATATAAATAAAATTATTGGGAATGTGTACCACTGGTTCTGCACAGGGTCCCGACATTTTTACCTGAAAATAAAAATGTTCCCTCCATTTTCACCTGCTCAGGGGGCGGAGCACAAAAAAACAAAAAAACTGTGCACAGGACTTAACTCGAACCTAATTGGATTGACCCCAAAGAGGAAAAAGAGGGCCAAGAACAGAGCCATGAGGCACACCAGCTGGTAGCCAGGAGTGGTGTATAATACAAGATTCCTTATAATATATTGGATTGCAAAGTGCCTACTGCATGCTGACCAAAACATAAAGACACCTATAGCAGTAAAGTCTGTCCTTATTTGCTTTTGTATCAAGTGAGTTTACAAGGAGATTTAGACCTTAAAAATATTGCCTTTAAAGCTGGGTACACACTAGACAATGTGTGTACCCAGCGACGGCAGATGCAACTATACGATATATCGGGCGGTCCGTACACTGCACGATCTGGTGTGCGACCGTCCGATATATCGTTCCTCCTCTGCAACCAGATCCTTAAGGGGCATGCACACTAGACAATAAAATTGAACGATATGAACAATAATGATATATCATTTATATTAATTCAATGTGTATGCACCAAACAACCAACGATGCATGATCCGACGGATTGTTAACGATGTTTGCTGTCATGCAAACAGACAGGCCAATCTGACGATATCGTCTGAAAGTGCCTGTTCATGAACGTGGCAGGATCAAGTCACTGAACGATATCGTTCAGTCTGTACACATAATATCTTTCAGCACACTGTCTAGTGTGTATGCCCCTATAGTTTTGGCTGCCAGATTTTCAGATTGGCCTGTGCTGCAGGCAGATCTGAAGATGGGACGAACGATGCGCGGTAGCACACAACAGTGCGTACACACTGGACGAGGAGGACGATTTGTCATTCAGATTCGTCCCAAAACAACAAATCGTCCAATGTTGTCTAATGTGTACACAGCTTAAGGGTTAATTTTGCCTCTAGATCTAGTGAACCATACATAGAGAATTTGTTTTCGTCTCAATTGCCAGGAGACACTCTGGGAATTGGCAGCAATGGTGAAACCCAGGTGTCAGCAAAGCAGGCAGAAGGATACAAACATATATTAAGAAAATTACCTCTCCTGCGAAAAGACAAATTAAAACACAAATTTCACATAACTGCACAACATTAAGTGCACAACATCACAATGACTGTCATTCTAGACTTACATGTTTAAAACAACCAGCATATGTATTACAACAAGTCAATACAAGTTATGTACCTGGCAAAAATACAGTATACAGTCAGGAGCATAAATATTGGGACATTGACAGAATTTTCATATTTTGGCCTCTATTCACCACCACAATGGCTTTGAACTGAAACAAACAAGATGTGCTTTAACTGCAGACTTTCAGATTTAATTCGAGGGTAATTACATCCAAATCAGGTGAACGGTGTAGGAATTACAACGGTTTCTATATGTGCCTCCCACTTTTTAAGGGGCCAAAAAGTAATGGGACAAACTAAACAATCCTAAATCTAACTTTCACTTTTTAATACTTTGTTGCAAATCCTTTGCAGGCAATTACAGCCTGAAGTCTGTAACGCATAGACATCACCAGACGCTGGGTTTCATCCCTGGTGATGCTCTGCCAGGCTTCTACTGCAAATGTCTTCAGTTCCTGCTTGTTCTTGGGGCATTTTCCCTTCAGTTTTGTCTTCATCAAGTGAAATGCATGCTCAATTGGATTCAGGTCAGGGGATTGACTTGGCCATTGCATAACATTCCACTTTTTAGCCTTAAAAAAACTCTTTGGTTGCTTTTGCAGTATGCTTCGGGTCATTGTCCATCTGCACTGTGAAGCGCCGTCCAATGAGTTCTGAAGCATTTGACTGAATATGAGCATATAATATTGCCCGAAACACTTCAGAATTCATTCTGCTGCTTTTGTCAGCAGTCACATCATAAATAAATACAAGGGAACCAGTTCCATTGGCAGCCATACATGCCCACGCCATGACACTACCACTACCATGCTTCACTGATGAGGTGGTATGTTTTGGATCATGAGCAGTTCCTTTCCTTCTCCATACTCTTCTCTTCCCATCACTCTGGTACAAGTTGATCTTTGTCTCATCTGTCCATAGGATGTTGTTCCAGAACTGTAATGGCTTTTTTAGATGTTGTTTGACAAACTCTAATCTGGTCTTCCTGTTTTTGTGGCTCACCAATGGTTTACATCTTATGGTGAACCCTCTATAGTCACTCTTGTGAAGTCTTCTCTTGATTGTTGAATTTGACACACATACACCTACCTCCTGGAGAGTGTTCTTGATTTGGCCAACTGTTGTGAAGGGGTTTTTCTTCACCAGGGAAATAATTCTTCTGTCATCCACCACAGTTGTTTTCCGTGGTCTTCCGGGTTTTTTGGTGTTGCTGAGCTCTCCGATGCGTTCTTTCTTTTTAAGAACGTTCCAAACAGTTGATTTGGCCACACCTAATGTTTTTGCTATCTCTCTGATGGGTTTGTTTTGATTTTTCAGCCTAATGATGGCTTGCTTCACTGATAGTGACAGCTCTTTGGATCTCATATTGAGAGTCGACAGCAACTGATCCCAAATGCAAATGTCACACCTAGAATCAACTCCAGACCTTTTACCTGCTTAATTGATGAAATAATGAGGGAATAGCCCACAACTGTCCATGAAATAGCTTTTGAGTTGATAGTCCCATTACTTTTGGCCCCTTAAAAAGTGGGAGGCACATATAGAAACAGTCGTAATTCCTACACCGTTCACCTGATTTGGATGTAATTACCCTCAAATTAAATCTGAAAGTCTGCAGTTAAATCACATCTTGTTTGTTTCATTTCAAAGTCATTGTGGTGGTGAATAGAGGCCAAAATATGAAAATTCTGTCAATGTCCCAATATTTATGCACCTGACTGTATATCACTGTTAAATTATTTGTAAAAAATGTCCTAATCGTGAGTGTCCACTCACGATCAAGATGCTGATGCACTTTCCCACTGGTCGTACATCGCATCGTCAGATCTTGCCTGCTGCAGGCAAGATCTGAAAATCTCAGTCACGATGCATTGGAATAGTCAGGATGCATGATAGATCGTGGGCCAATTTGAATAGCTTTTAACATCAAATCGTGCCCACAACTGCTGGGGAGCTGCCGGGGGAGAAATCGGACACAAGATCGGATCGTGATCAGATCGCCTAGTGTTTAGGCAACTTAAATTATTAAATATGCAAGTATAAATTTACCTGGGATTAGAAACCCCCCCCAAAACAAACGTTTTCCTTGCGCAATCCAATGCTAAATGGCTGAAGCCAGCACACTAAAGTTTGGGTTGTGATATACCATAACAGTGGGCACCCCAGCTTAGACAATTTATCCCAATACACACCTGAAATTGGTTACTGGGAGTATTGGCCTATGAAAGACTATGGCTAACATTTAATAATCTCATTATTTAATTGAAATAAGCAGATCAACACTGTTCTATCTGCAGATTAATGCAACAAGCAAATCTATAGTGCTTCATTCATCAGCAGCTTTACAGTACAAACATTTATCTTCAAAAACTTTGTCCTAAGAAAGGAGGAATGTACAGCACTGTACCCAATGACATTAGTTACACACATTTTATGACTGCTTTTACTGGCATTTGATTGGTTTCAGTAATGTTTCAGTATATGGATCACATCTGGTTCTATTGATAGGACCACAAACAAAATGAGGACTTCCACAGTAAGCTTCACATGCTAGTAAAACATGGACAATGCATACACACACAACTACATACATAACTGAGCAAGCAAAAAAAATATTGGCAACTTGAATTACAAAATATCATTATAAAACACCCAAAACTTTAGTATTAATAAACAGCATGCAAGTAAAAAACATGAAGAATACAAGTTCATCATTTGTCTAACATAAAAGAGATTACATTTGTAATATAAAGTGTCCGCATCGTGTAAACCCTGCATATAAAAGCACTTAATGCACTATATTCCTTATGTGTAAACGGTGTGTAGCCTATGCTCTAATTCCATCAGATTACAAAGCAAAATAAAAAATCATAAAATACTATGGGCGGTATCCTATTAGCCACAGCAATTTGCCGCGACTCATTACCGCTGACGGGGCTATCGAATTGGCCCCAATGCCGGCACTTAAAGGGGGTTTTGTTTTGCCTGCCACGGATCTAAGTATTTTTGGGTTGGCAACACTAATTTTCAGCACGAAAAAAAAGGGGCTGTACTAGGATAGCCGGTAATGACCGTGCCGCAAATTACCGCAGGTAATAGGATACACCCCCCCCCCCAGTGGAAAACCCTGCCATGTCACATCACAATTAAAAATAATAGTTTAACAATACACAGTTCCTCAAGTTTCCAACAAGTAGAAAAAAAACAAAAAACCTTTTATATATAAAAAAGAATATACAAATATCATGCAATAAAATGTACAAGTATACTGTACACTTTCATTTCAAAAGAGGTTTAATACCAGAGCTCTTAGTGCAGTGCCAAAAGTATGTAAAAATCAACCTCACACCCGTGTGTTTGTTGAACATCTCATTCTAAAACCATGGGCAATAGCATGCAGTTGGTCCCCTATTTGCTGATAGGACAGACTTCACTACCCTGGGATGGCTTTCCACTAGATATTGGAGCATTTACTTCCGTTCAGCCACAAGCTCATAACAAGGGTGGGTACTGATGTTGGGTGATGAGGCCCGATGCGCAATTAGTGTTACAATTCATCCTACAATGCTTGTGGGGGGATGATGCTCAGTGCAGACTCCTTAAGTTCTCTCCAAACATATATACGGACTTCACTTCGTGCACATGAGCACTGTCACACTGAAATAGGAAAAGGCTCTCCGAAACTGCTGCCATAAAGAATGCTATTTATTTAATACTTCTCTTATTCATTGGAATAAAGGAGACCATGCTAAACCATGATAATTAGTCCCATACATGTATTCCTCCTCCTCCAAACTTAAGTTGGCAGCACATATTCAGGCAGGAACCATTCTCCTGGATCCACCAAACCCAGATTTGTCCACTAGACTGCTTGATGATTAAGTATGGGTGTGTCAGTCCAGACACACCCCTCTGATGAAATCCTTCTAAGGAAGAAACATGTTAAGGAACGACATTAGTTGAACTTCTGAGGACCAGTAGCAGCAGCGTATGCACCTCTTCAAACCCGGCTATCACTGTGCCTCTTTCACGAGACTCCGCAGGCATTAACGGCGGGTGCTTCTAATCAAGAAAGGCAGGATCCCATATTAACAACGGGGGAGCAGCACGGCACTTTGGAGAGGCCTAAATTTCACATCCGCAGCGGTGAGTGCCCATATGACATAACTCGCAAGCACCCACTGTCAGGGAGGTTATCGGAGAGCCTGTTTTTAAAAAAAGAACTTTCTCCTCCAATACAATATATTGGAGTGGAGATAATGTCTGTTTAGCCGGACGCGGCTGTAGGTATACAATTTTAGCTCCACAGCTTAACCATAGTCTCCCCCGTTACAGTCAGGATTTTGAAAAGTACAGTAGATCACAAATGCTATATCCACTACACACTTATATATACATTCATTTTCATTTTCCTAAACAGAACTGGAAGATCTATTTTTTGCTTCCTATAAACGTGGATACATGTTGATATGAATCACAAGTTGGAACATCATTGCAGCTGCAACTAGAGACATTGTTTCTTTTAGGTGATATTTTATTACCACCACCCAGCCCGATTGACAACGCTGGGTTCATAGTTTCCAAGGATTATTTATTTTATAATGTTCTATGTTCATTGCATTTATAAACTGTATAATCATGGTTCATTTATTTTTTATCTTTCATTATTTATTTATTGACCTAATAAATTGCTAATGACATATGTGCATTTTTACTGATTTATTTACTAAT
Organism: Taudactylus pleione; assembly: GCA_031769625.1. Taxonomy (NCBI): domain Eukaryota; kingdom Metazoa; phylum Chordata; class Amphibia; order Anura; family Myobatrachidae; genus Taudactylus; species Taudactylus pleione. The sequence continues at coordinate 10,186,947 of JAUIMM010000037.1, forward strand.
ATTTTAGTGTTGCTTAACTGGTTTAATTTCACAATTAATATTAAGGGATTATCAGATACCCCTTTAATGCTGTTCTTTTTTTGGTTATTTATTTGTGGTTTCTGCTGGCAATATTTAAGCACAGCAGCTAGGTGTATCTGCCCCTTTTTTATATATTTACAATTTTATTATTTACTATTTATATTTTGTGTTCCATAGTGCCACAGGTTACTGTTTTTTTGGGGGGTTTTTTGTCAGTCCAGAGAATGTTTTCCCCAGAGAATGTTTTCCCACTGCTCCAGATTAAAATTGTAGTGTTATTTACCCTACTCCAGCTGTTATTTGGCATTGTGTATGGTAGTCTGCCATGAAAACCTAATCCATGAAGCCATCAGCAAAAAGTTCTTGTGCCAACGTTGCCATCAGCTTTGGACTCAATAGTAAGAGTGTGTTGCAACAAAGTATTGATAGTTTTTTTTTCTTACACACTACCACATTCAGTGGTCCCATTGTATGAACTTGTTGGCATATCAGTTTGTGATCAAGCTGACATTGTTCTACATGTTTCCATTTTACAATAACAGTACTTACAGTTGAAACAAACAGATGCGGGGCATTCACATACTTTTAGCCATGTAGTACATGACAAAAAAAAAAAATTAGTGTTCCCTCCAGCTGCTGTGGGACTACATATGCCAGCATGCACTGCCACAGTTTTAGCATGCCCTAATAGCAAAGCTGTGGCAGTGCATGCTGGGATGTGTAGTTCCACTGCAGTTGGAGGGGCCCGAGTTTGACACCACTGGTTTAAGAGATTCTTAGTTATATAGAGGACTGTTACCATTATCATCTTCTTTCATTTATATGGTGCCACAGTATCTGCAGAGATGTACAGGTATAAAACCATTATACATCAATTCATGGAATAATAGAACAATGAAACCAACAGCAGGATGAGGGAAGTAAATCAGCTCTCAATGGACCTGTATCCAACAAGTGGGTGGGACAGACAAGATCCGAGAATGGGACACCAGGGCACTGGCAACTGATAGACTCACTGTCGCTCACAATAGTCACCAATTGCCTCGGTCTCTTTTTCACATCTCATACATACTGGATAGAAAAGAAAAAGGTTTGACCTGAGGTGAAATTAACTCTGTCCAGTGCCATGATTCTTTTGGCAAGTCGTTCAGCAGTATCTACCTTGTTTTAGACACAGATGGCTACATCTGAGGTATAGCGGTTTTGCTCAGTGTGTATATAGCCTTGATCAAAATAAATGTAGGAAAAAAAATCCTTCTGCTTAAATTTATGTCTAAAACAGCAAAACATCCTGTTCACCAACCCACAAATATTAAAGCCCTTTAACACAGTGTTTGTCACTATATGCCGAAGTCTGTAATGATGTTTTATGTCCCTCTAGTTTCCAGATTTTCTACAATAGGCACCAGTTTAATATCCAAGGTACCTACATATCTCAGAATATTTCTAGAAACACTGACTTGGTAAACCCCAGACAAATACAATAGACATACAAACACCTACACAGTACAATGTACTCAATATGCTCCTAATGGATACAAAGCAATTTCACATGTCACAAATTGGTACACTCACATATCACAGCACTCTCACTTTGAACTACAACAAGATGGTGAATAAAACCATGCAATCTTATTTCTAGCAAGCATGTCAACTGGAGCGAGCAAGAAATGAAAGAAACCTACAATCAATTGTCCACTCTGCCTTTCCCTAGAACATTTTTATCCCAGTATCTCAGGAATGCTGATACTCTGGGAGCACACATTGTTGTGGGGTGGAGACAATGCCCATCTGTGCCGGGCTAAACATTCTGGAGAAAAAAAAAAAGAACATTTTTTTTTTCACTCCCTGACATTTACAAAGGCCATCCAGACAAGGCTGTTTATTGAGACACCTTCTGCTGTGCTCAGCACTTCTTACTAACTGGCATGCAAATACTAGTAGATGCATTGGACTGTTTACAACTCAATCTATGGCAGAATTAAAATGATTTATTTTGCAAAGTACTTAATATGTAAAATACCAACTAGTATTGGTAAGCTTAGACTGTTTATTCTACAATAATAACGCTTAGTTCACAAACTCTGGTCCAATGGTTCTGGCACTGTCACACCACGCTCCATTCATTACTTAACACAACAACATACAGCAGCCAGTTACCCACCAACATACAGAATTTAGAAATGTACATCCTCAAGTTTGTCCATTCCTTATAAGTCGTCCAGCACAACACTATTGTGACCATGTCACTTTGTTTACACTAGTGCTGTGCAGTTTGCCTAGATTGGGCAGGTCATTTATTACAATTCAATACGTCCAAGTCATACTGAAAGGTTCACAGTGCTACTGTATAAAATGAGTCACAACAGCTGAGGATTGCAAGTGTCAGACACGGCACTAACTAGCCAGCAGCAATGAACATATACTGGGCGAGGATACTGCAAGTTGCCCTACCAACACCCACCACATTACAACTTCACAAAGGGATACACTTAGCCCATGTAGATTCAATGCATTAGTACAGTGGTTCCCAAACGGTGTGCCGCAGCACCCTGGGGTGCCTTGGGACACTTGCAGGGGTACCTCAGGTTGGTGGTCCAGCACCAAATCAAAGTGTTTATCATCAATGTAATGTAAATATGTGGATAAACAGAAGTGCAAACCTGTCCCCTACAACATAACTGAACCTAAGGATGACAGGTAAGCACAATTTACTAAAAAAAAATTTTTTATCTTCTCAATAACAAACGTTTGGCTCAGGGGTGCCGTGAAAACAATTCTGATGCACTAGGGCGCCGTGATTCAAAAAAGTTTGGGAACCACTGCTTTAGTGTATATATAAAACATTTGCAGATGTTACAAAAATGATACAGCAACATTGTTGGGTCAATAAGATACAATTGTGTCTTTAGTGAGGTTGAATTTCTGAAGGATGGCTATTGAGACAGCCTTGATCCTGATTACAATAAGAAAGTACTTAGCAGAAGGAATTAGCAACAATGTGCTGACATAAGACTTGCATCAGATTTCTTTATCAGAAGGATATAACATGAACATACAACAAGCCTTAAATAGCCTGGTTACACACATTTACTTTATACCTATAAATGTAATACGGCCTTGTACACAAATTTATACAAAAGAAAATCAAACAGAAATAATGAACACACAAACCCCCCGTTTTCTAAAGCTGGGTACACACTGAGACGGCGGGCTTTCGTTCAGACATCGGAACGAATGCCCTTGAACAGGGATTGCCTGTCCACACGTGAGCGAGTTAATGAACCATGGAACGATCACTGTTCCATCCTTCCTTAACCTACCATAGGTCGCTAGCAATGTCGTCAGGTTTGATGTATACACATCAAAACTAGCGACCTCAGGATAGCAAAATCATCGGTACACACTCAGCGATTTAGGCGATTTGTCAAATTGGCTAGACATCGCTCCAGTGTGTACCCAGCTTAAGGCTGTGGAGGAGCACAGAGGTGAGAAGGTGCAAGGAATGTAGCCTAGAATAGCACACAAACACACAGCTTTTATTCAAATTGTTCTTAAAAAATATTAACTAAATTCAACAAAGAACTTAACAAGTATTCATAAGGGAGAGAGTGGTCTTTCTTTTCCGCTGCTAGCTTCTTCGTTGATCATTACTTCGGTTAAAGAATATTTTTACATTTAAGTCACAGAGTCACAACTCCAAACCTGTTGATAGTTACAGTTTAACACATTCCCTGGACATTGCACACAAAGGACAAACAGGAGGTGGTGAAATCTAATTTTATGCTCAGTATTCCTTAAAATGTGTACAAAAAAAAAAAAACCCCAAAAAAACTTTTATTCCATCTACATTTGATCACCTAACTGAAAAAGTTTGCCTTTTATCTAAAGGCTACATATCTGCCTGGAGAGGGCTCTTTAGATTCTTCCCCAGCTGCCTGGAGAGAGTGCACACACTGCCCAATGGCCGCACATGCAGAGTGCGAAAAGCAAGCGATGGTGGTCTTTTAATGTGGCAAAGTCAACATCGGCACAGACTGCTATCGGATGCACTCAATGGTAAATTGATCTCTCTTGCAGTCCCCGCCTGGCTACGGAGGCTGACACTGTGGGCATGCACCGTCTTTATGGCCGGAATACAGGCGTGGTAGGTAGTAGTAGTAAAACAATCACTTACAGAATTATGGCATTAGCTACACAAGCTCCAAAAACTGAGTTTTTCGTGCCTGGTTACATACTGTCCCCATAAAGACGGCTCATGCGAGGGCTGGCTATTACAAAACAGGTAATATCTCAAATATTGCCTGCTTTTTATCTTGTTACAGTCTAACAATACATATTTATATCCCTTAAACAGCTGTTACATAATGTTTTAAGGGCAGAATTAGCTTGATAAAAAATCCTTTTTCGCGTTGCATAGTTTTTTTTCTTTTAAAAAACTTTTGTCAATTCTGCTAGCTGGTCACACCCTGGCAAAAAAGAAAGGAAATCTCCACATTAAAATGTTACTCTAGCCCAGGGGTGGGAAACCTTTTTTCTGCAGAGGGCCATTTTGATATATATAACATTATTCGCAGGCCCGATGCAGGCCATACCCCCTCCGTGAGACATCACACGGGGCGGGGCCACAATCGCTGGTGATTACAGCAATGCCTGGAGCATCCAGTGTGTACCCGCAATGTGTCTCTGAATGTCGTCATTCACCGACATATCGCATTGTGCACAGTCGATGGACAGATATGTCCGCAGACATATCTGTCCATCGGCAGGTGTGTACGGGCGGTCTGTAGACCTCCCGTACACACACAGCGGTAGCCGTGGGGATGGGGGGCGGGACAGGTCCCAGCCCGCCAGGACACGCCCCCTGGCCACCGGAACACGCAGACAGACACAGATGATGGCAGTTCAGTGTGTATAAACGGCCATCATCTGCAGATATATCTGTCAGGTGTGTTCCCACCTTTTGGCTGCAGATTGGTAGAATTAAATCACTATAACCATGTGGGTTCCACAGATTTTGGGACTCTAAATTCCAAACACAAAAAATACTTTCAGAAGACAGCTATCAAGATGTATACCGAAGCTGCTGTTACAAAAAACAAAATAAAACACATTTTATTTAGCAGTATATTATTGCTTAAAGCAGTAATAGGTGACCATGTCAATTCCTCCATCCGGCATATCCGATATATAAAAAAAAAAGTAATTGACAAATATCGTAGTTACATTTCTTCTATGTAAAGGGGACATTTTAGTTGTTTTACTTTTAAAGTCTGCTTGACATGACAGGTGATTTCTAGCGTTTAGGCACAGTAGGTAAAATAATCATATGCATACAGAAATAAAGAAAAAGCACACAAACCTGGCAGTGTAGGGGAGAGCTCGTTGTATCCTCCAAATGATGCATTTCTGACAAGTTTTCGTCCATCTGGCCTTGGGAGGAAGGCACCGGGTGACACCCCAGCACATGACCTGCGCCTCAGAAGGCCCTCTTCTTTCATGGTTGAACTGTGTGGTCAGGGCTACGAGTTTCAATCTGAAGGCTGCTTAGAACAAGAATGGTGCAGCTATTGCCTTAAACTGGTCACACTATGTCTTACCGCACACAAACACACCACATATTAGCTGGGTAGCTAAAAGCACACTTATCCTTAATCTATTAGGAGGAACAGACAGGTTTACAAGTCTATTGAGTAGTTAGTTGTAGGGTTCCCATAATTCTGAAATGAAAACAGAGACACCCATGTTTTCAAAGGCCATAAAATGTGTCCCTTTTAATCAGGTGAAATTGAAATAATCAGTACAGCTAATGTAGGTGCACAGGAGTCTGAAGGACTAAAAAAAACACAAAGGCGGCAATAAAGCTCATTCTAATTTAATAGAAGTAGGGATGATGGTCACTAATTAAATGGTCTTCAATGAGACTATAAAGAGTTGAATATTTTGCAGTGAGGGACAAACCACTTTCCCTAAGGGCTGCATATTTATAATTACTGTGCAGTATGGGATGTAGGACTCTCTGGTAAAGAACTGTATTTATTATTTAGAGTTACTGCGAATTATGGATGACTGCATTTGTCTCCAAATGTATTAACATGCACAATGAACAGAGCTGAACTCACTACTACGCAATGACTAATATAACATTCTTTGGTGTTTGCAACTGGCACATAACCTGGCATGTCTTTGCTGATTATTGTGCTGTTCCATGTACCTGCACAATAACCGCACTGAATGATTTAGCATGTATTTATTGTAACTTGTTCAACGGTAATGAATCAAGTAAGAATGAATAGCTTGGCAGGGGCTCTGCTATGCCACGTCAGGAAACACACACGCAGTTCCGTCATTGATGGCATTTGAATATGCTTTTAATCTGCAAACAATTTTTCCTACAAAAGAAAAGGAGTGCTGTGAGAAGCAAGGGGAGTGATGGAAAGTAAATGCATCCACTTGCTTTCTAATTCTACAAGTGCAGTACGCAGCTAAGATGGTCATCTAAAACGTTCAATCTTCAGCCTGTTGATGTGTGCAGGGTTAACAAACCAGCTAAAGTTCACAATTTGGCTTTCCCTTTTCTACAAGTCAGGAATTGGTGGCAACACTTAAAACAGAGAACATAAAAAGGGGGTGCACATAAAAAGGGGGTACACTACGGTTTTCTTTAAGGACTTTGATGTTATGTAGACTGTCTAAATAAAGCACAACTTCCTGATGTAGAGATCTAAAATCCAATCCCTAACAAAGTTAGCCTGCCTAATACCCCCTTTTATATGAAAAGATTCTACTGAGTTTTTGGACAATTTCAGACCCTACAGAAATGTGAGGTACATATCGTCTAGTTTTTTCACCTTCTGAAAGCCACATGTTCCATCACAAGCACAATCTTGATCAATAGTAAGTCAGACCATAAAAAGAGAAGCATGTCCTCCAGGAGAGAAAGTGTATTGATTTTTTTTTTTTTTGGAGCATATGCTTTAAAGGGAACAGGATTCTATTACGGGCATTAGCTGGATTGCTGACAATCTCTGAGTTGCAGTGCTAAGCAAGCACTAGGCTTCGCAAATGCCCAACTAGATCAACAAAAGCTAATACTGGTTTTTGACAGTGGCCCTTAAAGAATAGGAAGAACACTACTGACTGATGTGTTATATCAGTCATGGCTATAACATAGATGTTTATATTGCATCACACAAGCAAAGTGATATATGGTGGCAATATAAAACACCCGAGAGTATAGTTTTTCCATCACAGATATCTAGGCTGGGCATTCCCTTCTACCATCATCTTACTCATTTGACTAACAATCCTTGCTAGCAGAAGGGATTTGCATGATTTGACTACCCTACCTGTTTGATTTGTACATGTGATAAAAGATAAAAAAAAGAATACAGGTAAACCATAATTACTAGTCTCTCTCAGCTCAATAAAGTTTAATAAATAATAATGGTCTTCCTTCCAGTAATATTAAAGTAGCTTGACAAAGAGCTTGAAAATCTAGTAAACTTTGGCCACCATTTGAACAATTATTGATGGTGGTCTTGCGGATTTCTATGAAAGCAGCATATTTTGTACTTGGCTCTTGTTATATAATGAAGTAACACATTTACTAGTATTCCTAAATCTTTGTGAAGAAGATATCCTATGGTACTATCCCTCAGTAGCCCGATCATTTTCCCTTGTGAGTAGCCAACGAGCCCCTATGGTTAAATTACTGCTCTGGAACCTCTAGGCCATCACTGCTTCATTGTTCAAGAATTCCTACAAAGGAACATTTTATAAAATATTCTATATTCTTCCTATGCAATATATCAATTCATTTAAAACACACTTTACTAGAATTTAAGTGTCATGGGGTATTAAGGGGCCTTTTTTTAATTTTTTTTTTTTAAAGTTAAAATAGGTTTTCAAAAAAAAAAGGTAAATTGAGTAGAGTGTGGTATGAAAAGTCGACAATCAGAATGTTGACACCAGAATGTCAGCAGTCATAATATCGATATGGGCCTTAGGTTGACATTTCACATGTCACCATAGGTTTTTTTTGTGCATATTTTAGCCTAACCATAAAATTACTACAAAAATGTACTGTTGACAAGTCAAATGTCGACATTTTTACAAAGTCAACATTTTTATAGTCTACCATGTATCCATGTCAAAATTCAGTGACTGGATCCCTGAGTCAGACTAAAGAGTTGTATGTATGTATGTATGTAGAAAGAAGGGAGAGCGCATCAGATAGCTGACAGCTAAATGGTGTAAGGGATGTGTCAAACGCCTAGGCAGCATCTGATGAATACAGAAAGGTCCGCACTGTGGGGGAGAGACTGAGAAACAACAAGCAGACAGCTGGGCACATTATGTGGCTACTTTGCTAGCACAAATTTCACAACACAGCATATAATTAATACCAAAGGAAATCTTGTTTCATAACATAGTACAATGGTGATTTAAATTATTGTAGTCTGTTGTGAAATTGAGGTTGTTTAAACAAACTATAGGATCCCTATGTATATTTGCTATGAGTTACAGACCTCGCTGAGCACAGATAGGATAACTGATGAAAATGAGAAGTTTGAAACTACATGGTTATATTTAAACCCAAAGTTTGTGGTGGGATGAACCGAAGCTGGCATTTTTTCTTGAATGCAAATGCTACCACGTAGTCATATGGCAGCAAATGCCTCATGAGTGCCAATGAAGGCGTAACAATGAAAAAGGAGGCTTTAAAAACTACTTTAAAAATTGTCAATGAAACTTTACCAACTACACAGATAGAGGTGAGGACATATTTATCAGAATACCATTTTCAGAGGCTTCAACCCAGACTATAGCTGAGTAGTGTGGAAGTTCACCTTCAGTAGCTGATTACAATAGTAAGACCAGGGAAAGAAGACCATTAAGTTATATAAACACACACACACACACACACACATCTGCCTTACACAAGCATAGAATCCACACAGCTCCCCTGTAAGCTAATCAGCACACTGCAGCTGTGACTCGCACGCAGCACACACGCACTGTGGCAAGAATCAACAAGCTGCTCTGCCATATACTTGCCTTCAGTTGTCAGTGGTTTGTGCAAGGACCAGAGAAATCGAGAAGGAAAAGGGTGTTCATGCTTGTAGGGTTAATGCTCACATTCCTATGAAGAATGTCTCCTCATCTACTAATCCCAGAGGCAGGGCATGCTTCCACGGAGACACGGTACATGTAAGAGCTGAAAGCTGTGTGTGATTATGGTGAGCGACTACTCTCCTCCAGGCACCTAGCTCCCTCCTCAGCTCCTCCCACCCGAGATGCGTGGACTTCTCTCCGATCACATTTCCTTCCACTCACAGGCAGCAGCAGCACACGATGGCAGGACGTGAGCTTAGCAGGCCAAATAGCTCAGGTGCATTACTTGTCAGACAGGGATCTCCCACATTCATAATCTATTATTTATTAGTCAGCTCTGCTAATCAGGGGACAGTCTACAAGTGAGCTGCAAAGTTACAGATCAGTGTCTTCTCTGTACCATGTTGTGTTGATCTTTGCTATAGGAAAAGAGAGAACTCTCACGTGTAATGCTGAAACAGCCAACAGGTGTCATTTTCCAGGATGCAGCACTACATAGATATATAGAGCAGATACCATGTGTTTTGAACCATATATCATTATGGGGCATATTTCAAGCTGGTTTTTCATACAATTAACAATGAACCTATAGTTTCAGCATAAAGATACACCCCATGTTGAACCTTGTTTACTGAATCTTTCTGCGCCTATGTATTACGGGTGTGGATCAAAAGGTCTACAATAAAAAGGTAGACAATGATTAGGTAGACACCACAAGTTAGACAGGCAATAGGTCGACAGGGCCGCAAGGTCCACAGGGTCAATAGGTCAACACACTAAAGGTCGACATGAAATAAGGTCAACAGGTACAAATGGTCGACAGGGTCAAAAAGTTGACACAAATGGTCGACACAAAAAATTGTAACTTTTTTTGTCTAGCCCTAATCTTCACCTTAACCCTCCCCTTGGTGCCTAACCCTAACCATCCCTTCTAGTGCCTAACCCTCCCTCCTGGTGCCTAACCCTAACCGTCGGATTAAGTGCTTAACCCTAACCCTCCGGTGAGTGCCTAACCCTGACGTAAAAAATGTGTTGACCATTTTTGTGTCGAGTTTTTGACCGTGTCGACCATTTGCACCTGTCGACATTCCTACATATCAATTTTTGTGTCGACCTATTGCCTGTCTAACTTGTGGTGTCTACCTAAACATTGCGTACCTTTTTATTGTAGATCTACAGACCGGATACCATATTTACACATTTCCCAACTGACCTCAGTGTTCTCTCCAGGCTGTTTTCTGCGGGCGCATCGCCAGGTAGAAACAGCCTGCCTCCTAGCACTTTTCCCCGCTGACCCCCGCTGTGGAACGCTGGCCTCTGAAGTGACCAGAGGCTAAAGAAGCCTCCAATCGCTACACAGGCCAGCGTTTCCAGTGATGCACTGCGCGGGTGACGTCATCCGTGACGTGAGGAGCCTGCCCCGCGCGCCTGCTGGATCTAGTTAGATCCAGTCAGCGCAAAAAAAATTCTGGGGAGAACACTGGACCTAATTTGAAGGCTCTGTCCCAGACAGGACTCTGTCTTACAGGACAGACGTTTCGGAAATAGGTCCCATTCACTGCTGCTCTGCATTGGTGTGGGCTGCATTGCATGAGTGTTTTGTTAGGGGAAGAGTGAAGCCCAGTGCTCCAGAAGCTTTGGATGTGCTGCAGTCAGAATGCTGCATCACTCCATTATGTTTGATCATAGAAAAAGCACAGATACTACACACTCTTACATACCATTTAAGGGGCATTATCTGTGAATAAAACAGAGAAATACGGCCTGGCAAAAAAAAAAAAAAAACTCATCCATGATATTTCAAAAGATGGTAAAAGATCTGATTTCTCTTGAAAATCAATACAACTTGGTTTACTCAAACATTTACTTTCTATTTTTCCATATATTTATATATAAAATATAGGGCTGCCCAACACAGAACTCTTTACAGAAAAGACAGAAATAACCACACAAAACTATTAGGACAAAAAAAAATGATTTTGTTCTCAGAATGCAGTTCCCATGGATACCATAACGACAAGAGAGGACAGGCCTCATGGAAACTGTAAACTTAAAGAAAAAAAATGATCTTAATATTACTTAAATATAAGAAAATAATATTCTCTACCGAAAAGCATTACACATCCTACATTGACAGGTTTACAACACATTATAACAAAACAGCTGCAAACATTAATTACTACATTTAGGGCCAGATTCAATTTGCCACAGTACATACTGTGGGGGCTTGTAGCAGTTCCAGGGGCTAATCAATTGCAAGCAGTGGTAAGTTCACAGGCTGCACTCACCAAGGATTTATGTTCACTCCCTCCTGAGGGTCGAACAGAATCCGTGGTAAGTAGGGCCCTTACCACAGCGAGCACGTTAACCCATAGCGCCGGACACTTAACAGAATATATAGGTTAATGTGCAAAGAAATGGGCTTGTAATTGAATAGCCCCGGCCGTTAAAGTCCAAAGCTATAAGCCCACGGTAAGTACAACGGTTAATTGAATCCGGCCTTTAGGCAGTGATGGACAGTCCCCAACCTATCCCTAGAAAGGAAGAGAGAATCCATGTGGTAGACTGCACGTCCTTTGTGCTGAGGAAAAGAACATCTCATGCTGCCCCATCTTTTAATGAAAGTCAAGGCCATGGGTTCTGCTTAGTCGGGTATAAAAACACAGTGACAGCTGTTACCTAAGGGTGTCCATACGTGATTTAATGTGTTTGAATTAATTCTAAGGGGGGAATTCAATTAACTTGCAACCGGCAACGGCATCAGAACTTGCAAAGGACTCGCACTCACTCGCAGGTTCGATCAAAATGCACTTAATTGAATTCCCCCTAAGGGCCGTATTCAATTAGCGGCAAAAACTGACATTTTTTGCAAAAAAAAACAGGCAAAAAAGCAATAGGCGAAAAGAAACTGGTGATAAGTGCGCAACTTTCGATTTTTTGGGGGTCATTTATCATTAGGGGGAGTGTCCAAAGGGTTCTGAAAGAAATCCCCACATCTTTAGGCAAAAAATAGGGATTTTGATATTTGTTTTCGCCTGGTCTGGAGAAAAAAATTCTCCAGTTTTTTTCGCCAATTGTGTTTTCGCCTGTTTTTTGTGTGAAAATATCTCCTTTTTTGGCAAAAAACGGCGGTTTGCCTACGGCAAAAAAAACCGGCTGTTTTTGCCGCTAATTGAATACGGCCCAAAGTCTGAAGGTGAGTTGCCTGCTTGCAGAGTTCTAGCAAGTGTAATAATTCACTCATATTTTGTAACATACAGTCAGGTGCATAAATATTGGGACATTGACAGAATTTTCATATTTTGGCCTCTATTCACCACCACAATGGCTTTTAAATGAAACAAACAAGATGTGCTTTAACTGCAGACTTTCAGATTTCATTTAAGGGTAATTACATCCTAATCAGGTGAACGTGTAGGAATTCCAACGGTTTCTATATGTGACTCCCACTTTTTAAGGGGCCAAAAGTAATGGGACTATCAACTCAAAAGCTATTTCATGGACAGGTGTGGGCTATTTCCTCGTTATTTCATTATCAATTAAGCAGGTAAAAGGTCTGGAGTTGATTCTAGGTGTGACATTTGCATTTGGAATTAGTTGCTGTCAATATGAGATCCAAAGAGCTGTCACTATCAGTGAAGCAAGCCATCATTAGGCTGATAAATCAAAACAAACCCATCAGAGAGATAGCAAAAACATTAGGTGTGGCCAAATCAACTGTTTTGGTGTTGCTGAGCTCTCCGATGCGGAGAGAACGTTCCAAAGACCACGGAAAACAACTGTGGTGGATGACAGAAGAATTATTTCCCTGGTGAAGAAAAACCCCTTCACAACAGTTGGCCAAATCAAGAACACTCTCCAGGAGGTAGGTGTATATGTGTCAAAGTCAACAATCAACAGAAGACTTCACAAGAGTGAATATAGAGGGTTCACCATAAGATGTAAACCATTGGTGAGCCACAAAAACAGAAAGACCAGATTCGAGTTTGCCAAAAAACATCTAAAAAAGCCATTACAGTTCTGGAACAACATCCTATGGACAGATGAGACAAAGATCAACTTGTACCAGAGTGATGGGAAGAGAAGAGTATGGTGAAGGAAAGGAACTGCTCATGATCCAAAACATACCACCTCATCAGTGAAGCATGGTGGTGGTAGTGTCATGGCGTGGGCATGTATGGCTGCCAATGGAACTGGCTCCCTTGTATTTATTGATTATGTGACTGCTGACAAAAGCAGCAGAATGAATTCTGAAGTGTTTCGGGCAATATTATATGCTCATATTCAGTCAAATGCTTCAGAACTCATTGGACGGCGCTTCACAGTGCAGATGGACAATGACCCGAAGCATACTGCAAAAGCAACCAAAGAGTTTTTTTAAGGCTAAAAAGTGGAATGTTATGCAATGGCCAATTCAATCTGAATCCGATTGAGCATGCATTTCACTTGATGAAGACAAAACTGAAGGGAAAATGCCCCAAGAACAAGCAGGAACTGAAGACATTTGCAGTAGAGGCCTGGCAGAGCATCACCAGGGATAAAACCCAGCGACAGGTGATGTCTATGCGTTCCAGACTTCAGCCTGTAATTGCCTGCAAAGGATTTGCAACAAAGTATTAAAAAGTGAAAGTTAGATTTAGGATTGTTTAGTTTGTCCCATTACTTTTGGCCGCTTAAAAAGTGGGAGGCACATATAGAAACCATTGTAATTCCTACACCGTTCAAATGATTTGGATGTAATTACCCTCAAATTAAATCTGAAAGTCTGCAGTTAAAGCACATCTTGTCTGTTTCATTTCAAAGCCATTGTGGTGGTGAATAGAGGCCAAAATATGAAAATTCTGTCAATGTCCCAATATTTATGCACCTGACTGTATGCCTAAATACAACAAACAATATGAAGTGTCCAAGTTTATGAACATGCTCCATTGTGTGGAAATACAATGAGAATTACTAAACTCTCTACTATTAGACACAAACTTATACAACTCATACTACATGCTATTTACAGTAAACAGTCACACACAGTGCATTTGTTTACGATAAACAAAGTTATTGTGTATGGTAAACTTGCAAACTCAGGCATGTTCTAACAGAAATCAAACACCACGGAAGACTACACTGTACAACAAAAACACTTTAATTTGTTTCCGTACTAAAAATAGTCAGAACTTACTAATTTGAGGTCAAGAAAAATGAATATGACTTCAGAACATTTCAATTAGCTCTAGTTTTTGAGCTACACTACTTGCGCTATATGTACTAAATAGGCAGAGAAAAGTACTTTTTTTTTTTTATTAAATACAACATAAATAAAAGTTGTTTCAGGTCAATCAATTGCAAATAAGAACACAACATACAGCAACCGAGAGTAGTGTTCCCGCTATGCTGTTTAAGTGGTAGTCGCACCCTACCTGATTTTAATAGGGCAAATGCGCCCTGCCATTTTAGCGGCGCCCCCACTAAAACAGCATGCCCTGACCCTCTGAGTCATTGAGGTGAACGATCACCGCTGGGTGATTTAACGCTGTGCATCTAGTCACCATGAAGAGAGCCGGCGGGAAATCCAGCACCTCCGTAAGTGCTGGGCATGCCACAAACTGTGACAAATTGGAGGCGTGTCACAAGAACACACCCCCTCCCGAGCTGGCCATGTCCCCTTTTCGGGAGTACTCATGCTCAAAAGATCCCCAAGTGCCCTGCCCGACCTGCAGTCTAGCGGGAACGCTACGAAAGCACTCTCTCAAATAGTGGCCTATTCATGAATGCGTTTAAACCCCAATATTGCATCATACATTGAGCCATGTACCAAACCCACAGAGACTATCGCGGAACCACATGGTGTTTCTATGTTCACTTCCGCAGTAACGTAATAGCGAGTGTCCCCATGTATGCAGGTCACACCAACAGTATTCCCCTTACGCTTCAAGGGGTTCACCAGCTCAACTTTCATAAGTATAACCAGGCTACCAGAATCTAACAGAGCCTCTACTCTGTTGCCTTCTACAGTGAGTACACACGTGCTTATCTGTCTCAGCCTGCCGGTCACAAGTACAGGCTGGCAGTGCAAAGAAAGACCCCCTGCGGTTGACATGAGCAGCATCACATTGCATAGGTTCAGAGGTAAGTGAACAATTAGCCGCAATATGGCCGAAGCCACCACATCGGAAACACTGAATCACATTCTAATCTAGTATTTTACAGGGAAGGAACCTTCCTGGCCTGGTTGGCCTGTCTCCAGGTTCCTCACCGTCAGTCTTAGGTACATTCCATCGCCCAGCATCCTTCTCCTCTGGAACAGTCTTACCAGTGCCGATGGGAGTTCGCCGTTGCGCCATCGGGGCTCGGTGGGACAGACTCAACAGCTCCTCAGCTACCACGTTCCTTTCCACCAGTTCAACTAACTGGTCTGCGGACTAAGGGTCTGCATGGCTCACGCACTTGCGCAGAGTTGCAGGTAGCGATCGCAGATACCGGTCCATCACAACTCTTTCCACGATCTGTGGTCCTGTCAGCATCTCGGACTGTAGCCATTTTCTGATTAGATGGACGAGGTCATGCATCTGTGAGCGTGGAGGCTTTTCCATTTGGAAAGCCCAACGGTGGACTCGTTGGGCACGTACAAATGTGGTGAATCCCAAGTGAGTTGGGAGCTCCCGTTTTAGTTTTACATAGTCCTTTGCATCAGCCAGGCACATCATAGGCGACCTTTTGTGGCTCTCCAGACAGGAAGGGTACCACAAGACTTACCCACTGTTCCTTGGGCCAACTCTCCCTTTCTGCGGTTCTCTCAAAGGCCGTAAGATACGCCTCAACATCATCACTTGGAGTCATCTTCTGTAAAAAATGACTGGCGAGTGTGGGTTGGAGGGTCAGTGGAAGCATTTCCAGACCGGGCTACCAGGTGTTGTACCATCTCCTTTATGGCCTGGCTGTTTTCCACTATGGCAACTTGCTGTTGCCTCAGGGCTGCCTCCTGAATTTTGTTGGTTTTCTGCTGAGCTGCCGTAGCTTGGAGCAAGGCCTTAACAATGTCCTTTATGTTGTCTTTAGGTGTAGGATTGAAGCAAAACCTGGCTTCTCTAAGCATCTATCGATGCCACCTTCATGGACTTCACAGAACACAAGTTGATATCCAACACACCAAATTGATGTCTGTCACTTCAAATTTTAAATGTAGAATTTTTTACTCTCGCTGCAATTTTCAGCATGCATTGCCCGCTTTATCCACCAATTGTGATATGATCGGGGTAGGGGGTCCCTCTCCTGGGGTAGATGGACACCTCCTTACACACAGCAGCCAGGAAACAGCACTCCAGTCGTGAGGTTTGGAGCAAACTGGTCGGCGCCAGTTTTTTTTTTTATTTATTAACAACAATAAACAAAACAAAATAAATTCCTAGCCCGTCTGGGCTCTAGCTAGACAGTAGCTTCCCTCACTACAGAACACTAAAACAAGTTCACATCCACAATACCTTCAGGTTTGTATCAAACAGTGTCTCAGAGCAAGCTAACCTGCAAGCCTGCTCTCCCAGGTGTGAAACACTGCACCAAGACATTACACAGCTTTTATGAGCCACTTCCAGGTGTAATCACTCATTAGCCTGCTCTCAGGCTGAAAGGCCTAACACCTGAAATGGTCCTGTGGATGGAGCCCTCCCTTCTCTCTCACATCCACACCCCCAGTACCCATTATCCGTTTTTTACCAAAAGCCGACATCTGTTTGGTAAAACATACTTTTCCTGGGGGTTTAAAACACCTGACAAAAATCGGGGACACACATACACACCACACCTAACTTCTCCAGTACTTCTATCACAACATATAATCAATAGTATTGCCTTTGTACAGATTATATTTCCACTTAGAACAAATGCTTAGACAAGTATGGGAACTAACAGTACAACAAGGCATCTTTCCCGGCATAGAAGAAATCAGTGCCAAGTGCCTGAAGCAAGAACATGATGGCTTGCTGAACTTCAGTCTGTTGCGATTCGCCTTTCACCCAGGTGATTCTTCAATGGTCCAAAGAGATGAAAATCACTCGTTGCCAGGTCAGGGCTGATGGTCCAGTACCTCTCAATGGTAGCGCCGTGCTTGACTGGCCGGATTGCTAGTCATCTTGAACGTCTGTCCTGCAGTTATCAAAGGCAGTGCACCAAATCCAAACCTGATTCAGTGACATGACATTATCATACACCTCGACTAGTCGGAGCTGAATTTCTGCTGCAGATGTGCCCTTTAGCCGCAGAAATCTGATCACACTTTAATGTTTGACCAGGTTTCCACTAGCCGTCAACATACAACCGATATTGGGACAGTATGATTTGTAGGAGGCATAGTCTAATGTCCATGAGGGGAAGCAGTGGTCTACCTGCTCAGCCCTGGCGGGAAATAGAACACATTATACAAGTGAGAAGTCTTGTTACCGTATTGAACCACCGTGATATGAGTGAAAGTTAAAAAGAAATGCGCCCAATAGTGTAGTATTACAGATAAATGGTTTTAGTGCCCAACATAAATTGTGTGTACCAAATAAAAGTGTTTCAAAGACTTATGCGATATCCAAAACGAGAACAAGGAATCTTGGTGCCATCAGCCGCAACACCTAACTTGTCATATGAAAACAAACTTTAAAGGGGCTCAATATAGGCCCATGAGAGGAAACAATATAGTGTAGTACTTTCTGTCTCACAACAGTAGTAGACAATATAGTTGCGTACCAGATGACACAAAGTATAGCATGTAGTAATTTATTCCTGGATGTTTTCTGTAGATAGAGCGCGCGAGAGATACACATATATATAGCAGCACGGTGGTACTCTGGACAAATTTGTAATGAAGAGACTGGAGCCCAAGGTATGTAATCAACATTTCAACGCTTTAATTGTGCGTTTTAGACAGGATACAAACCACAAATGAACCTAGACGACATTTAAGTGCAGAGCCACACCCAGGAATACCCACCCCAGTCACCACACAAGGTGGTCAGGGGAGCTTAATTACTAACTAAAGTGCATTCACTTCTGCATATGCAGTTTACAAAATACATATAAACATGCATAAATATCAATACCAAGGACTAAAACATTCCATGTAGCAAATAAATGTTTCATAATATTACAAAAATTTACTCAATAAAACACAGATAACATAGCTTCAATACATCATCTGGTTATATAGCAATGTATAAACATCCAAAAGGAGTCTGGCAATGAAATGACAGACATTAGTTAGAGGAAGCATTGAAGACCAAATGCTTCATTTAACCCTTTCGGGGCTAGTGACAAATGAAAAATCCGTCGTGCTTCCCTTTGAAGCAGTAACCTAGCCTGATTACCACCTCTTACAGAGATCGGTATATGATCAACTATTGTGTATTTAAGTGCCGGCAAGGGCTACGTTCAGTATCCCGATGATTAGAATCCTGATGCCGACATCCCGAAGGTAAGTAGCGGGGTTGGGGGGAGTGATAGTGTTAGGGGTAGGCACTAGGGGGGGGGGAGGGGAGGGAGAGTTTGGTTTAGGGTGCGAGAAGGGGGGGGAAGTTTGGTTTAAGATCTAGTGGGGGAGGTTGGGTTCAGTCACTGGGGAGGGTGGATTAGGGGAAGGGGTGGTCGAGGGTTGGGATACCTACTGACAGGTGTCAATATCCTAATCCTGTCAAGATGACAGCGTCGAGGTTTTGACCTCCAGAATCCCGAGCGCCGGCATCCTGTACCCATCCCGCTGACAAGTTCAAGAAAATGAACAAAAAGTATGGCGGTCACTCATATCAGCTTAATGACATAGCACAGGTGCTTGTAAAGGGCGGGGTTTACACTGAACCACAGAAATTGATATATTTGCAAATGTATGTAACAAATACCTCTGAATCTCTATTATCATGTAGGATTTAAGTATTTTTGTTAATTTTGCTGCAGTGTGCTGGAGGGAAAATCCCATTTCTTTCTAAGTTGAAGAAACTGTCTAGATCAAGGGGTCTTCAACCTTTTACACAGTGTGGGCCACAGTAAAAAATTCAACGAAGCCCGAGGGCCACTAAGCTATACGCCACACAGTAGCACAATCTTGATTCACCCAATTCACATTACACCACAGTCATGTCCCTTATTCAAGTATGACACAGCAGTGCCCCTTATACACAATGCCCACAGTAGTGCCCCTTATGCACAATGCCCATAGTAGTGCCCCTTACACAATGCCCCTTATGCAGTGCCCCCAGTAGTGGTAGTGCCCCTTATGCAGTGACTACAGTGGTAATGCCTCTTATGTAGTGCCCCCCAGTAGTGTTGCCCATTATGCAGTGCCCACAGGGGTAATAACTCTTATGTAGTGCAACCAGTAGTGGTATTATCCCTTATTCAGTGCCCCCAGTAGTGCTGCCCCTTATGTAGTGCCCACTATGCAATGCCCCCAGTAGTAGTGCCCCAGACTACTACTACTCTTAAACCCCGTTCTCGCGTCTGCTGCCTCCGTTCCGCCCGGCTACTCTTCTGTCTGAACTATGGGAGAGACATCATGATGTCTATCCCATAGTGCACTGCACACACTGCCGGAGCTCAGGAGTGAGATCCAGCCTCCGGCTGGCAGTGCAGGTAGGGAGCCAGGCGCCCGCTGGTAACAAAATCTCAGCGGGCGCCCGGCAAATGAAACTTGTTGGCTGGCTGCGGGGAACAGCTCCCCCCTGTCGGCGGGCCACGGCTTGAAGACCCTTGGTCTAGATACAGGCTGGTCACTTTTTTCCTTCTCATGCACTTGTCTAATAGCACTACTATGGAGCGTCATTCGCTCTTTAAACATACACTCCGTTTTCCCTACATAAATGCTACTGCACAGACATATAATCATATTACAAATTTAGATGTACAAGTAAGATGACGTATTTTAAACAGTATCCTTCATGTTGTGGGTGATTAAGCATGACACTCGGGGGACATAGCGACAAGTAGTGCAATTAAGGCACCTGAAGCAGCCAGTTCGAGTTAGTGTCCGCTGTCCAGTTTTAATGATCTGCCACATTGGTGTCACATCAGTTTTCATCAACAGATTCTTTACATTTTTACCACGTCTGTGCTATGCAAAATAGTACTGTGATTAAGGGCTTTCAAATCCCTATCACTTGATATTATTGGCCATAATTTTTATATCACTTCCCTGATTGAAGTAAGTCACCCAAAAGATAGTGTTGAATTTAACATCTCTATCCACTGATTTTAATTGTATTTCATGCGATTTTTTTTTTTATTTTCAAACCATGGGTGTCATTCAGACCCACTCGCAAGCGGCAGTACGCTCGCAAGTGGGTCGATGTTCCCCACTGCGCATGACGGAGGGAGCTCCGTCGTGCGCATGCGCAAGACCCGGACTGCGACAGCCAAGCTGTCGCTCCGGGTCTCGCATCAAAGGGGGCGTGCTGTCGATGGTGACTGACAGCAAGCCCCCTTTGGTGGGCGTGCCTGCCAGACAGAGGCGTTCCCATGGGAACGCCTACCGTCTGAAGCCGGCCCCACTGACATCACTAGTGATGTCAGTGGGAGTGATTTTGGCTCTGATAGAGCCCAAATCACTCCAGGGCTTGTGGCTGGGAAACCCTACCGCAGGGTTTCCGTCGCAAGTCCGATGGTCGCGATGGTCAAGACCATCGCGACCATCTTTTTGGACGCTCGTATATGTTGTGGGTGGTGACCCACAGCTATACGAGCATCCAGGAGGACGCTCCATTTTAATGGAGGAGGGCCCTGATTCACAGCGAGCGCTCTGGTCAGAGCGTCCGGCTCTGAATCAGGCCCAATATCCTCTGTTGTAGTAGGGTTTGTTTAGCATAACCCCTCTGTTCAAATTTCGTTATCATGGTGTCTAATTGGGAAATTACTCTCTCTCTGTTTCTGTTAATCCTGCAAACCTGTAAAAATTGCGAGTAAGGTAAACTGTACTTTAATTAAGCTGGATGGAAACTTGTACTGTGGAGCAAGTTGTAACGGTCTGTGGGTTTAGAAAAATTAGAAGTAGTTATCATTGCATTTTCCAACATGATTGTTACATATAGATAACTTGTTACTCCAGGATGTCAAATGAAGTTAACTAACAGGATGTTCTAAACTATTGTGGGTTTCAAATAACTCTTGTAACAAATCACCTGCACTTTGTTTCGTCTTGATCCGTCAAGTTAAAGGTGAGCAATAAAAACAACAAAATGTATTGATTTTAACAAAATCAGCTTTTAACATGTGAAAGTGTTTTTACACTGTGTTTCCGAAAAGTTTAAAATAAAACTTCCTGTCCATGGTTAGGCAATATATATAAATGAATAGGTCATGTGCTAAGAGTATTATGTAATTATAATAATGCCATCTGCAAAAGCAAGAACTAGCAGTTTCATCATTAGTGACACTTCTTCACTGCATCGTTGTAGAAAAACTGGACTCCACACACTATCTAATGTAAATGCCATCATGTAGAATTGGGAATACCTGACCACTCCCCTCTCACTATTGGTGCATACTCAAAAAGGGAAAGTCAGCAAACCAGTATAACAAGTGGCAAGTTCTACCTCTAAAGGACAGGCTAAGTGTATACATATAGCTGCAAGAAACAAACTAAAGGTAATAATATAGTCAGTATTTGTATGAACACACACACACACACACACACACACACACACAGTACTGAAGTCATTAAATATAATCCTAAATGTTTTAAAAATGTTTTTTTTTTTTTTTTTTACTTTAATCTGCACATCCCTGACAGCAATACATATTAAGCTGGGACAAAATAAATCTATCCTAGTTATTTTAGATAACAAACGCACCAAAAAAACCATGCATTTGATTTAAGGCCCCCACACATGAAGCAATACAGCGGTCGTTCTGACGGATTGGAACGATATCACAGCTATATCGTTCCGTGTGTGGGTATATCGTCCACTGCGCGCGCCCATGGGGTCGTCCGTCGCTCCTCCAGATCTTTCTGCATGCAGAAGAGATCTGGAGAATAGACGGACAATCCCATGCAGGGGGGGGGGGGGCATATCAGGGACCTGGATCGCACAGTGCGGTGACTGCCTGATATATGTCAGCCGACGGATCACAAAGCTGGGTGCACGTCACACCGTGTATGGGGCTCTTTACACACGTGTTCATGTTATTTTATTTACAAACATATACAGTCTATTCTGCTTATAAAAAGTCTGTCATATAAAGTAAAACACAGGAAAAGAAAAGCTTTATGTATTTTCAACAATCATGTAAGAGTGCATACAACTTGTATTTGTGATAGTAAATCTCAGCAATGGAGGACACACCTGTTATGCAAAGCAGATTTCTACAATTGCCTTTTGCATCATTTCCTCTTAAACTAGGAATGTACATAGTACTTGATTTGGTTTGGGAAAGAGCCCAAAGGGAGGCTGTTAAGATTAGCTTCCTATGACTGCGCAGGTCAGCAAGTAGTCCACACATTCTCCAAATTATTTTGGTACCTCTATGTAAATGAATAAAACCACTCACACAGACAACATTAACATATTGTAAGGACAGATACAACACACAAAACAGAAGTTAATGTGCTAGGATACTGGGAGTACTTTTATATTAACATCAGTAGCTAAAACATGTTACAGTATGGTTACTTTGGTGTGAAAGAAAATGAATGGGAAATTACCATTCATTATTGGCATATAATGTTACCCTTTAACAAATAATGCCTTTGCCACCCTAGTGCTACTGCCTGCACTTACAACTGAGAACAGTGCTATTGCCATACTGCTTTGACTGTATCGTACAATGAAACGCACACAATTATTACAGGTCAGGATACAGATTATGAGCTTTTTAAGGGCTGACTTCTATTAGTGAATCAAATAAATAGTCCCCTTTCCATAACATCTGGAGAGCAACCACTTGCCGATCACTAAGTGGCATGTACTTTACTGTCATCACTTTTCTTGTATATAAAGAGTCAACCAAAAGAACAATCTACGCACAACAAAGACAAACAAATGTCTACTTTTCGGACCTTTGTGCAAACAGGAGATATTAATGGTGCGTGCAGTTACTGATGGATTGATGCATTGTGGGTAACTACTTAATACTTTAACCTGCCTGGAAGGTTTTTTTTTTCCTAATTCTGTATAGTAAATGCAAATCGAGTTTTAGGGGTCTATGCAATAATAATTGTGGAACTGCTGTGATTATCATCTACCCATATCGCAGGGGATATTTTCATTTTTAATGAAAATATCCCCTCTATGTACAAAGGGAAACTCGCACGGACAGCAGTTGCAGTAACCATTGTCCCTGAGAGTTATATCCCTGGCAAATTGTAAAAGTCTTCCACATTTGTGAAAAACTCCTCCAGGGGAAGTTGACACTGCGCATGTGCATAGCGTCAGCTTCCGGAGCCAGCCGGGGGCTGCGAGATAGAGATCTCTCCTGCTCCTGGAGCCTCCATTAAAGCAGTTTGCACCATCTGAAGATGGTGTAAACTACCAGGGCCAAACTCCGAAAAGCTTAGATTTTTGGAGTTTGCTACATGTTGGTCAGATTGTAGACCCCATCTTATATATAAAATGTAATTGGTCTGTTTGTCTGGTTATGCATTTGGACACCCCTGCACTGATTGGGATGAAACCAATGCGAGGTGGTCCAGTTGGATTCTGGCCAGGTTTTAGGGGGGTTAGGGTCCCGGTTGGACCTCCCTTTGGTGTACGCTGGACAGAACTTTGACCTGGGAAGCCTGTTCTGAGCCTTACACTGGATGGATTTGGACGAAAATGTCAGAGTGGTAACACTGGATCCCAGAAGACATACTGCACGGTTGAGGTCCCATTCAGAACTCTCGTTGATTTACGCTAAGCAGAACTTTAGAACTTTGACCCGAGGAGCCTATTCTGGGCCTCCCACTGGAAGGATTTGGATGAAAACTTCACAGAGTGGTGGCAATGGGGTTAGGTTTAGGGTACAGGGAGGGGGAGGTTAGGTTTAGGACTGGGGGGGGGTTAGGTACAGGCACCGGGGAGGGTTAAGGTAGGGAGAGGGTTAGGATATCTACGAAAGGTGTCGCTATCCTAACCCTGTCGAGATGCATTCGCCCATTTGAGTTTTCGCCTCTCCTGCAATGGAATAGGGCAAATCGCGGGGACGTGCATGCCACAAATTCACATCCCAAACAGGCGGAAAGTACAATAGGAAAAAAGTTTCCGACTCTTCACGTCTAATTGAATATGGACATATGACTCCAAAAGAGGTATGCATAATGGCAGAGCTAGCAGAGTAGGGTAACAGTTGATGTGTAATTGTTCATGTGAAGTATCTTTGCAAAAGCTTTCATAATGAATTGAATTGGGGACATTCTGAAGGTGATGGCCGACTATAGTGACCTATGCACAAACTACTTAACCTGCTCAAGATGGGCAAACAAATCTATGGCCCATATGGAACACAGGACAAGCAAACAAATCTATGGCAAAGTTATATTAGATGTTCCTCTGAATTGGAGGTCATTTTGGGTCCATGGAAGCAAAGGTTAAAACTTTCCCGCTGGAGAAAAGCACTATATATATAGAAATTATTATTATGTCAGTGAAAAGGGGTTGTATACACATCTCAAAAGAGGTCTGATTTTACCCCTAAAAATTAAGCATGCGATGTAGATATAATGATGAAAGTGTGTATATACATGGAAAAATACAGATATCTTAAGCAATTTTAGAGGAGTTCCAAGCTTGCTGTGCCTATCTGGCAAAAAAAATTAAAAATAGACACTGTGATATCCTAGGTGTGAGACTTATGTAAATATCCATACTCTGGCAAATGTAGATATTGTAAATAAAGGAGCTGTAGATCTGGTTACAGTTTCTGTCTTTGCTCAAATATGCTATGGATGCCAGCAATATGGCTTATAGTTTGAGGTATGCTCAAATACTGACTTCAAGGATGAAGGTGAACAGATTATTTTTAATTTATGTTATTATATACATTTCAGAAAGCCTGATTTCTGCATGAGATAATTAATATTAACATTTCCACCAAATAATGAAGACCTCCAAAGAGCAACATGAATACTGTTACATCACCGACTCACGGCCATCAATTCTAAGGAGAGTACCAAGGTCTAAAAATACATTGTGCTTCTAACATTGTATACAAGTAAAATATACAGAACATTAGGTACAAAATAAGACAAGGACCATGCACAAATCATTAAACATTTTGCTTGTAAATGTAATATTTTATGGATGATAGAAATACATTGCCAGGTAAGGGAAAATAAGTGACAAAAAAAAACAACAATCTAATGAGTTTATTGCTGATGCAACTCTCTCATACTAGACTGTAAACACGTACTCTTAGAGGGGTATTCATTTATTGGTCATGTCTACAAGGTGCCAGTATTCAGACTGATTCTCCTAGCGAACACCAACATCACAGATTTTACTTCACACCCATTTTCATTTCACACAGATATTACTTCTGGAAAATCTGCTATGTTAGGGTACCGGTAATTATGGGTGATGTACACAGCCCCACTTAGAGGAGGTAAATGTGGCTCTACTCAAATTAGTTGTGAGGTCAAATCAAAATCGGCCCCTCGTAAGTGTGGCTTTATGACGTACAGTACCTTTGGACTTCCTGATAGTTGTTTGAAGCCTCTTTGAGCTGCAAGCAAAAATGTGCGAGTCCAGGCCGCAAACTGTGCATAAATGTGTGTGTAATAGTTTCCTCAACACAGGGACTGTTATCTACTATTAAGAAAACCTGTGACTTATATATAATGTTTTACCCTGGGTGGATTTCCACAATTTGGGAGCCATGCTTAAAATATTAGAATTAAAAATAACCCCAGCTGTTCTGCAGTTTTCCGTACAGTGAAAGGGGCTGCAGTCACCATGTCAACAGTCATGATGTTAACATTGTTGAAATGTCAACATGGAAAACTATGCCAACAGCAGAATGTCAACATGATATCAATGTCAATATGTAGAAAGCAGACATCTGAAAAGTACACATGTAGAAAGACAACATCCTGTAAAATGCTGACATCCTGTAGAATACCAACATTAGGTTAAGGCTGCGGGGTAAGTGTAAAGTGGGTACACTCTAGGACGACAGATCAGCCTTACGGTCGATCCACCATCCTACCAGACGACTGGTAAGTGCACACACACTTAGCAATAGTCGGACAGATATGTCGTGCCTGACATCACAACTGGGCGGGCATTTACATGTGCCTGTCCAATTGTGATTCACCGAAGGCCTTTGCAGCAAGTGTATGGGTGGTCGGCTGAGTGCCCTTACACACAGCATGATGTGCCGATATATCTGCAGAAATATAATCGGCCATATGTCTGAACCTCGTCGTTCGGACAAATCTCTGCTACCCACTCACCAACGCGCCCGTGATATATCGGCCTGTGTGTACCCAGCATAACTGTTAGCAATAAGTGTTAGCGTACCGGTACAAATCTGACAGTGCCAGACCTGGAAAACACCGTTGCAGCGCTTGAGCTGAAGGCAAGTTAATGCCACACCGCCGGGACCCACTGTTTTGCCTACATTCTGGTTACTGTCAACAATCTAAACATGTTGCTGTTAGGACCATGTAGACGGTCTCCTGTCGACAAAACATACCTAACACAGTGAAAGTGCTAGGTAATTTTTGCATGAGAGTTATTTACTTTAGACAGCAGCAATCAGTAATTTTTTTTTTTGCTGGATTTCTGAACCAAAATGAGTCAAATGTATATTGGGAAATGTGACACACACACACACACACACACTAAAAGGTGAGGCTATTCAAAAGTTCAGTATATTAAAAGACAGATCATGCCCAACAATGACCGACTTGGACAATAATACACTGATTGGCCAAATTATGACGACCACCAGGTGATTTTATGCAAAGTAGCTATGCCGCAGATAATGCCGACTTAGGATGTCTAAATCTGTTTATAAGCAAAAAGGTGAAGGTATGCAGAAACTAATGAAATGAATCACTCATGAAATAATGGGTAGATGGTGCTGTCTAACGGACTTTGAATATGGAATGATTGTTGTCGCTCGCAGAAGCTGTGCTAGCATTAGCAAAATGGCTGCACTGGTACATTACTAAAAGTGTACACAGAGTAGACCAGAGGATAAAAAAAAACTGGGTCTGAGCAGGCGGCCTGAGGTCGTAAACGGCTACTGGATGCTCGAGTGGAAAGAAAAATGGCCAGACTTGCGCACTCCCACAGATGGGCTAAGCACTCCCACAGATGGGCTAAGGGCATCAAGTTACAGATAATCTGAATCAGGGACCATTTAAGACGGCCTCTAAACAAATAGGATGTCACACATTACATCATATGGGCTACAAGCAGAAGGCCTGTCCGTACGCCATCGCTATCTGCTGTAAACAGGGTGAGACGCCACCAGTTTGCTCAGGAACACATGAATTGGACAGTAAATGATTGGAAACATTTTCATCATGCAGATGGTAGGGTGTGGCTTTGGAGACAACAGCATGAAAGCATGGATCCTTCTTGCATCATCATCACCACTCTCCAGGCTGGCGGAGGCAATGTTATGGTCTGGGGCACGTATAGCTATAGCCATCTCAAGTTTTACGGGGTGTGACGAGATCCGGCTGCAGTATAGTTCTTGATCTATAGCAGCGAGAGAGTTAAGAAACCACTAGCAGAACTGTCACCATTGCAAGGACAATGCCAGGTATCCCATCTCCCGTTCCCTTACTATTAAAAAACTAAAGCAGAGTCCTCTACTGAACATTCACCAATCCAGAGCACCTGCAGTAAACACCCAGTTGGGGCTATTCCGCACCAGGCCTGCACATGCTCTTAGAAGTAGACAACTCCGCTCTGCACTTTGCTATAGGACATGGCGATACACTGTTCCTCCCCTGTAAAAAGTGTATGAACCAGGCATCAAAGTCTGGAAAATATTACCCAGGACTAATGTATCGTGCTGTTCCATATGTCTGTACATCCAAGTGTCTTAAAGAAGACTGTCATTGTATTAATAGCACTATTTTCGTATTGTAGCTCTTGGAAATCTCATGTAACCAGATCACAGAGTTTCACCAATAACAGCTGGAAATGAAAGTATGACATTTACATTAACACCTGAAGATGTGATCACAAACCTAAGCAAACAAATACATGTGCTCCAATTGATGAACACAATACATCTAGCACCTAATTACAATCTAAATGAAAGTATTCTTCAATTGAGATTCTTAATAACTATTCAGACAAAAAGCCATTTAAGCAGCAATTCTAAAAACAGTTTTTTAGTCTACAATATCCTATAATTGTAAAGAACTAGCATTGGATAAAAATATCCACTCATTATGCTTCAAAAGATACTGGTTAAGTGCTGTACCACATTACTTGGCATGACTACAAATCACATCAATGATATCCTGTACTTGAAACATGAAAGTCTCTAAAAATAGATTGAATCATCACAAAGAAAACATAAGTACAAGGTCACAGATCGTGAAAGCAACAATCCTGTACCAGGCTTCAGCACAATAGAGGACATTGAAAAAATGCATAGAACATCAACCAAACATTTCACATGATAGTTGTACAAATTTGCATGCATTGGACAACAGTCACAATAGGACTACAAATAGGGCTTCTTACCATGACTGTGGATGATCCCTGGGCTGAGTGTGGCCTGGACTAAATCTTTTGTCGGAGACAGATAAGCGTCTTTACCCTGGCGCTGGTTCATTTTCGCCAGATGTGTCACTGGGGAATCATCGCTGTTTGTTACAACATCTGAAAGTAAAACAAGAAAATCAAAAACTATTTACAACAATTAATAGAATACTGTAATATTCTGGGGAAACACAGTAATTATGTATGGTGTAATAAAATAACAGCAATTTAGTTCATATGTGGATTCTGTGATCTCAAATGTACCAACATGGTCTATTGGGTTTGCACCCTTCTGCTTCATATAAACATTAATTTGAAAGGCGATAAGCTAGATGAAAATCAATTGATGTTAACAGGGTGTTCTGAGCAGTGGGTTGGGTGAAAAGCCGACGCCGGAAGCCCAAGCAGCAGAATGTCTTGGCAGGTAAGTATGCTAACCCTACCCTTCTCCCCCCCCTAACCCTCCCTTAGGGGTACCTAACCCTAAACCCCCGGGGTGGTGCCTAACCTAATCCCCCCTTCCCGCAACCTTAACCTAACCCTCACAGGGGGGTTGCGTAACCCTAACCTCCCCCCGGGTGGTGCCTAAACCTAACCCCCCCCGCCCTACCTCTAGCCCAACCCTAACCCTCCCCCGGGGGTGCCTTAACCGGACCCTCCCCTCCCGCGGCTAACAGCTTACCTAATCACTTACTTTCGTTTGGGAAGCTGTCTGTCAGGATTCAGTCATCAGGCTAAAGATAGGCGTCGGTTTTTAGATGCCTATCTTTAGTACTAAGGCATATATTCAATTAGAGGCGAAAAGTCGGAAAATTTTTGCCTGTCCGACTTTCCGTCTCCTTCACCTGTTTGAGGCGGAAACCTTACGCGCACGTCCCCACTTTTCTCCCTATTCAATTCCTAAACAGGCGAAAACGGAAAGTGGCGAATGCGGAACAGGCGGAAATTACTGTCAGAATTGAGGAAATCAGTCTGTACCCCCAAAGATGCACTAACATAGGGAATCAATGTAGAGGTGTGTTAATAGCCCTAATAAAATAGTTTGGGGTACTTTAGTTTAAATTGCTTCTTATTAGCGTCTTTGCAAAAGTGGTGAAGAATGGCATAAAGCAGTATTTTTTTGGTGAAAATAGGTAGTCCAGTCAAATTTGGGGTACTTGAAAATGGGTGCAAGCATATTTTTAGGTTTCTAAAGTGAACTTTTAAAAAACATCAAAAAAAGCACCTGCAATCCTAAAAACACCTGACCCATCCTTGCAGACCCCCAAGAAGTCTATTTCGCTAGTTTTTATGTTTGTCCCCCCACTTTTTCGCCCCCAAAATGAAAATACTTTTTTGGGGTGTTCTGAGGTAAATATTTGTAAAAAATGTGTTGATTTGTCCTTTGAGGGCTGTCCCAAAGGTTCTGAGTCGTTTCCCCACTTTTGCAGCCAAAAATAATGATTTTGCACTTTTTTTCACCTGCTATTCATAGGAGATACTTTTCCGCCTATTACAATGCATTGAGTTTCCGCTTAGGCGAAATCGTCCTGGATTTGAATATGGAGATACTTTGAACACAGGCGAAAAGTCATCCGCGGAAACATCTCAAAACGGCACTTTTGCCTCTAATTGAATCCGGCCCTAAATCGGGATTCCGTCAGATGGCTTCCCATGCATTGGGATTCTAACTACATCCCCTGACCAGCACCTAAACCAAGCGTACGTATATACTGTGCCACATCTAGATAGAGCAAAAGATATAAGAGAAAGATAGCGGAATCACCTAGGATTCCATCATCACAAAAATGGTCCAAATCAGTGTCAATTTACGAGTATTTAGCGAAAAGGTTCTGCGACACGTTAATAAAGCTATAAAAATTGTATAAAATGTGCCGGTCACCCCTGTCAGTTTTGACATCATTTTTTCCCTCTTTGTTTCCTAATTTCTTTACCTTTTTTAATGGATCTTTCTATTTGAAGCGCATACACTGTTGGTCCTGGTTTCATATACTGTGTACCTGACTTTCTATTTTTATCTTACATTCTGTAATTTCGCTGATATACCAAATTATATTGAATATTGTACAATTCATATGTTGCTTCCTTCCTGAATAAAAAGTTTAACAAAAATTCAAAAATATTCAGATTATTCATTAGTTGTCTTTTTCTTACTATAGAAAATGAGTAAATCAGAAACATCACTAGTACGAGAAGAACTGAGAAGGGAAACAAAGGTCATAACTATCAAAGTAACAGAAAAACAAAAAAGTACATTATCATTATTTTAATTCCCATATTTGTCATATGGTGGATCAATTACATGTTGCTTAAATCCACACAATATTTTACAAACTTATATTTAAAAAAAAATCCACAGTAGACAAGTTAAACCCTACAATGGAAGATTTGGGGGGAGATGTGTCAAACCTTCTAAACAGGAAAAGTTGCTTATAGCAACCAATCAGCTTTTACCTCTCATTTTATAGAATGTACTTGATAAATGATAGCTAGGTGCTTATTAGTTGCTATGGGCAACCCCACCACTTTATAAAGTTTGATGCATCTCTCCCAGAGTATGAAATATATATTATGGATGGGGTAAGGTGTTGCCTCCATCCCCCAAATGGATACCAATGGATTCTTAAATACATTTGATACAAGTGAGCACTTTTTGTACCACTAAAGCAGGGGTGGGGAACCTTTTTTCTGCCAAGGGCCATTTTGATATCTAACACATTTGCGGGCTAGGTGCAGGCCACGCCCCCTCCGTGTGACGTCACACGGCGGCGGGGCAAAATCGCCGGTGATTACAGCAATGCCTGGAGCATCCTCATACACATACCTCTCCATACATACATAAGACACACACCCACACCCCCACCCATACATACAGGAAGATGTAAGGGCAGCAGTGTTACCATTTGAAGCATCCCAAGGACGCTCCAGATGGCACTGCTGCATAGATTCTGGCTGCAGGGTGCCATTCTAGGCACCCTGCTAGCCAGATGAGGCTAGCAGAAAAAAACTCAGAGCCAGACCAAAGTGATTCCGTGGGCCTTATAAGGCCCCCGGGCCTAAGGTTCCCCATCCCTGTACTAAAGATTTAGAATTCTTTTTTACTTTTTGATCAAGAAGCTTTGAAACGGTTGATTTGTATTTTAGCCAATTACATAAAATTTTAATAAATCTACTGTATATAATAACCTGCTAAAGTCTATTCTGTCTTCTGTATGCATGCACAGCGGGAGCTGGGGTGCAGGAGAGTATTCTAGAGGTGAGGAGCAGAACAAGCTAGCATCATGTCTAGCATCATTGTTCTCATATGATAAACAATCACTCCTCCATTCAACATACCATACAGCACCAAGCCCCCCAACATTCCAAGTAATATGCCAGTTGACTGCCCCATACTTTAGCATAATTTCAGTTATACATAATAACTTTACATACTAAAATTCTCTTTTATCGCTATGGTTTCCAAAGAATTTCAGGACTCTAGATGTGGCAATTCATAGTACTAGTTTGACTACAACCACACAGATGAAAATTGTTTGAGCCTAATACATGGGAAAGCTTTGTAGATATACTAGAATGCGAATATATACTGTATATAACCACACTGTTCTTCATTCCCTCCATCATGTGTCTACACTTTAATGTTAAGAACCTGCATGCATTAAAAACCCTTGCTCACCTGGGTTACAGCTAGACATGGTTATTTTTAGGTTGGATCACAAGTTTTATCCCTGGAGCATCAACCTTGGGCCCTTGTGACAATTATTGCATTAAATCAAGAGCTCAAAAATGCAGAGTCATTAAGAAACCAGTGAAGTGTTGTCCATGGCGTGAGAAGAATGGAAGCACACATGTATGCTCCTCAAAAGGTCACCAGCTACATTTATTACACTTATAGCAAGACAGGCATGATATTCAGATAATGTAGACATATATTCTAATAATGACAAAATAATAAAAAGTCACTTAAAGGAAAGCAAAAACAAAACTAGTATATAACTAAATAAATGAAACAATTAAATTTACTTTCATAGAAATAACCTAATTATTATGGGGGAAGGGCATAGGCAACCCTTGGAACTAGTGCTACAAGATCGTACTCAAAGATATTTTGAGAGACACCAATGGGTTAAATTCCTCTATCACATGCACTTCTCCTTCCCTCTTACCCCACCCACCTCCTTCTGTCACAGAGGAAACCTACTTGGCATACTAGACTCCTTCCAAACTGGAGCGTGCCTGGGACTCTAGTAAGTGGAACCTGGCAGCATCTTGTTCGCAGTCAATAACAGTACAAAATGCCAAAGCATGTCTTCATCTCCAGACTACAAATTATCACCCTAATCTATGAAAATTATCTTTAAAAAAAAAATGGAGATACACAATTGCCAGCCATCAGATGCTCTGATCTGAGTCTTGAAGCTTGCTGATCACAGGCGGGTGGGAAATGGAAATGCCACAGCAGGGCATGGCACCAGTGACGCCACTGTCAGTGTATCGTGGGCCAGCCTTGCTGCTGCTCAGCTCTACCTCTGTATTCCAGCCGGAGGCATGGAAATTTAGAGGCAACTTAGTGCTGATAGTGTTATCTATATGAGTTCATACTTGCAAACTGTACTTTGTTAGGCAGCTCCATCCCGCACCTTGTGAAGTCATTAGACACACAAGTGTGGAGAGGCTGACAGTGCATTGTAAATAGAAAGCTTAGCAATAAATAGTTGATACATTATGTAAATAATTTAAATGCATTTAAACAAATGACAAAATGTTATCTTGAAAATTGTTTCGCAATTTTAACGCCTTTTCTTCCATAACTGACTGGTGTTTTGTTTACAGATGTAAATTGATATTACGAACTATTAGCTGCATGATAAGTGCATGAGGGGGCTTTGACCTGGCCTGGAGAATTAGGGCATGAGGCTCTGAAGCATATAAAGGGACAAGATGGAATTCTGAGGAATAAAAAAAGGGGCATAGGGGGCTCTGAGCAATATACCGGGGCGTGAGGGAACTCAGGGGTGTGAGGGGACTATGAGGCATATATCCTGGGGCACGAGGGGGCACTGTAGCATATATCCAAGGACGTGAGGTGGCTCTGAGGCATATATCCGGGAACACGAGGGGGGCTACTGAGGCATATATCTAGGAGCATGAGGTGGCTTCTGAGACATACAGTACTATGCAAAAGTATTAGGCAGGTGTGGAAAAAATGCTGCAAAGTAAGAATTTTTCAAAAATAGAAGTGTGTGTATTTTGTTAACTGATAAAAATAAACTAAGTGAAGGAACAAAAGAGAAATATAAATTAAATCTATATTGGAAGTGACCACCCTTTCCCTTCAAAACAGCATCAATTCTTCTAGGTACACTTTGCACACAGTTTTTGAAGGAACTCGGCACGGAGGTTGTTTCCAACATCTTGGAGAACTAACCAGAGATGATCTGTGGATGTAAACTTGCTCAAATCCTTCTGTCTCCCAGACAGACTCGATGTTGATCTGGTGGGGGGCCATGTCATCACTTCCAGGACTCCTTGTTCTCTGAAGATAGTTCTTAATGACATTGGCTGTATGTTTGGGGTCATTGGCTCCAAATTTATTCTGCAGCAGAACAATCAGACGCCTCCCTGATGATATTGCATAATGGATAAGTACCTGCCTATATTTCTCAGCATTGAGGACACCACTAATCCTGAACATATCCCCAACTCTATTTGCTGAAATGCAGCCTCAAATTTGCAAGGAACCTCCACCATGCTTCACTGTTGCCTGCAGACACTCATTTTACCGCTCTCCAGCCCTTCGGGGAACAAACAGCCTTCTGTTAGTGTCAAATATTTCAAATTTGGACTCATCAGTCCAGAGCACCTGCTGCCATTTTTCTGCACCCCATTTCCTATGTTTTCGTGCATAGTTGAGTCGCTTGGCCTTGTTTCCACGTCGTAGGTATGGCTTTTTGGCCGCAATTCTTCCATGAAGACCATTTGTGGCCAGACTTCTCCATACAGTAGATGGGTGTACCTGGGCCCCACAGGTTTCTGCCAGTTCTGAGCTGATGGCACGGTCATTGGCCGACCACTGCGTCTACGGTATTTAACATTCCCAGTTTCTTTGTGCATCTTCAAAAGAGCTTGAACAGCAAATCTTGAAACCCCAGTCTGCTTTGAAATCTTTGCCTGCGGGAGACCTTACTGATGCAATATAACTACCTTTGTGTCTTGTTGCTGTGCTCCGTCTTGCCATGGTGTATGACCTGTGACATAAATGATCTTCCACAACTTCACCTTCGTAGCAGAGTTTGGTTGTTCCTCACCCAGTTTTAAGACTTCTACACAGCTGTTTTTGTTTATGACTGTCTCAACACCTGTTCGATATGATTGGTTAATCATACACCTGACTATAATCCTACAAAATGCCTGATTTTATGCAAGTGTATCTAGAAGAGTTAATGCTGTTTTGAAGGCAAAAGGTGGTCACACCAAATATTAATTTTATTTAGATTTCTATTCTGTTCATTCACTTTGCATTTTGATAATTGATCAAAATAAACCATTAACACTTCTAGTTTTGAAAGCATTCTTACTTTGCAAAAGTTTTAGGCAGGTGTGGAAAAAATGCTGCAAAGTATTGTATATCCGGAGACATGAGGGGAATGTGAGGCATACATTCGGTGGGGCATGAGGGGGCTTCTAAGAGAGGCTGTGGAAGCATATATCTTGGGGGCATGCGGGGGCTGTGAGACATATCTGGGTGGCATACAGGGGCTGTGAGACATATATCTGGGTGGCATGCGGTGGCTCTGAGACATATATCCGGGTGGCATGCGGGACCTGTGAGACGTATATAAACATTTATCGTGCAATCCAATTACAAAACCGGCAATATCACATTCGCACGATAATTCTTGCAGGGATGACAGATGAAAAGTACAGGTGAAAATGGGGAAATCAGCTTGTACCCCAAAAACGGTAAACTAATATTGGGTAACAGTATAGAAGTCTTTTATTGGTCATAATCAAAGCATTTTGAGTTCTTAAATAATATAAAAAAATGCATATAACAGCCATTTGACAACAGTGAAAAAAAAAGATAGAAATAAAACATTTTGGCCAAAGTTAATGCTCTAGTTAAATTAGGGGTACATAAAATGGGGGTAAGTATATTTTTGAGTCATTTTAAGGCACTTTACAAAAAAAAAAAAATCTTAAAAATACACCTGCTGCAATGCAATGTTTAAAACACCTCCTCCATCCATACAGACCCACTACTTTGAATCCATTTTTACTGCACTTTTTACTTTTTCACCCCAAAATTTACAAGTAGTTATAAATAAGCAAATTAATAAAATATGTATGCCTATATAGTCATTAAGGTGGAATGTGTCCCAGTGGTTCTGCACCAAGTCCCGACATTTTAGACCAAAACTGGGGATTTTGCACAAATCTTCACCTACTCAAAGATGTTGAAAACTAATTTGCGATAATTGCTATGGAAGACTTCGGAGAGCGGCTAATTGGATAGCACGATAACCATTTTGGAGAAAACTTTTCACCAAAAACGGGTTATTGCGGCTAACTAGATGCCCACCAATGAACCATACAATATATCATTGTGGCTGGGACTGAATCAGAATGATATATCGTATGATACATCGTATAGTGGGCCTGATTCAGAGATGGGTGGAATTGTAGAACCGCACACAAGTGGCTGTGCAATTCCCTCCATTTAAAATGCGAATTCAGCAGAAGGTGTCTGTAACAAACTGACATATCTGATGCTGTGTGCATGGGCACGGCATCTATTCACCGTCAGGGGAGAGCTTGGGGGCAGCCCAGCAACTCCCTTAGTGCTGGTCATGCCCTCAATTGTGACAAATTGGAGGCGTGTCCCAAGACCAGCCCCTCCCCAGCTGGCCACACCCTTTTCAGGAACGCGTGCCCTGCACGCAGTTTAGCGGGAAAAATACAAAAGTTATCTTGCATCTCTGAAATCAGGCTCATTGTGAACTCAGCTTAACATTTACGATCTTTGCCATGGGTACTTGTCTACATGTTCCCCGCTGAGGGCACATGCGCTCTCCCTATCAGTTTGCTTGAAAATAATAATAATAATAATTTTATTGTTTCAATACAAAATATCTTTACATACACCATTCTCATATGATATTAGTTTAGTTTAAACTACACTACTAATGCATAATACCACCCTGCATAACAGAAATCATCATTTATTTCCTTTGCATGCCATCTACGGACACCACCAGAATAGCACTGGTTGAGCATTGCTCACTGTGAGCAACCTTGCTTACACATAACTGACAGCTGTTTAGCCACAGTGTGAATGATGACTATAGCCTGCAGGTGAAATTATAACAAACCTTATAATTACTGCACAACACTATCTTGCAATCTTACAACTCTCATATATATGGTTAAACAATATAATGAATGCATTGTACCATCCTGTATTATAGACTATAAATCAACTTGTTTCACTGTACTTACAGTATGGTACCAGTAAAAATAGGTACCTCTAATCAACCAATTGGCTGAATTTCTTTGAGGCTTAGCACCAGGATTGTTGATATTACAAAGCGAACTCTGGATCCAAATGTTTTCTAATGGAGCGTACACACGGTCAGATTTGTCAGACTTGTCAGATTTGTCAGATGAACGACTGAACGATTAAACGATTTGAACGATTTGGACGATTTGGACGATTTGGACGATTTGGACGATTTGACCAAAGTTTTGAACGATTTGAACGATTTGAACGATTGAACGATTTTTGACTGTATTAAAATGAATGGAATCGTCCAAGTCTGACTGCAAACCCATCAGATGTCAGATATCGTTATCTGACAAACGGGAACGCGCATCGTTGATCGTCCATCGTTCAGGCATGTCAGATATGAACGATTTTCCATCAGATATGAACGACTGAACGATTTTTAAATCGTTATCGTCCATATCTGAAGAAAAAATCTGATCGTGTGTATGCACCATAAGATGGATGAGTTGAACAATATAACATGGAAAGAAAACAAACAATTCAGATCCTAAATGTTCTACTTGCCCCAACATTATCAAGTAACTTACCTCTTCATATATTGTCATGTTATACTTGATAAGAGTAGCAAGCTGCCATTTTTCCATTACAATTGCTTGGGCAAATCTGCAACCCTGCAGTCATCCCAAAGACACTCTAATATTCCTTTAACAGTCTACTGGCTTCATCAGAATACTGCTTTATTCTTCACTGCTGAATTCATATGATCAATGATCGGTCCTTTCACTCATATGACTTCCTGAATAGAACTTCCCCATGAATAAATTTTGCTGTAAACAGAGATAAGTCCCACTTCCTATAACAATTACTGAATCACATTTATTATTCAGTTTGCATATGAAGCAAAATTCCATTATTTAGTGTACGGTTATCCTTAAACACTACAGTATTCCATTAATTAAGAGGAGCCAGCAGAAGATTTCATAGCTCACCAGAAGTTGGATCACCTGTCACTGCATGGTAACTATGTTCTCTTTAAAAAGTCTGTACAGCCATGCCCAAAAGTTTTGAGAATGACAAGTATTGGTTTTCAAAGTTTGCTGCTTCAGTGTTTAGACTTTTGTAAGAGGTTACTATAGTATACTGACATAAAATTACAAGCATTTCATAAGTGTCAAAGGGGTAAATTTACTAAAGTGCGGGTTTTTAGAAGTGGAGATGTTGCCCATAGCAACCAATCAGATTCTAACTATTATCTTCTAGAAGGTGCTAGATCAATGTTAAGTAGAATCTGATTAGTTGTTATGGGCAACATCTCCACTTCTAAAAACCCGCCCTTTAGTAAATATACCCCAGAGGCTCTTATTGACAATTACATTATGTTTATGCAGAGTTAATATTTACAGTACTGACCCTTCTTTTTCAAGACCTCTGCAATTCTACATGCTGTCAATCAACTTCTGAGCCACATACTGACTGATGGCCACCCATTCTTGCCTAATCAATGCTTGGAGTTTGTCAGAATGTGGGTTTTTGTTTGTCCACTCGCCTCTTGAGGACTGACACCAGTTCTCAATGGGATTAAGGTCTCTGGAGTTTACTGACCATAGACCCAAAATTTTGATGTTTTGTTCTCCGAGCCACTTCATTATCACTTTTGCCTTATGGCAAGGTGCTCCATCATGCTGGAAAAGGCATTGTTCTTCACCAAACTGTTCTTGGATGGTTGGGAGAAGTTGCTCTTGGAGGATGTTTTGGTACCATTCTTTATTCATGGCTGTGTGTGAGTGAGCCCCCTCTCTTGGCTGAGAAGTAACCCCACACATGAATGGTCTCAGGATGCTTTACTGTTGGCATGACACAGGACTATTGGTAGCACTCACCTTTCCTTCTCTGGACAAGCATTTTTCCAGATGCCCTAAACAATCTGAAAGGGGATTCAGAGAAAATAACTTTACCCCAGTTCTCAGCAGTCCAATCCCTGTACCTTTTGCAAAATATCAGTCTGTCCCTGATGTTTTTCCTTGAGAGAAGTGGCTTTTTTGCTGCCCTTCTTGACACCAGGCCATCCTCCAAAAGTCTTCTCCTCACTGAAGATGCGCTCACACCTGCCTGCTGCCATTCCTGAGCAAGCTCTGCACTGGTGGTGCCCCGTCCCGCAGCTGAATCAACTTTAGGAGACGGTCCTGGCGCTTGCTGGACGTTCTTGGGCGCCCTGAAGCCTTCTTCGCAACTATTGAAGTTCTTGATGATCCAATAAACGGTTGATTTAGGTGCAATTATACTAGCAGCAATATCCTTGCCTGTGTAGCCCTTTTTGTGCAAAGCATGGTTAACAGAGGAACAACAATGATGATGATTTCAAGCTACACCCTCCTTTTAAACCTTCCAGTCTGTTATTCTAACTCAATCAGCATGACAGAGTAATCTCCAGCCTTGTGCTCATCAACACTCTCACCTGTGTTAACAAGAGAATCACTGACATGATGTCAGCTGGTCCTTTTGTGGCAGGGTTGAAATGCAGTGGAAATGTTTTTGGGATTAAGTTCATTGTCATGGCAAATAGGGACTTTTCAATTAATTGCAATTCATCTGATCATTCTCCATGACATTCTGGAGTATACACAAATTGCCATCATGAAAACTGAAGCAGCAGACTTTCTGAAAACCAATACTTGTGTCATTCTCAAAACTTTTGGCCATGGCTGTACATATTAAGGAAGAGGGAAGTGTAGCTGTAGCATGACTTAGTAAAAGAGAAATTGTATATACACACACAAAAATGTAACAAGCCGGAACTCCCTCTATACTGTTACTACTTGCCCTGGTGCCTTCCCGGGTATCACTTATGAGCACAATATTACAAATGCAATCATGGCGGCACTCACAGGTCCCTTAACAAGAAAATGACTGTTGACAACTGTAGTTCCGTTCGACGTTTCGGCTTATTCAACCTTTATAATGACTGCTAAAGGTTGAATAAACCAAAACATCGAATGGCACAGTTGTCTACAGTAAGTTCCTCGTTAAGTGTTTTTTTATTTTTCGTGAGTGCCGCCATAATTTGTATGGAGAGTTATGGTAAAACTTACCTTCGTTAACTCTCTTTCGTCGAAGTCCATAGGGTCCACAGGGAGACATTGGGGTGTAGGTGGGACCTGGAGGACCAGACACCAACAGCAATGCTTGTCAATCCCAGGATGCTCCAGTTCTTTCCACCTATACCCTGTCCACAGCCTGAAGGAATCACACTCACGCAGAGAAGGAAACAAGTGACCACGAGGAGAAGCCCATAGAAGTCAGGTGCCTATAGACTCTCCTTTTCTTCTTTAGGGTCCATAGGGCTGCACAGGAAGACATTGGGAATGTCCCAAATAAGTTGTTCAAGGCCGGGAGTGCTCCTGAGCTGATAGGAGAACCCTACACACGAAGGAAGCATCCTGAGAGACAAATTTATCAAAGGCATAAAAAGAAAGGTGTGGACAGAAGACCAGGTGGCCGCTTTGCTTAGCTGTTCAGCTGAGGCGCCACGCCGGACTACCCACGAGAGACCCACAGAGCGAGTAGAATGAGCAGAGACTGTAGTCGGCACAGGAAGGCCAGTCTGCGTGTAAGCCTGTGAGATAGTCTTGCGAATCCATCTGGCCAGAGTCTGTTTGTTGGCTGGCCATCCCTTCTTATGGAATTCATATAGGACAAAGAGGGAGTCCGATTTCCTGATGGAAGTAGTACGGTTAACGTAGATCTTCAGAGCACAGACCACATCCAAAGAGGCCTCACCTGCCAAGAGGTCTGGTGAATTAAAGGGTGGAACCACAATTTCCTCATTCAGGTGGAAGCGAGAAACCACCTTGAAAAGGAAGCCTGGTCGTGTTCGAGGAACAGGCCTGTCCTGATGACATATTTAAAGGGGGGAGCGACAGGAAAAAGCCCCTAAGTCTGATACCCTACGGGCAGACGCTACAGCCAGAAGTTAGAGTATTCACAGTGATCCATTTGACATCCACTGATTCCAGGGGTTCGAATGGAGGTTCCTGAAGTGCTTTAAGCACCACTGACAAATCCCATGGAGCCACAGGAGGAACAAAGGGAGGTTGTATATGTAGAACACCTTGCATGAAGGTGTGAACAGTATAGGATCAATTCTGTGCTGAAATCAGACAGATAAAGCAAAGATCTGCACTTTGAGAGATGCTAGGCGGAGGTCTAGGTCTAGTCCAGCCTGAAGAAAGGCAAAAATACGAGAAACTTTAAAGACTTGAGGGTCATAGTTTCCTGGAGCACACCACTGGAAATATGTATGCCATACTCTGTGGTAAATCCTGGCTGAGGCTAGACCACCAAGCTGGAGAAACCCTTAGCAGTTAGGAGGGATGTCTCAAGAGCCACACCATTAAAGACAGAATGGCAAGGTCCGGATGTAGGCATGGACCCTGAAACAACAGGTCTAATTCAAAGAGAAAGTTGAAGAGTAACGTCTATGGAGCACCAATGATTTCTGGGCCAAGTCGGAGCTATTAACAGGACTGTGCCCCTCTCCTGTCTAAACTTCTGAAGCAGGGATATTGGAGCGAAGAGATATGTCAACTGGAAGTTCCATTTTATCGACAAGGCGTCTATGATGCCGCATCGGGGTCCTTTGTTCTGGCTCCACGCTTGTGTCTTGAGGCCATGAGATACACTTCTAGAAGATCCCATTTGTCCACGAGAAGCTGAAAGACTCGTGATGGCTGAGGAAATCCGCTTCCCAATTGAGAATCATCGGGATGAACACTGTGGAGATGGCTGGTAGATTGTGTTCAGCCCATGTGAAAACGCGGGACACTTCTGTCATCGCTGACTGACTTCGATTG
Source organism: Taudactylus pleione (assembly GCA_031769625.1). NCBI lineage: Eukaryota > Metazoa > Chordata > Amphibia > Anura > Myobatrachidae > Taudactylus > Taudactylus pleione. The sequence goes on from JAUIMM010000037.1 coordinate 10,229,108, forward strand.
CTCCCTTGGTGATTGAGGTAGGCCACAGCCATGGCGTTGTCGGACTGTACTTGTATTGGCCTGTTTTTCAGAATGTTCTGAGCCAGAGTAAGAGCTCTGTAGATAGCTCGAAGTTGGGGCTCTAGAAGGAGTGGTGGCCGGTTACTGCACCCCACCATCAGAGGCTTGCTTCTGTGATCCAAAAGGGATGATCCTTGTTCAAATGTGAAGGCTGTAGCCACCAGGCTAGGGACAGGCAAACCTCTGGGGGGAGGCTGACCATCTGGGATCTGAGCAGTTGGGGTTGCCCATTCCACCTGGAGAGGATCAGGTGTTGTAGTGGCCTGTAATAAAACTGGGCAAATTCCAACATGTCGAAGGTGGACACCATTGATCCCAAGGAATGCAATGCAGAGTGAATTGACACACTGCGATTGTGGAGCAGTCAGCGCAGCCTGAGCTGCAGTGCTGAAATCTTGTCCGATGTTAGGAAGATTCTCTGAACTCCCAAATGTACCATCCTTTGGAGTCAGAGAAAACTTTTTCAAGTTGATCAGTCAACCGCACATTTGTAGAAAGGCAATGGTTACCTGCAGATGGCGGAGAAGAATCTCTGGGGAGCTGCCCAACAGCAAGAGATCGTCCAAGTAAGGTAGCAGTCTGATCCCCTTGATGATGAAGAGACGGCGCCATAACTGCCACGATCTTGGTAAAGACCCGAGGGGCCGTTGAAAGGCCAGAAATCGGTTATGTTGCTGCAGTGTAGCAAACCAGAGATATCGTTGATGAGAAGGTGGTATAGGTACATGTAGGTAAGCGTCCTGAATGTCTAGAGATACCATAAGATCTCCAGGCTCTATTGCTAGTATAACGTAGGGTTTACATACGAAACCTGGGAACCCTGATGTTCAGAGACTTGAGGTTGAGGATAGGCTGCTGAGACCCATTGCGTTACTGAACTAAGAAAAGGGTAGAATAACAGCCCGTGCCCCGTTGTGAGGAGGAGATCCTAATTATTACTCCTGAATCCAGTAAGGACTGAATGGCTTTTGGGAGCAGCAGGGCCCTGGTTGAGTCTGATGGAGGTCCTGTGCAAAAGAACTGTTGGGGGAGGTCGCCTCAGGAAGGAGAGCGCATATTCGTGGGAAACCACTTCTGTTACCCAGCCATCTGACGTGGTTTGATGCCAAACTTAAGTGAACTACAGAAGGAGAGGTTCGCCCCGTCAGGCTGCAGGCTTGTTCTCAGACTTGGCAGGTGGTCGTCTAGTAGCCCAGGCTTGTTTGGCCCTAGGCTTGGAGGCCTTGGTTGAGGTCTGTTGCCGTGGAAAGGACAGACCCTTGGCTTTACCTGGAGGGCGAAATGATGACGTTCACGGCTTTGTATTAAATGCAGAGGGCAGGAACGCCATCTGGTTAGCCGCCAAAGTAGTCACAATTTTATCTGATTCTGGACCAAATAGGACGTCTCCAGCATAAGGCAGAGACTCTAGAGCAGGGGTTCCCAACCACGGTCCTCAAGGCACACTAACAGTCCAGGTTTTAAGGATGGCCGTGGTTGAGCACAGGTGACTTCATTAGTACCTTCGTTATTTTGATTTAACCATCTGTGCTTAAGCATGGATATCACTAAAACCAGGACTGTTCGTGTGCCTTGAGGACCGAGGTTGGGAATCACTGTTCTAGAGCCCATTTTGATCTGAATCTGCTTTCCAGGAATGTAGCCAAAGGTTACGTTAGGCTACTACCGAAGTGGCAGATATTCTGGAGGCCAGGAGAGCCGTATCCATAGCCGCTTCACCTAAGTAGGAGGCTGCATCTCTAATGTGAGATATGTAGGACAGCTGTTCCCTCGAAGCATCAGAGGGAAAAGTCACTTCTACTCAATACACCAGACGTGTTACATAAGTATCCACTGTTGGGGGAACTTCCCATTTAGTACAATCAGTAGCTGGAAGCAGGTAAAAGGGACCGTTTTGGAATTTGAAACCTTTTACTGGGCATATTCCAAGCTTCACTCATGTCATCAGATAGCTGGTCAGAGTGAGGGAACTCTGGTAAAACCACCTTGTGTCACTTAAAAAGTGCATTTTCTTAGGAGCGGGTTCATCCTCTGCTCTTGTGAGAGCTGTTAAAACTGTTCTACAAATAGGTATATTTAGTTTAGAGGGTGGCTCCTCTTCTCCTGAGACAAAGTCAAGAGTGAGAGAGATCTGCGCCTTCTGTCTCCCCAGATGATATCTCAGAATCAGATAACTGTGTCGATTGGGAAAATATAGTACGTTTAGTAGGCTTATTAGGTAAAGGTGTATTTTTTTGCAGCATTTGCTGAAAAACCGTAGGAGTTATTAGCCAAACGCTGTACTGAGGTAGATAGTACGACTATCCATGGGGGAGGCAAATATTTGCAGGGAGTACCTGCTGTGATCATCCCATAAAGGGCGTTACCACGGGGAACGCTACTTGGTCCGCAAATTTTGCCAGCATTTGTGAAAAGGCAGGGGTCAGCAAAAGAGAAGACAAAAAAACTTTCAGATCATGTAAGTGATTGAAAACATAAGAAAGTCTGAAAACATAGGGCACTGGTAATTAAACACTGTGCATGACTACCTTTAACACAAGTGCAAAGCAAGCAACTGCATGTGCAAATGACCCTATGTATCTGTTTGCCCATACTCATTTGTTTCCACACTTGTGACTCTGCATCTGTGTTGTAACATGATATTTTGGAAGCTGCTTATTAGTATGTTAGTGCTTACATTGCACTGTGCTGTATTGTTTACATCAATTCAAATTGGCTATTCATTCAAATATAGTTGTGCACTATATGCCATAGCAAAATTGTGTTCAAGTCAATAGATCTAAATTAGAAAGATTGCCAATTTCTAGACTGACACCGCATGGTAGAAAGTCAATAGGTCGACAGGGACAAAAGTTCTACATGGGTTACGATGACAGGTAAAAAAGGTCAACACAGGTTAGGCACTTACCGGAGTGTTAGGGATCGGCTCTATGAGGGACGGTTAGGGTTAGGCACTTACCATGATGCATACCTCCCAACATTTCAAGAATGAAAAGAGGGACAGGGCGCGCGGCTTCTGGGAAAAGAAGCGGAGTCAACGGAAAACGGGGCGGAGCCTCGCGGCTTCCCCCGTTTTCAGCACTTTAGGGGCGTGCCCAGCACTCTCCGAGATGCTGGCCAGCCCCCAGGCTCTCCCTACACCAGTGAATAGATGCCATGCGCATGCACACCGCATCTGTTCTCCTTCTGCACACCCGCAGCTCTTCTATGCAGAGCAGCGGTTTGTGCTCTCCCCAACTTCCCCCCCACCCCGGGAAACTGCGACCCGCGGGCGGGACAGTCCCTGAAAAACGGAACAGTTGGGAGGTATGATGATGGTTAGGGTAAGTGCACCAGGAGGGATGGTTAGGCACTAAGGGGAAGGTTAGGGTGAAGATTAGAGCGACAACTGAATAAATGGTGCCTGACGGTGTGCAACACACTTGAATTCCCCCAATAGAGGTGAGGAGCAGCGTTAGACACACACATGCATGCATACATACATACATACATACATACATACAGTGCATCCGGAAAGTATTCACAGCACTTCACTTTTTCCACATTTTGTTATGTTACAGCCTTATTCCGAAATGGAATAAATTCATTTTTGTCCTCAAAATTCTACGCACAATACCCCATAATGACAACGTGTAAAGTTTTTTTTTTTTAGATTTTTGCAAATGTAATTAAAAAAAACCCGTAGAAATTACATGTACACAAGTATTCACAGCCTTTGCTGAATATTTTGTTGATGCACCTTTGGCAGCATTTACAGCCTCAAGTCTTTTTGAATATGATGCCACAAGCTTGGCACACCTATCTTTGGCCAGTTTTGCCCATTCCTCTTTGCGGCACCTCTCAAGCTCCATCAGGTTGGATGGGAAGCGTCGGTGCACAGCCATTTTCAGATCTCTCCAGAGATGTTCAATCGGATTCAAGTCTGGGCCACTCAAGGACATTCACAGTTGTCCTGAAGCCACTCCTTTGATATCCTGACTGTGTGCTTAGGGTTGTTGTCCTGCTGAAAGATGAACAGTCGCCCCAGTCTGAGGTCAAGGAGCTCTGGAGCAGGTTTTCATCCAGGATGTCTCTGTACATTGCTGCATTCATCTTTCCCTCTATCCTGACTAGTCTCCCAGTTCCTGCCACTGAAAAACATCCCACAGCATGATTGCTGCCACCACTATGCTTCACTGTAGGGATGGTATTGGCCTGGTGATGAGTGGTGCCTGATTTCCTACAAACATAACGCCTGGCATTCACACCAAAGAGTTAAATCTGTCTCATTAGACCAGAGAATTTTGTTTCTCATGGTCTGAGAGTCCTTAAAGAGCATTTTGGCAAACTCCAGGCGGGCTGCCATGTGCTTTTTAATAAGGAGTGGCTTCCGTCTGGCCACTCTACCATACAGGCCCGATTGGTGGATTGCTGCAGAGATGGTTGTCCTTCTGGAAGGTTCTCCTCTCTCCACAGAGGAATGCTGTAGTTCTGACAGAGTGATCAGCGGGTTCTTGTTCACCTCCCTGACTAGAGCCCTTCTCGCCCGATCGCTCAATTTAGACAGCCTGCCAACTCTAGGAAGAGTCCTGGTGGTTCCGACCTACTTCCATTTACGGATGATGGAGGCCACTGTGCTCATTGGTACCTTCAAAGCAGCAGATATTTTTCTGTACCCTTCCCCAGATTTGTGCCACAAGACAATCCTGTCTCGGAGGTCTACAGACAATTCCTTAGACTTTATGCTTGGTTTCTGCTCTGACATGCACTGTCAAGTGTCGGACCTTATATAGACAGGTGTATGCCTTTCAAAAGCATGTCAAATAAACTGAATTTACCACAGGTTGACTCAAATTAAGCTGTAGGAACATCTCAAGGATGATTAGTGGAAACAGGATGCACCTGAGAACAAGGCTATGAATACTCATGTACATGTGATTTCTTAGGTTTTTTTTTTTTTTTTTTTATAATTTTGCAAAAATCTAAAAAAAAAAAACTTTTTACACGTTTTCATTATGGGATATTGTGTGTAGAATGTTGAGGACAAAAATGATTGTATTCCATTTTGGAATAGGGCTGTAACAAAATGTGGAAAAAGTGAAGCGTTGTGAATACTTTCCGGATGCACTGTATATACACACACATACTGTATATGCCTAGAAAACATTCGTGTTAAAAATATTTGACTACAATGGTTAAATTCTAAAAATCATGTTTTGCACAAGGATCTCTTGAGTACTCTGATACTGTATACTATCTATCTACTAAAGCTACACTATGTAGACAGTGTCTGGACACCCCCACACAAGTGAAAAGCATACCATTGCACATGAGTTCCAAATGGCCCGGAGTGGCGGTTTCGACAAGAACACTTCGTAGGGAGGCTCATGCACTTGCAGTTCTACAGAAACAAATGTTTTTATCAGGACGACAATGCCACCTGCACAACGCTGCGACTGTTATAGAGAAATTCAGTTACCCCGTATGGAATGGCTAGCTCAGAGTACAGATCTTAACCCCACTGGGATGAATTGGAGAGACGTGTGCGTTTTAGGCCATCTCGACCTTCTTCAGTGTCACAGTTGGTCACTGTACTTAAGGCGGAATGGCAGAACAAACAGTCTGCTGTTGTAGTTTGCCAAGAAGGGTGTCTGCAGTAATCACTGCACGTAGAGGACCTACAAAGTACTGACGTCAATAAAATCTCATTGATGTATTTGCTGTCAGTGTCCAATCAGTATAGTGTACAGCCATGGCCAAAAGTTTAGAATGACACAAAGTATTGGTTTTCACAAAGTTTGCTGCTTCAGTGTTTTTAGACCTTTTGTCAGATGTTACTATGGTATAATGAAGTAAAATTAGGCTTTTATTGACAATTACATTAAGTTTATGCAAAAAGTCAATATTTGCAGTGTTGACCCTTCTTTTTCAAGACCTCTACAATTCGCCCTGGCATGCTGTCAATCAACTTCTGGGCCACATACTGACTGATGGCCGCCCATTCTTGCCTAATTAATGCTTGGAGTTTGTCAGAATTTGTGGGTTTTTGTCTGTCCACCTACCTCTTAAGGGTTGACCACAAGTTCTCAATGGGATTATGGTCTGGGGAGTTTCCTGGCCATGGACGTTTTGTTCCGAGCCACTTAGTTATTACTTTGCCTTATGGCAAGGTGCTCCACCATGCTGGAAAAGGCATTGTTAGTCACCAAACTGTTCTTGGATGGTTGGGAGAAGTTGCTCTTGAAGGATGTTTTGGTACCATTCTTTATTCATGGCTGTGTTCTTAGGCAAAATTGTGAGTGAGCCCACTCCCTTAGCTGAGAAGCAACCCCACACATGAATGGTCTCAGGATGCTTTATTGTTGGCATGAGACAGGACTAACTGTAGCACTCACCTTTCCTTCTCCGGGCAAGCGTTTTTACAAATGCCTAAACAATCTGAAAGGGGATTCATCAGAAAATATAACTTCACCCCAGTCCTCAGCAGTCCAACCCCTGTACCTTTTGCAGAATATCAGTCTGTCCCTGATGTTTTTCCTGGAGAGAAGTGGCTTTTTTGCTGCCCTTCTTGACACCAGGCCATCCTCCAAAAGTCTTCTCCTCACTGAAGATGCACTCACACCTGCCTGCTGCCATTCTTGAGCAAGCTCTGCACTGGTGGTGCCCCAATCCCACAGCTGAATCAACTTTAGGAGACGGTCTTGGCGCTTGCTGGACGCTCTTGGGCGCCCTGAAGCCTTCTTCACAACTATTAAACCTCTCTCCTTGAAGTTCTTGATGATCCGATAAATGGTTGATTTAGATGCTATCTTACTAGCAGCAATATCCTTGCCTGTGAAGCCCTTTTTGTGTAAAGCAATGAGGACTGCACGTGTTTCCTTGCAGGTAACCATGGTTAACAGGAGGAACAACAATGATTTCAAGCTCCACCCTCCTTTTAAAGCTTCCAGTCTGTTATTCTAACTCAATCAGCATGACAGAGTGATCTCCAGCCTTGCCCTAGTCAACACTCTCACCTGTGTTAACGAGAGAATCACTGACATGTCGTCAGCTGGTCCTTTTGTGGCAGGGCTGAAATGCAGTGGAATGTTTTTGGGATTAAGTTCATTGTCATGGCAAAGAGCGCATTTGCAATTAATTGCAATTCATCTGATCACTCTTCATGACATTCTGGAGTATATGCAAATTGCCATCATAAAAACTGAAGCAGCAGACTTTGGGAAAACCAAATACTTGTGTCAGTCTCAGAACTTTTGGCCAAGGCTGTAGATACATACCTGAAAGAATGCGCTCACAATCTTATGCTGGCCATACACTAGTGCGATTTCGGGCCAATTGCCCGATTTTCGATGCGTCGTACGATGAAGTGTGGAAATCGTGTATTTTTTATATTATTTTTTAAGGGAGGATACGATCTGATGCGCGCTCCCGCCGCTCTTAAAACGTATCGTATGATCAGATGTGCAACCCATCATATCCATCGTTATCGTATGCAGATCATGCCGTATATTTATTTGTGCATGCGATGCATCGTGTGTCCGACCGGCGTCATTTCAGTGACATTTTGAAGAGGTGTGTGTTCTTTCAATGACCTTCCCTCCTAAACTGCAGATCGATCGTATAGTGTGTCAATCGTGTGACAATCGTGTGGCCGGGAATGCCAGGGAGCTGCCGGGGAGTTCAAGGGAAATCTTAAAATGAATCTTATCTTATTGCTGGTCGTACTAGTGTATGGCCAGCATAAGTCTTTACAATTTTATGAGAGATGAAACGATCTTGATACCATCCAATTATTTAGTGTACACACTACTGAATTATAAAACAATCCTACACTTTCATCAAAGGTAACAGGCATAAATGTCTGGTAGATCATGTACACATTACAATACAAAATGTGCACAATCTCTGCTCATTGTTCTAGATAAAGGTGCAGCAGTCCAGATCAACAAATCTGTTTTTTCTAAACTGTACTGAGCCCGGGTGCTGTGCACACACTGCTGTAGTCGGGACGAGCAGATTATTTCGGTTGCAGAACCCGATTGTTGCACAGTGTGTACATAGCTTTAAACCATTTTTAACAAAATGTGCAGTGTATCGCTCTACCTTAATCTATTGCAACATTGTTTTGCCACCCACTGAGTAGGTGTTTAACATTTATTCCATTCAGGACCATCAGTGTTTAATAATTTTAGGTAGGATAAAAGAAAAGCACAATTCTTCCCAGGAACAAAGTTAAATGACAGATATTAATGGTGCAACTCTAATCAATTGTAAATATAACACAAGACCACAATGTAAGCACTCACCATACAACAGATTCTTTCATTGAGGCACTTGCTATGGTGCAAAATAGGGAGATTAGCAAGGGGAAAACATAGATGGTTTATATAGTTACAACAGTATAGAATTATATTTAAGTGGTGTTTACTTTCAATCAAGTAGTTTGAGGGCAAGATTAGAGTTATCTGTCAATGAGGGTTATATTCAGCAGCTGCTGAATAATTTTGCCCAGAGGAGAACAGGCCAGATAACAATAGATTACAACAGACAATTGCAGCTATAAAGATTATGTGAAGTGGCCACTTCATGCCAAGTCGGTCACTGAAGTCATACATATATTGTAGTTGTAATTTGTTAGATAATAATAAACAAATTATTCAGACACAGAGTACTTCATACCTTCAATATGTAGGATTCAGATGGGTGAGCAGTAAATGGCTGAACAGCAAGGAGAATTTTTCCTTCAGCGCAAAGTCCTACCTGGGTTTGGCACAGTGTATTGACCTTATAAACTGAATTGGTTTGTGACTATGTAAATGACTGTCCTGACCTTGAATGCATAGTGTATTACGGTACTTCAAGAACAGTCCCATAAAGATTTAGGACATGAGATTTGCATAGTAGAAAGGTAAGGAGCTTCTGTTCTGTAAAAGGCAAGTGCTCAAGAAATAAAAAAACAAGCTAAATGAAATTTCACATACAGACAGCAGGTGGCTCCAAACCTCTACATTCCATATTTAGTATGTCAGTCTAGCTTATATCATGTGATCTTACCATAGGGTCTATCTATGGGCTTCAGTGATTCTGGAAGTTTCCATTCTGCTCATTTTAAGTTTGGGAAAATTATAATATTAGTTTATTTCCGAATTATATTATTATGGTATTGTTAGGTAACATTACTTATTGTAGAACAGATTCTTATTGACAAGAAATAACAAAATTGACCAACATAATTAGGGATTTATTTATTTTTACCTTAGATGACTTTGAAAAAAAAATAAAATAAAAATTACTGCTTAATGTACTATGAAATATTATCACCCTCGCTTGTTATATTATAGCAATGGTTACAATACCAGAATGCTTCATGGTCACTAAGCACAGAAATAAAAATTCCATGCAGCAAAGTATGTGCTATCTTCTTGCCTACTTAACATAATCAACTTTTATCCAAGTCAAACAGCAGCCGTCATCTTACTGAAATGGGATATTTAAATTCCCAGCCTTCTCCACTAATAAAACTGTGGCGATTCAATGCCAGTGCAGTACAGATCACACCCACTGGCACTGCACCCCATATAAACAATGCTGGAGACTAAACATTACTAACAGCACTGTTTTAATCAGCACTTTACCCAGTTATCGATGCAGTGACAGTGAGAGATGTATGAAGGGGCGTTATGGGGTTTAATAGTTTCAACACAAACCTTATGTGGCTGATACCACTTCATCCCCATGTAATAATGAGGAGGTGTGCTTGAAATGACAGGGGGGGGCCATACACCCGTCATTATCGGCGCTCCTATCTTCAAAGATCGTGCATCGATGTGCAAGCAACTGTACGAACAGTCAGTGGCAACTGCAGCTATGGATTTTGACAGCTGCAGCTGTTGTTGCCGCACCACAGCACTTTTCCTGGCTCCCAGGAATTGCAGCTGGGGACCCCCGATTACAACAACAAAAAAAAGTTTTTTTCTTTTCAATTTCAATAAGCCGCATGTGCCGCTGGGGGTTTCTGACTGGTGCAGTTGCACTGCAAGCGCTGGTCAGAAGCCGAAAGAGGGAGAGTGTGTTTTGCCGGAGGGGCGAATTAACACTCTCCCTCTTCCGCAAAAGTTTTTTTTTTTTTTTTTTTTTTTAAATACATGCACCCACTATCAGGACCCGCTTTACCACAAGGTGAAGCGGGTCCACACAAATAACGACCGTTAGCCGATGTGTAATATATCTCCCCCAGGAATAGTTGCAGGGATGATTCCAGAATCTGATGATACATAACATACATAATAATCGAAAATTGAATGGATAAACATTTGTATGCAACACATGCATAGTATTTTCTATGGGGTAGAGGCATTTTTCCATAACCCAGGTTTTTTCTCTGTCAATAATGATAATAAAGTGTAGTGTTTAGCATTACTGCCTCACAGCACTGAGGTCCTGGGTTCTATTCCCATTAACAAACTAGATATGTAGAGTTTGATGTTCTCCCTGTGTTTGCATGGTTTCCTCTCACAATTCAAAAACATACTTGTATGTTAATTGGATTATGTAAAACCAAAAAAATAACCCTAGAGTGTACACATGTGACAGAGTATAACTTGTAAGCTCCACTGGGGCAGGGACTGATGAGAACGACTAAATATTCTCTATAAAGAGCTGCAAATATGTTTGCGTTACATAAATAAATAACTTAATCCATAAATAATAATAAAAAATTATATTGGTATCTAATGCAGGGCTCGACAAATCCCGGTCGCCATGGCGACTGGGCTCGACAAATCCCGGTCGCCATGGCGACTAAGATTTCAGCCCTTGCGACTGAGCTTTCCACCCCCCCCCCATATGCCGGCGCAGGGAGGCTCCAGTTGCCGGGCGTCCGCTGAAATTTTAGTCATGACGTCTCTCCCATAGTTCTGGTGTGTGTGCGGCTCTATTACAGGGGGCTTACTACTGGGGGCTCTATTACAGGGGGCTTACTACTGGGGGCACTATTACAGGGGCTGGTATGGGCATGCTGCAGAATCTGATGTCCATTAAAGAGGCATGTGAGGTGGTTGAGGGGCACTGACTGTGTGGTGGTCTATACTAGCTTTCATATATTTTGGTAATGGATGATGTTCTGGCTCCTAAACTTTTAAGATGGTTCTTAGATTTTACAAAAATTTGTCGAGCCCTGCTCTAATGTTTCAGTCTTAGAAAACACAAATGCATTATAAAATAGTGTGCCCGCCCCACACCCATCCTCCTCAAACAATAAATCTCTCCAGCTCCCAGTAACTCAGCTACTAAAATTAGCTGTAACCTTTCTGCAATCAAAATAACAAATGTGCAATGATAATCCTCACACTCTGACCTATCATCCACACCGCCTGGCACATGTATGTCTGCAGGCAGGGAGCAGAGCTGATACCAGCCAACAACAACAAACAACAATAGCATCAAGAATATGATCTGTCCCATTCTGCATGCACATGTCTTTCAGAGTCACACTACTGGTGTTTAAAGCACTTGCTGGTGTCACAGCTACGTGCCTCTGAGTTCCAGCTATTTGTAATGGACACAGCGGTTAGGCCTCATAGCCACAAATGTTGTGTGTTGTAGAAGCATTTTTAACAATAGTACAACATACAACAGGCGCTCAACCGTTTTCTGAAAAAAGACTGCTACTATCATTGCATTTAACGCAAATCAGTTAAACACCTCAAACACAACCACGGCTAAAAAAAAAAAAAAAAAAAATTATTTTACATGCGGTTTCACTGTTTGCACTCATATGTCTAAACGCATTTCAAACGCCAAAGGATACTCTAAAAAGTCATCTAAATGATCAAACGATCAGACCAAAACCAGGAGGTTTTGGACGCATTGCTCAGAAAGTCGTCTAATGGATAGCCGGCAAGGACCAGAGATGCGCTGCATGCTGGTTCCTTGCCGACCTAGACTATCTGCTAAACATGCTAGTCAACCTGCCGATGCTAGTCAGGTTCCACATGTTTGCAGATCGGAAAATACATAAACCTAGATTTATCACATCCTGGGCAATCAAAACCTTACCCAGATTTACTATGCTTTTGTTTCTGGGTGACTCCAAGTATTGCCCATATATGAAATAGAACTAAACAAGCTATTAGTACTGCAAGTGGTGTATATTTCGGAGTATAAACTGCACCACAATTACCGAATAGATGACTCACATTCAGTAGTACATTGTATGACATGTAAGACAAGGGGATACAGAAGAGAAAATATGATTTCCACAATCTGACTGTCATCTGGAAATCCCTGTGGGTTTGCTCACATGTAAAAGTAACCTATACAGATATTATAGTTAAGGAAATGTACCCAGAGAAAAAAGGTTTCCATTAGATATGAGCACTCAACACAAACTTAGTAAATTGTTCAGCACTTAATTCAATATGTGTCTGACTTAAATTAAATTCATCTAAGTGCACTTTTATGCAGTCATTATCAAATCCTGTTCTTGATTATTAAAACAGCTTAAGGCAACAGCAACTAGAACACTGCAAACAGAGTTACAGCAGGAATAAGGCAGTGTCCAACACCAAAAAGCTTACTTTAATAGAAATGTACACTGATGAGTCCAATAATTTGGATATTTAAAAAAAATGTTAAACAGCAATTTAGCAGGAAGGAAAAAAATTAGCCACAAAATAAAAAAGGTACATTCAGTGTTTTTTTAATCCAAAAAAGGATCAAAACAATAATATATGTCTTAATAGACAGAACGCTTATTTTATAATAAACCTAGAGTTAGAACATATCAAATAAAAAATAAAAAGTGTGCCACATTACTGATAAACCTTACACAAAACACTCAGCAGTAGAAAGTGCTTTTCCGCTGTGTAAAAGAGGTTATACTCTGGCGTACGCCTACAATTTTTGTGGCCTAGTTACATAAAAATAATAATAGTCCAACATGTTGTAACATCAGAATCTACTAAAGATGTTACAGTTCTTTATGGAAATAATTAAATCATTCTAAAATAATCACAGGGATTAATTGCTGTTACAATATACACAAATGAATAATGCCCATACAGTATATTTTAAAACAAAAATCAATATATCAAAGCCCTTGCATTATTTTTACCACTCATTTAAATAGCTTTTTTTGGCATTCTATACAATATAGCCATCTATATTTACCAGTGGGAGAGCAATGTATGCATAGGAATGAGAAACCTTGATTTGCTGGACTTTGGTACTCAACAATGAAACTACCACACATTGTGGTAAATACAAAGCCCTTCTGCAAAATTGCACTCTAGAGCAATTCACCTGTCTGATTTGAATGGAAGATTAACAGAAGTTTATCTGCTTGATATACGCATACCAGTCAGTGAATACTACATCAATAAAGAAAAGTAAATACATATTGAATTCAAATGTAGGGGTCTATGTACTAATCCATGGAAAGAGAGAAAGTGGATAGAAATAAAGTACCAACCAATCAGCTCCTAACTCATTTTTCAAACACAGCTTGTAAAGTCACAGGAGCTGATTGGTTGGTACTGTCTCTCCATGGCTCAGTACATAGACCCCTCAAGTTCTAATTGAACCACTCACACTATGACTATTTATTACACATTCAGCTCTTAAACAAGTTAATACCATCTGTTTATAATGTAGTATAAATTCTTACCTGTCCCCACATGGTAAATATATTCAGTCCTGAGAAGCAGCAGAGAAGCTGGTTTCATATATGGGCATTGCAGTATATTTTTGGAACATGAAAAAACTTGCTTTCAATTTTTCCACAACCATACATGATGTAAGCTGAAATATGTTAATATGAATCAACCGGCCAACATGTTTTCAATTACCGCATAATTAATATCGTCATACCATGACCCAGTGAGATATATCTGGAGTGGTGGCACAATTGAACAAAAACAAGGCAAAATGACAATTTCCAAATGCAGTCTGAAGAAAAAGGACAGCGAGAGCCTGGGATGCGGCTATAGTAAGAAGCAAACAGAGTCTAAAACCCACAATTCTGGAATGAAGTGCAGTCCTCATGTCTGGCAAGAGTTTAGGAATTCAAGTAAGCCTGAGAAAGGAAATGTCACAAGTACCGAGCTCCTCAATCCTTGCGCTGAATAAAACAGCTGCTCTACTTCTATGTGGAACTGTGCTATTTGATGAGTCTTTGTTAGAATAGCAAAAGCTGATGATTACCACGTGCGCAAAAAATGGTACAACATTCTGTGGTAACTGCAGGCAGAGCAAATTATCCAACAGAATGAGGAGTAAATGGAGGGATGATCATCTCTGACGGACACAGTTCTGCTGTGCGCTGGGATTAATCCTGTTGCTTATCACAAGATCTGCCCAAAATAACAAAATGTTAGTGCTCTGCTGTGCCTGCATCCAAAGCTAACAACTTGCTTCCCACTGCACACCAGCATCTTGCCAATAAATAGTTATTAACTCTTTCAACCGATGAACAAAACTGACAGCTGAAGGGTCACCATAAAGTAAGTATGGCTTGTTACTTAAAATACTCAAAGCAAACTTAAATTATTGCACTAAAGGTGTAATTTTTCACATCTATATTCTTCTTTGCATGTTTCCCATCACTTATGTCAGTTAACAGTTGTTTACTCACTGATGGCATATATGATGGGGAAGTTGCATATGTAGTGTGCGTGGATCGACAGACTTGTTTATCCTAGATTTCAGATCCACAATGAAGACAGACTGCTCCTGTGGTTAGCATTGCTGGCTCACAGTGCAGGGGTCATGGGTTCAATTCCAGTGAATGCCCTATCTGTGTGGGTGTCCTCCAGGTACTCCTGTTTTGTCTTAAACTCCTGATAGGTCAATTGGCTTCTGATGAAATTAAAATTAATGAATGTGAGCAAGTGTGTTTGTGTGAGGTATAGAATAGACTGTAAACTCCACTGGGGACAAGTATTAATATTCCTTCTACCTATAAGGTCCTGCATAATATTCAGGTAAAACAATCTGTTAACAAATACTTTTTATTTAATAACTTTTGCTTCAGACGACCAAAAAAAACTGTGCATATAAATTGGAAGGGCGTTATGCTTGCACATGTGCTAAAAATACGGCAATGTCTGGTTTTAGGTGCAGCTAGAGTAGGAGGAAACAAACTTCCTGATTGGATATATGCTAGTGATAATAATACTAGCTCCAGCATTCACTGTAAATATATCAAGTGTATGTGTCAATAGCTAACGTAACAGGTGTCAGGCAGTTTTATGTACAATAAGTAATAATAAGGAAAAAGAGTAATGGTGAGGTGAAGTGCAGAGCCATTCTGGGTAATTAACATCAGAAAACCATGCTGTGCTAACATATGTACCATTTGGGTTATACATTCTTTCACTTTCATGCCTCTCATTATTCTTCTTTGTTTATTTATCCAATTGCAACAAAGTTGCTGTTGAAGTTGCAAATGTTACATGCAGTACAAGTGTTTTATAGAGTAACTAAATGTATGACTGAATAGCCGTAAAGGCACAATCAAGGTGACGGGGAAGTGAAGTGTGTAGTGCACAAAGACCGGAAATACATATTGTTGTCAACAGCCATACTGAGGGAGAGACCAGGGCTAGCCGGACAGGAAAACAATTACCATAGAGACAGACTGGGACAGGTGTGAGTGAGGAGGGAGCAGAGGTGCCCGCTTGTGTGATTTCTCAGGTGGCCAACCTGTAGGTCCAGATAGATGATGGGGGTCAGTGGGTAATATGATGGAGCTTGGGCTTACAGAGCCGCCCTAGCGGGCGGGTGGATTCAGCTACAAGAGCACTCTCTGGCTCCTTCCGAATTTAGGTGGAAGACTAATGGTGGGTACACACTGGGCTATATTACTGAGCAACTGCACGATTACGACATCGTAATCGTGCAGTCGCTCAGTAATCGTGCACATTTATGTCGGAAACGACCAGCGATGCGCACTCCCGCTGGTCGTTTCCGACATTGTCCATCGCCTGAACATTCAGCACAATCTGACGATAACGACAGATTGGCATGTTCAGGAATGATGGACAGTGCCTGCACTGAACGACTGATCATTCACTGCAGACACTACAGGGGATCAGGAACGATGGTACGATTACGATGTCGTAATCGTACTGTCATTCCTGATCGCCTAGTATGTACGCACCTTTAAGCTGGCCACATATCTAAAGATTATCTGTCCAACCAGCCAACTAGTTGATTGGTTAGAATGAAAATCTGGTAAGGTATGAAAGCAAATGACAATCAGCAATTTGCTCCCAAATGCCGGAAAATGGACAAAAACTGTGGTTTTAACAAATTGTTTAGATCAAACATTTAACAAACTTGTCTGACGACCATTTTCATCTGTTTTCTGGCATTTAGGAGCAAATTGCTGATCATCATTTACTCTCATACTTTACCAGATTTTCATTCCAACCAATCAACAAGTTGGCTGGTTGGATGTAAGTTGGTCTAGTGTGTGGCCAGCTTTATGCTGCCCATCCACTAGACGATTAAGTTGAGCGATTGAAAGATAACGAAAATAGTTTGCAAAAATGTCTAAACTGACCAGCGATGCGCGTGCCCGCTGGTCGTTTATACATCTATCATCGTGCAAACATGCTGGTCAATCTGACGATAACGTCAGGTTCAGCATGTTGCCAGATGATTGATGAGCCTTCACTGAACGACTGCTCGTTCAGTGTAGGCTTATCACATACATAGAAACGACTGCACGTTTACAATGTCGTAATCGTGCTGTCGTTTCTATGGTCTGCTAGTGGATGGGCAGCATAAGGCTGGGTACGTATTAGGCTATATGTAGTTTTCAGGCAAATTGGAATGACATATAGATCACATCGCATAGTGTGTAGACTATCTTCACATCTGATGCTCCGACATGATATATTAAGTTGTCATTTGCAATTTTGCATAGTGTATACTCTATTGTGTGCTCTGGGATGAAGGAAAATTGGAACGACCATTGCATCTTTTATAAGTCGTTTTAATGTGTACCTAACCTTACTGTGACTAGCAGAGTCTCCAGCGTGCCTTCTTCATTCCATGGTTAATAGCAGCTGGGCATGCATGCACATTATGTTTTACAGTGGGAGAGGTGTCAGGCAGGTTATGCAGACATTTTAACTCACTGGGCACAGCAGATTAACTGAGATGGTATGCCAGTAGATCTTCTGCAAAACCCTGTCCTTGGCGTAATGGCACTCCTCTGCTCTACCACATAATTTCCCTCTTATTTCAGACATTTTTCCATGCTTTATAGCTGTGGGAAGAGGATTATGTGGGAGGCAAAGAACCGCGCTTGTCTACAGTGTAGCCATCCCTAACTGCTGTCAGTAAGTCAACCCTTATGCTGGCCATACACTCTGCAATTATCGGGACGATCCGCCCGATATCGGCGGATCGCCGCGATAATTGCAGCGTGTATGTGGGCGACCGAGGGTTAAATATTGTCTGGATTGTCCAGCATGCCTGTCCGATGCGATATTTACCCGGGAAACTGTCGGCCGCATCGGGCAGTGTATGCCCAGCGCGGCCGACAGACAGACATTTCCTGTGTTCCTTCCTGCGGAAGGAACAGGGAAATGTCTCCTCCCCCGGGGGCGGAGCGCGGATGTCGGGCTATACACTGAGATTTCTCTCACAGTGTATGCCGGCGACATCTGCGGCTGGCAGGCAGCCAGATAAAATGTCTGTCGGTCTGACAGACATTTTATCTGGCAGTGTATGCCCAGCATTACTGTTTAGTACCCTAAGTGCAATTATGCCTCAAATAATGCTTTAGCAGTCACTAAGACAGAATTATATGTGTTCCAAACTGAGGAAAATATCAAAAACCTTTGAATGTATTAAAACAAGAACAAAAAAAAAAAAAAAAAAGATTTAGCTAAATTCAAAGCACAGCAAAGGCACAATAGTGCAATAGGAATTGTACAATTGTACAACATGTACTGCCTGGAATAGCTGCAATTAGTGATTTACTTCTCATACTTTAGTCATTTTTTAATCTAAATGGTCTAACTTGTCACCTATTTATGGTGCACAAAGCATCATCTTTTCTTGAAGTACTGAGAGTGTGATTTAACTACAAAAAGTATTGGATTATCACTTTAAAACACATTCTTAAGGAAAATTAAATATGGACAGGAAAGAAAAATCTCTTCAGTTCGGCCAAAACAATATCAGTATATACAATATGCTGCTCACCATTTACACCTACATATTGGTTGAGTATAAAATAAATTAAGTCACTGCAAATATTTGGGTTACATATAAAGTTACCCATAAAAGAAAATCACAGGTTGAATTATAAGCCTAGAAAAAGCCATCATTGCATACTTGGTAAACAAAAAGTTATACTAAACATTCTTAAAAAATGGCTTTATTAAGGATACAGACATGGTTGCGCCTGCGAGACCAGACACAGGTGTAGAGTCTTCAGATCTCAATTGTACAACTAAAAGTAGAAACTACTTGTATATGAATACACGCATATATTATGTATATATAATTTTTTTAATGGAAGTTTGGAATAGTGCCAGACTAGAATTATAAATATTGGCAGGTGCGAGACACTGTTTAGTCTACTCCTACAACTTACACCAGTGCAAACACAGTGACAATTAGGCCTCAGGTTTGTGCTGTGTTCATGTGATTCATAAATCCATAAATACAATTCTGATACAGAATGCCCAAAAACAAATACTTTTTTTTCTAGACACTTACGTGGTGGTCCTTGGTGGTCTTTGATCTCACAATGATGCTGTTTACGAATCAGAGTGGAAATCCAGTGGGAAGGGTGAGCAAGATGAGGTGATGGTAAATGTAGCAGCATCGAGAGGAAAGAACAAGGGAGAGAGAATACACAGTGTTACCTTCAGCTCACACATACAAAAAGCACGCTGCTGTGCTATGTTAAACTTAACATGTACATTAATCTGTGCACATCACACGCATTTATAGGTTAATGCCTAAGGCAATGCAAGTTAAAATGTAAAGATCAATGAGCTATGCTTATCCAAAAGGTCTTTATTGCCAGAAAGGTTGAAAAAGCATTTCCACTAATGGAAGCAGCCTCAACTAGAAGGCATATTTTTTTTCATTTTGACAGGTCAAGGAAAAAGCAAGCCACTCCTAGTGTACCATAGTACAAGAAGTGCTCATTCTAATGACCTATCCTGACTCATTTTCTAAGGGGACATTAGAATTTGAAACGCTTCCTGGATTGATTGAAACTTAGTGAATTCATTACAGAAAACAGCTAATATTTAATTATGTTATCAACTTGTTTAGTGTTAATTTAAGTGCAGAGACCATTAGTAATTTAAACCACTTCATAGATTTGTTTGCCACACGCAGAGTACAGAACCCCCCCATTTAATAGCAGTTCTCTGTTCTCCAAGGTTTCAGGATTTGGAATGTACAATGTAGTAAATCAGACAGTTGCCAGGACCAAACCGAAAGATCCCATTTTAAAATGTTTGTGTCAAAGTCAAGTATTGTGGTGAGCTCTAGATCAATAGCAGAATGTTGCGCTGTACCCCTAGTATTGTGGAGAGCACTAGACCAATAGCAGAATGTTGCCCTGTACCCCTAGTATTGTGGAGAGCACTAGACCAATAGCAGAATGTTGCGCTGTACCCCTAGTATTGTGGTGAGCACTAGATCAATAGCAGAATGTTGTGCTGTACCCCTAGTATTGTGGTGAGCACTAGATCAATAGCAGAATGTTGCGCTGTACCCCTAGTATTGTGGTGAGCACTAGACCAATAGCAGAATGTTGCGCTGTACCCCTAGTATTGTGGAGAGCACTAGACCAATAGCAGAATGTTGCGCTGTACCCCTAGTATTGTGGCGAGCACTAGACCAATAGCAGAATGTTGTGCTGTACCCCTAGTATTGGGGCAAGCACTAGAGCAACAGCAGGCACCGTTTCATATTATTCATCTAAAATATAGAACCAAATAGAAGTCAAAGTAAACTGCCCAATAAATGAGTCAAATTGCTAAGATCATTTAATTTTGAAACATAAGCTGGGTACACACTGGAATGATTTGTATCAGATTTGCCATTTCGTAACAACAAATCGCCTACTTCGCTCAGTGTGTATGCTCAACGGGTGCCCGGGGTCGCTAGCAACGTCGTCAGGTTTGACGTGCTGCACATCAATCCTAACTTTCACATGTGACCTAATGTATTTTAATGAAGAACGGAACGAGTGATCATTCTGTCACTCAATCGCTGTAGTGTATAGCAGCAAACATGTGTCCCTGGTTATCGGCACGATTGCCGGTCGTCTCAGTGTGTACCCAAGCTTAAGGGAGAAACTCAAGTGTCAGTGATGTGCAGCCACAATTTTGGGCTGCACACATTACCGTACAGTGGCCATAAATCACTAATTTATTGTGCACTTAAGTTATGGCATTATGATAAAAACTATTTACATACTCACACACCATTACATCTACCTATTATAATATTGCCTATACTATAGAAAAAAATGCAGACAAAAAATAAATTACTTAAAAACACTGTCAAAAGAAAGGAGTCACAAAATTATGCGTGCAGTCATAGTACCTGGTCATTAAGGAATTATACACACACACCAAAGAATTTGCAGCATAAATATAAAATAAATGCAGACAAATCTGTTTTTCAATAGATGGCTGAGGAACAATGTAAGTGCATAATCCAAAACATCCTCAATTCACAGAGGTTTAAAATATTATACTTTAACATTTGGGAAGAATATAAACTTTATTGAAATATAAAGTTTATCAAAATTTTCAGTATATTTAATAAAAATATTAAAAAATAGAAACAAACCACCATCCACAAGCAATAATATTGAATTTCTGAAAACAGTCGAACATATCAATCTTCAGAAGCAAACCTTAATTAATTTCTAGCACCTTCAAAATGTAAAACCTTAATTTGACATTTACATCTTTCTTTTAAATAAAAAAAAAAAAAAAAAGACACTTGAAATGATCTATAGGAGGCTGGATGGAATAACTGTTAAATGATCAACTTTTCTTGCAGTTAAGCCATTACACTCAAGTTATTAACATTAACGCATGAAGCTTTAACGGCTATGAGCATAAATTAAACAATGACTAGGTAAGAAATAAAAATCAGAACAAACATTCTTTTATTAATGTAATCATATATAGATATAAAAGATTGTAGAGTTCTATAAATGAAGTTGTTAAATAAAAGATTTAAAAAAAAAAAAAAAAACACATTGACTCCATTCCCTTTCTACTGTTGTCTCCTCCATGGCTATATGTGCTGGAACGTGAGACCTGTCGGCTGGTACGGGGTTTCTATTTCCTTCACTGGCCTACATAATACAGCAGAGAAGAGCTTTGGAGCAATCTGAATCACTGTTGATGTATTTGTGCCCATATTTCACAGTTACGATCCTACTCCAACATTTCTCTATTGCGATCTTTATTCCTGAAGCAGCACTGCCTCCAGTGATCATCTGGTTCTCCTCTATTAATTATGTGAGCTGATGTGCACCATTTGTATTTGCTATACCTGAACGAGGTAATCCCCCTACCCCTCTTCATAATGTTATGATAGCTGAATGATTCCTTATATTTCAATATAATTATTATCTGAATCCTGTTTGCCTACGCATCTGTGAATCCTTGATATAAGTGCTGTTCCTCTGACTGGGTTTGTCCCCTCATGGCTCCGACAAAAATTAAAACCACCAAATCGGCTCCTCCTGTACATTTCTTTGGAACCTCCTCTAATCCTACTAAAAATCATCCTCATCAATCATCTCCTAGGACTGATGACACTGCCCAGAGCTCAACTAAACGTGCGACCAGCCCTATACCACCTTCTTCAGAGGATATAGATGTTCTAGACTAGTGTTGGCTAACCTTGACACTCCAGCTGTTGTGGAACTATATATCCCAGCATGCCCTGCCACAGTTTTAGCATGCCCTAATAGCAAAACTGTAGCAGTGCATGCTGGGTTATGTAGTTCCATAACAGCTGGAGTGTCAAGGTTATCCAACACTGTTCTAGACGGTCCTGTAACTCTAAGATCAATCCATACTATGCTTAATTCATTCCAGATGGACATAACTTCAGAATTAAAATCAAATATACAAGCATTAAGGGCTGATATCCATGAGGTTGGAGATCGAAATGACCATTTGGAAACCAAAATGGAAGAGCTTGTCGCTTCGCATAATGATCTAATCTCAGCTCACGACCTCCTCCAAGAGGACCTAAATGCTTTGCATGATAAAGTGACAGATCTAGAAGACCATTCAAGACGCAACAACATAAAAATAAGAAGCATTCCAGACTCTGTCACGAATGCTGAACTATATAACAACGCAACGGACCTCTTCCAGAAATTGCTCCCCTCTGCCTCCCCCCCTTCAGATCTCCTGTTGGACAGGATTCACAGACTACCAAAATCAAAACAGGCTCCGACTCACTCTCCCAAAGATACTCTTCTCAGGGTGCATTTTTTCCATAATAAAGAACGCATTGTTAGAGCTGCTCTGCCCTCTACGGCCGAATGTTTGGACAATCTCCAGTTGTTTCCTGACATCTCCCCAGCAACACTTGCTAGAAGACTCTTTTTTCATCCAATAACAGCGGCTCTACGCAAAGGAAATATACAATATAGATGGGGGTTTCCTACTAAGCAGATAGTGTCCAAAGATGGCAAATATACCGTTATACATTCCCCGAATAATGGGCCTGCTGTTCTCCAGGAGTGGGGCACTGCCATTAACAGCTCTTCTAATCTGCCTCCTCAGCCTATCCCTCAAGAGTGGTCCTCTACTCAGAAGTGATCTGTTTGAATGATCCTCTACTTGATACATCTGGCCCTTAATTGTATCGGACAACAGTAAAGTTGACTTTCATTTTGTTATACTCTTCTTTTCTATATAACAAGTAACTTGTTTATTTGTTTGTTTTTTTGTCTTTATTACCAATGCACTACTAAAGTCAGTTTGCCGATATGTAACTGGAGACAGTTTTTCAGATGTAGTAATAGTAGAAATTGTTGTGTAATTAGCTGTTGGCTTCTATATACAGGATTCCGCCAGGTAATACATGCCTAACCTATATATTGAAGGAATTGTTCTTGTTTTATATTCTGTTTTATATGTTGCGGTGCTATGTGGGTTTGCCTTTTTTTCTTTGTGGCTAGGCCCATTCCCCAACAAATATAATCTTTCTGCCACAATAATTTAGTGACAGAAGCTTTAGCTCCTTTATGGATGCTATTTCTGTTTATCTCTTTATTACTCGGTTTCATTCATTTTTAAATTTTCTTTTTGTGTTTTTAGTTATTTGTCTTTATTATTTTCAGTATACTGGTATGTTTATGCATATTCTCTGCTATATATAATGTCTTGCACAGTTATGTCTAGTTGTCCCATACCGCGCCTCATGCCTTATCCCTATGATTAATTTTCTAAGTATGAATGTAAAAGGTCTCAATTCCCCTCGTAAGAGAAGAGTTGCTTTAAAATATTTTGCTAATCAGAAGGCTGATGTGGTGGCAATACAAGAATCTCATTTCCCATTGCACTCTCCCTCGCAGTTTACTAATAATACATATCCGCTTTGTTACACTTTCTGTGGCCCGTTTAAAATAAATGGGGTAGCTATTCATTTAAGTAAAACTTGTCCATTTAGGCTGGAGCATAAGTGGACGGATTGTAATGGGAGATATATTATCTTGGTTGGAAAGATAGGACCTAAATATGTAACACTAGTCTCTGTCTATGTCCCTAATTCCAGACAACCTCGTTTTCTTAAAACATTTTTGCTTAAATTGCAGGAAGTTAAAAAGGGAGCCTTATTTATAATGGGAGACTTTAATCTTGCACCAGATCCTAAACTTGACAAATCGTCCTCCTTAGATAAACAATCACTTAATACATCCCGTTCTCTTGCCTCCTCTTTTTCACATTTTCTTGCAGAGTTCGATCTGTATGATACATGGCGGATTAAAAATCAAGGTACGCGCGACTACACTTTTTACTCTGCAGTACATAAATCCTATTCTAGAATAGATTTGCTTCTAATTGATAAATGGTCCCTTCAATGTCTCATCACAGATTAACATTTTGCCAATTACATGGTCTGATCACGCTCCCCTGACCTGGTCCTGGTCTCCCTTTCCTAAAACACACTGTTTTAGACCCTGGCGTTTACAGGAATATATTTTACTAGATACTGAGGGCTCACACATTTTACAAGATGCGCTGACTTCTTATATTGAACTAAATTTACCTAATGATACTTCAGTAACAAACCAATGGTGTGCTCTTAAAGCAGTTATGAGAGGGGCTGCTATACAAGCTGCAGCTAAGATCCGGAAAACTAACCAGGAGGTTTACCTTACGTATCAGTCTGACCTGTTGAAATTGGAAAAGCAGCATAAACAACAACCACAAGACTCTTCGGCACCTTGCTGCCCGGAAGAAATTCAATAACTTACATCTCTCCCAGGTACAACGTGCCATTACTAAACTAAACCAAAAATATTATTCCCTTGGTAACAGAGCTAATAGACTTCTTGCGTGTAAGCTTAGGGGAAAAAATGCTATCAATAGAATCAAATCTATATCCGGTCCTAACAGATCTGTAACTAGTAACCCTAAAGATATTGCCCAACAATTTGCCTCCTATTACGAAAAGCTTTATAACCTCAACCAAGACTCCTCTATCCCTCAGCCTTCTGAAAACCTAATTAATTCTTTTCTAGACTCTATTAAACTTCCTCGTCTGTCCTCTATAGACTCTGAAGCCTTGTGCTCCCCTTGGAGCGAAAGTGAAATAGAATGCGCCATTAAATCCCTCAAAAAAGATAAAGCTCCAGGCCCAGATGGGTTTATAAATAGTTTCTATGTACACTTTAAGAGCAACCTAATCCCTATTCTAACTATCCTTTATAACGATGTTTCACACAACATATTCCCTAAGGAAATGCTAGAAGCACAAATAATTACCATACTAAAGCCTGGCGAGGATCCGAAACTTTGTCAAAACTATAGACCAATAGCCCTACTAAATACAGACGTTAAACTATATGCGAAAATAATCGACAACAGATTAAACCCTATTCTACCTGACTTGATATCCCATGATCAAGTCGGTTTTACCATGGGGAGACAAGCCCCTGATAATACCAGAAGAGTTTTTTCCCTTCTGAATGCCCATGCGAATTGCTTTGTGCCTATGGTTTTGCTTTCTCTGGAAGCAGAGAAAGCTTTTGACCGGCTACATTGGTTCTTCATGTCTCATGTCCTTGCTAGGTTTGGCTTTTCTGGTTTGTTCTTAAAAGCTATTTTAACTTTATATTCTGCCCCCTCAGCTCGTGTATTTAGCAACGGATTCCTCTCTAATAGCTTTAATATCACTAACGGAACTAGACAGGGATGCCCCCTCTCACCCCTTATATTCGCCCTAGCGATGGAACCATTAGCTGAAAAAATTAGAACTTCCCCTAATTTTACCGGTTTCTCTGTTGGTGCCACTCAGCATAAGATATGTCTTTTCGCTGACGACGTAATTTTATTTGTTATAACCCCGGAAAATTATTTGCCAGCCCTCCATGCTCTCCTTCAAGAGTACTCAGCGGTCTCATACTATAAATTAAATACCACCAAAACTAAAGCATTAGCATACAATATTGACCACTCTGCTCTATGTAAACTCCAGAATAAATATCCTTACGCTTGGCAGTCTTCAAGCCTTACGTACCTGGGCATTAAAATCCCTCTAACTAAAAGATGCTATAGCATATAATTATCACCCTCTTCTAGAACAATTCTTAGCACTCACTAAAATGTGGGTAAATTATGACATTTCCTGGATGGGACGCCTCTCTTCTGTAAAAATTATGCTACTGCCCAAAATCCTCTACCTATTTAGAGCCATTCCATTTTTAGTCCCAATTAGTCCTCTGAATAAATTTCTCTCAGTATTTTCCCTGTTTGTTTGGAAGGGCAAACGCCCTCATATGGCACGAACAAAAATGTGTAAATCCAAGGCCAAAGAAGGCCTGGCAGCTCCCAACCTTTAATTTATCAATATGCCTGCCTCCTAGATCAAATGAAAGATTGTCTGTCACCCTTGCCACCTAAACCGTGGGTAGACATCGAAGCTTCTATTTGTGCCAGTTTCCCTCTGAGAGATGCTATCTGGCTTAAACCGGTTGATAGACCCTCCCAGCTATCAGATTCCAGAAGTGTTTCTGACACTCTTAAAGTTTGGGATAAATTGATAGGGGCACATGGTGATTTCTCACTCCCTTCTTCTAGCATGTCCACTTTGGCTCTTTCAAAGTTAATTCCTGACCTCTCTTTAGCTAATTGGTTTGACTATGGTATTTTAACAATTAAACACCTATACACAGAACAACAACTCAGTTCATTTCAACAACTCCGAGATCAGTATAATATACCTAAGAACGATTTTTTAAAATTTTTACAGGTAAGACATTGGATACTCTCTAATTCTCCCTTACCACTCCCTTCTCCTCCACCATACATACTTTCTAAACTTTCCACTGCTGGCCACAGGGGGGGTATCACCATGTGGTACAATACACTATTATCACCTTCAGAGGACAGTAAACTTTCTATTCAAACCAGATGGGAATCTGATCTTAATATCTCTTTAACAGAGGAAAATTGGTCTAATTTATTCAATAATATCTTTAAAATGTCTAAGTGTTTAAATCATTCTGAAATGCTATTTTAACTAATACATGGCTTATATTATACTCCAACTAAATAACATTATCTGGCCTGATTCCTCTAAATTTAGCTGGAGGACATGTGGTTGCGTAGGCTCCCTTCTACATATATTTTGGTTCTGTCCAGTGATTCTCTCTCTGTGGTCAGAGGTATTCCGGTTAATTACCCAGGTTACAGGGGTAGTTCTCCCACAGATGCCTGAAGTAGCTCTACTACATTATTTCCCCCCTTCAGTACAAAAAGAAAACAAATATATGTTATTGGTCATATCTTTATAACTACAAGAGCAACTTTGGCTCAATTTTGGAAGAGATCTGATCCTCCTCCTCTTTCGGCAATAATCTCATCCAGAGAAGCTTCGAAATGGAAACATTTGGGTTTAAATATTCTAATTTAACCTCATCCCCCTTGATGCAATGGCATCCTTGGTCAGATTTCTATGATACTCATGTGTTAAAACCGACTACGACCAGTAATGTTGATGTTCCAACATAAAAATACATACATGTATTATTATTCTTATTCTGTATCCTTTTATATGTATATGCTTCTTTTTATTTTATTATTTTATTTTTATATCATTTGATTTGATTTCAGTTTCTTTTATTGTTATTTCTGTGTTACTCATGTACTATATAATGTCTATATCTATATTGACATATATATGATCTGTATTGAAAAATCTTTACTCAATAAAAATTACTTGAGTTAAAAAAAAAAACATTGTCTCGCTCAAGGCATCTTACTCATATGTTTGGAAAACTAGGAGCCTTAAATGCTTAGGGATCCAAATTACACCCCATATTTCTAATATAATATCCAGGAATTACCTTCCTTTATTGAACACGCTATCTTTATTACTGAAAGATTGGATGCTGCAGGAGGTTTCTTGGCTGGGAAGAATTGCTGTATTAAAAATGATGCTTCTTCCCAAGCTGATGTATCTTTTTAGAACAATTCCGGTGCTGGTTCCAAGATATGTATTGGATAAATTTCATAAACTGTTTATTACATATGTCTGGAATAGTAAGAAGCCTAGAATAGCTAGGAATATTTTATGCTTACCAAAACAGAATGGGGGATTGGCATTTCCAAATTTGCAAATATATCAATTAGCATGTTTAATGAGCCAAATTGGAGATTGGTTCGAATTTGACAAGCCAAAAATATGGGTTATGTTAGAGGGGGACGCAATACTCCCACTACCTTTGACTGATATGCTATGGCTGCCTCAATCCAGTAATATCAACAGTCCAAAGTATTTAACAGCTATCATGTCCACTAGGAAGGCTTGGCTCGAAGTAGTCTCTAGACTGAATGACTTTTCTCTTCCCACTACTAACCTCTCCCTTAGGGGAATTGCGACCCTTATTCCGAATTTGTGTTTTGATAATTGGATAGAAAGGGGGGCACTTTCCCTTGGTGATGTAACTACTGAAGACAAGTTGAACTCCTTTGCTCAGATTTGTGAGAAGTTATCTATTCCGACAAAAGATTTCTTTAAATTTTTACAGTTACGTCACTGGTTATATAATGTAATTAATGCCCCTCACCATATTAGTAAAATACCTCAATATTTAAAGAAAAGGATGGATACAATTACATCTAAGGGTGGCATAACCTGGTACTACTCTCTTATAACTGATTCCATAAAACCCTCTAAATTT
Source organism: Taudactylus pleione (assembly GCA_031769625.1). NCBI lineage: Eukaryota > Metazoa > Chordata > Amphibia > Anura > Myobatrachidae > Taudactylus > Taudactylus pleione. The sequence continues at coordinate 10,257,579 of JAUIMM010000037.1, forward strand.
TCCTCCCTGATTAAATGGGAATCAGATCTGTCATGCTCTTTGACTGAAGAAGATTGGCAGTTAGTTTTCCGTAACTGTTTTGCACTCTCCTCAAAATGTGTTTCTCATGTAGAACAGTACTATAAATTGCTACATAGATGGTACCTAACCCCAGAGAAACTTCATAAGATTTGGCCTTCGGTTTCCAATCTCTGTTGGAGACATTGTGGGATGGTGGGTACACTACCACACATGTTCTGGACATGTCCCATGGTTCAATCACTTTGGAACCAAGTATTTAATCTCATAACCCGGGTTTTGAAGATTTCTATAGATCCGGATCCTTTAATAGCTATGTTCCATATATATCGGGGTCCCATATCCAAAAGTGATCGTTATGTTTTGGGACATATATTAATCTCTACAAAATTACTAATAGCTCAGCAGTGGAAATCTAATATTATTCCCAATATACAAGCTATTGAAAATAAAATTCAGGCCCATTACGAATTCGAAACGGCAGGGGCCAAATACTCGTCATCAATCTCTAACCCCTTGGTCCGCTAGTTTGTATGGACCGAATACAGAAATCATAAAGGTGGACAGGATGACTGTGTGAATTAAACAATATAATAATATTTTCTAGATTTTATTTGATATAATTTACAATAAGGTTATATGGTAATATTGAGTATCGAGCTGAGTATGGAAAAGTTATTGGATAAGGAAGAGATCACGACTAAGTGAATGTATGTTCCTCATATCAGTGCTATATTTTTGGTATCTGTATTTAAGAAGCTATACGGAGTCAAAGATATAATTATACTGTATGTACCTTTCTAAGTGGAGTCAGTTGTTTATGTAATTTAATTTTTTCCCCAATTTTTACTTTTATTTATTTATTTTTTCTCTGTTAGTTATTATTGTTTATTTTATTTCTATTGTTATTGTGTATTTTCTGTATGTTTTTATTATATATGTCCAAAATTTCTCTTTGAAAATTAATAAAAATTGAATATTGAAAAAAAAAAAAAAAAAAAACACAAAACAAAGTATTGCCAGCTTCTCTATGAGGAGATATTTTTTGCATTCCTTAATATACCCCCCCCCCCCGAACACCATTCACCTGGAAGAGCAGGGCGGGGGGAAGAGCATAGTGCAGTCTAGTTGCTCAACTCCGAGGGCTGCGAATGTATGAAGAAAGTCTGCCCAGGGGATATCAAGAGCATAAAATGTATAGCTCATAAAACAAAGTAAAAAACTAAATGTAGGCCAAAGTACCTGGTTATAGGTTTTCTAAATTGCCAAAAAAATAAATTTTTAAAGATGCTTGTTTTTCTCTGGCAGGTCTCTGCTGGCTCCTGAACGCCTGCCGTTGTTAAAAGGTAAAATTGTTGGTAAAGTAAAAAAAAAAAAAAAAAAAAAAAGAAGATGGTCCCCACTCACACCAGCCGCAGCCTCTGCCAAACGACAGAGCTGCACGCGCTCATCACACCACCGCACGCAGCACAGGTTTCACCTGCACTGCATCCACGGACGTGAGCCACTGAAACAGTGCACGTCCCCCACCGCGGCATCATACTGGACTTTGAGAAGAACTGATCCCACACCAACGGACCTGGGCACCTACCGGTATGTCAGTACCCATTCTCCTCACCAGTGTGGGACGCCGCAGTGTGGGAGCACCCCGGATCACCTCAAACAGGGCATCCCAGTTCAGAAGTCTGTTGACCATGGATCCAGCAGGGAAGCATGAAGTAGTCAGGACCGTATGTCAATGAGCCCCCTGAAAGGGTTGACCCTACTCCCCACACTGTGGATACGCCCCGTCACACCAAATCACCAACAACTGGGCAGTATGTGCTGCCACGAACCATCTAAGAGACATTTATCTTCCAGGAGCACTGTGCCTCCTACTGAGCAACTACTACCCTCTATGTGCACACACAGATACAAATAAACGTATTTGTTTCTTCCACCATCCATCCAACCTCCAGTATTTCTGTTCTACCACCACAACACACAGCCATCTGCTCCCCCCAACCTCCTCCCTCTCCCCACCAAAACACACAAACCACCAAGGAGCGCACGTACCCTCCAATCTTACCATATATACCCAACTCTGCCTATATAACTATCATGGTAAAGTACACAAATGGCGCATTCCTACATTACACAAAGTTGAAGGGAAAAACAGAAATACCGCATAAAGTATTCCAAATAATATAAATAAATAGTAACATAAAATTGTAGTTCTATGTGGTTCTATAATATACCACATAGGGGGGTATCAAATTAACTCCGATCATTTTGGGGGGCAAAAAATGGATATATTTCAAGGTCTTTTCCACAGGAAAATCCAACTATATATTAAGCACTAATCAGGCAGCTTATCTTGGCTCATGACTTTATAGTATACATGTCAAGAAGATGGCGCACCAAGACAAATACTACATATCAGTCGTTTGTTATGTTACTTGCAACCTTTCAGTGTTACTGTCGGTTAAGTAGCCACGGATTTGGAAGATTTGTTTGACTAAGTGAACTTAGACTGGACTGATATTAATTTCCCCGTGAATTGTATTTTGTGGTTCGCATTAAAAAAAAATAAATAGAAAAACTGGATTCTTGTTTATCAGTGTATTGTTTATTACAATAATGCCATCTCGAAAGAGATTGAATCTGTCCAAGATTTACACCATAACAGACATCCATGTGAGCCAAGCTGCAGCAAAAACGCTAATATTTGTAATAAAAAAAAAACAATATATGGCCAGGATTTGTTACTTTAGTATTGTGATCTCAGAAATAAATGGTTGTAGTTGCTTCTATAAATTAGAGTACCACTTACCTGGCTCTGCAGATTTTCACAAAGCAGCCCCGGAGCTAGTAGCTCAGCCTGCAGTGAATCCCCTATTTTAAAAAAATTTGATTGTGACCAAAAATGTACTCACAAGACATATGAACGGTATTAAATTAGGCCCTTCATGTTTTTAACAAATTAGTTGATTCTTTATCCTAAATTAAGTACGTACAACTACAGAGAAGCATTTGAGATTAAATAAGGTTTAAAAACTCCAGCACACAAGCATGGCCAAAACTGGACAATTCTGACCTTTATGAACTTTGATTGAATGAAGAGGATCAGATTACTGCAGTTGACCAATTACTTAAACTACTGTTCGATCACAATCATGGAACTGCTGCATTGCTTGGGTGATTCTGATCCACAGCCACCCAATACTGGCCATCCAAATGACTGCTCGAATAGGTGATTTTGTTCATATATAGCACATCAGACACATCACTGGTGCACTTTAACCTTTAAGCTGCATACACACACAATGATTTTGTTACCAACGATTTTCTGTCAGATTATCGGTCAGATTTTTTAAAGTGTAATGAACGATTTTTTGAACTACAAACGATTTTTGTAACTTCCCTTAATGAAAATCGTTCAATTGGTTAGTCAGAATGAACTACAAACGGGAACGTGCATCAACGATAATCGTTCATTGTTAACTCAGAAACTGAACGATTTTTCAACGATTGACCAATAACGACGTTGTTATAGTTAAATCGTTCAAAAAAATTGTTACGTGTGTATGCACCTCAAGGGGTAACAAGTATTTCCTAGTCACACATCTGTCAAACATATGGTTTCAGGGAATCCTTTTCGGATCCCCCAACCTATAAATTTGTCTTGCCTTTTACAAAAACATGGCATTTGCAGGCTCCTCACTGGCTACAAGAGCTGCTGTTGCATCACAATCCTGACTGATAGTATGCCATCAAACACAAGAAAAATATTAGGCTATGAGGAAACCAATATTTTCTTTTCCTCCAAACAGAACTCTCAGATAGTAACTATTCTCTGTATATTCAATTAAAATATACCAAATAGGTCAATAGCTTTGTCTAGCATATGTTGTTTTGAAACAACAGAAAGTGGCACTAGCAAAAAAAAAACACAACAATCAAGACACCAGATCAGAGGCCATATGTTTATATTTATAGTGCTAATTGGGTATGTTAGTCAGGAATATACAATTAAATTATAAAAGAGGATTGAACTGAACAGCTGGGTAAGAGTTAAAACAAAAGCCTAAAACTCCAGAGCAAGCAATAAGCATTTCTGTAGTAATACGCGCTGTCTCATCTAATTTGAGAAAATGACAACTTCCCCTCAGGATTACAAAAAAAAAAAAAATAGCAAAAGGAAACGCTCAACAGGAAACCACTCGGAAATGGAAAATGTAATGATTTTTACTTGACAGCTGTTTTGCAGGGTGAAAAACAACACAGATACATCTGATCATGATATTAACCATGTCACTGCTGTAACAGCCAGTAACATCCCATAACAAAACATGGGCAAAGTCCATCAGTTAAATAACGGTTTTAAACTGAAAGGAATTTAAATGAGTAACACCAGTCACTGATTATGTCATCTAGCCAGGAAACCTTACCAAATACCAAATCATATAGTAATGCAGGCCTGTAGAACTATCTGAAGAAGTCAAAGGTCTGCAAGCTGTTTACAAACTTATTATAGTTGGGATCATGCATACTTGCATGTACCGTATGATTATACCACCAGTGGTTCTCAAACTTTTTTCTGCTGTGACACACTGAAGAGTAGCATTCACATACATGACACAAATTTCAAAATGTAAAATATAACTGTCAAATAACCTTATTGTAATGATAAAATTTGTTATATTCGATAAACCTGACAAAAAAAATTGTATATATATGTACACACTAATTATATATATTATATATATATATATATATATATATATATATATATACACATATACATACATACATACACACACATACACACGTATAATATATAGCTATATTTGCAGCAGTATAAATAGTAATGGTTACATACCACCACTTTGGCCACAGGCGTGACAAATAAGCCAGTGGCCAATCATTATCTCCAGAAAGGACACTCACTTGCAGTACTTAAATGTAGGGTCATTGGTTGGCATCCCCCACTATTACGGGGTGGGGGTCGAGAATTGGCCTTAAAACATAGAGGCCAGATGGATTTTTGATCTTGACACTGTGGCCCCAAAGGGCCCGAATGAACAGATCCTATTTACTGTATTCCTTTGATAGATCTTGTTTTTTGTCTTATAAGTTTTTTTTTATGTTTTTCATGAGTGTTTTTTGTGTTGGTGTGGGCTTACTGGCTATGTTATTTTATTATATAATCTTTTGTAGGTAGATAATATTGTAATGAATATAAGCATGTACTCCAGGTTACATGTTAAGGAGGGTATCCACTAGACAGTAAATTGGATGATTTGAATGTTAACGATATCATTACCGTTCATCGTCCGCTATATCGTTCAGTGGGTATACAGTCAACGACCAGCAATGCGCGCTCCCACTGATCGTTGACGATATCTTTCATCGCCCGTACTTGCAGGGCAACCTGACTATATCGTCAGGTTCTGCAAGTACGGGAATGAGGGAGGGTGCCGGCACTGAACGATATAATTAATGATATCGTTCAGTGTGGATGCTCACTGTCGTTAACAACATTGAGCCCGGCACTGCAGGGCAAACACTAGACGATATAGCTCATGGAGATCGTGACGACAACGCATTGCTGCCCTCTTAGCCGAGTCCGGCAGGTGATGGTTGGTGGATGTCCATGATCGCGGAATGACACGATCGTGGGTGCATGACCTAATAACGCTTAGGATTGGTAAGCATCACATGGGACACCAGGGATGAGGTGGATTGGTGTTTCATGAGGAGGCTTGGACGCTTTTGTTTAGTATGGGCGTGGCCTGTCTGACGTGCGTTCCACTAAGACATGTGGAGTTAGTGATTATTACATTGTCCACACCTGGTAAGTCATGCTTGTGTTCCTATTTATTTAGAAGGTTTGGTGATGTATATAGACCATTTCAGATGGCTGTGGTTTCTTGATACACTTGTGCCTTGACAAAGGTCTGTAATATGACCGAAACGTCGGAATTATATATTGACACTGGTGGTATGTAACCATTAAATACTTTTGATACCGCTGCAAATGGTGAGTGCATTCTAAATTATATATATATCACACACACATACACACAGTTGAGTCACATTATTATGACCACCAGCTAATAGACAGGGTAACCACCATGTGCAGCAGACACAGCAGATAGGCGGGCTGGGAATGACTCAATAAGGTGCTGGTAGGTTGGCACAGGTATCTGGAGCCATGCTGACTGCAGTGCAACCCACAGCTTTTAGAGAGTGCATAGTGGAGTATCTACAGAGCGAACAAAACGATCGGGGTGGTCCCACAGATGTTCAAGTGCGGGGAGTTAGGGGGCCTGGCGAAGTACTTGGAAGTCTTGGTCACGCTCATCTAACCACTGACAGACATATCTAGCAGTGTAACATGTCGTATTGTCTTGCTGGAAGATCCCATCCGCCTCAGGGAAGACAATCAGCATGTAAGGGTGTACGTGTTCTACAAGGGTGGATTCATAACCAAATCAGTTGAGGGTACATTCCACATGGATGAGTGAGTCCAGAGAATGCCATGAAAACATTACCCAGACCATAAAACTGCCACCACCAGCTTGTATTCTTCCAGAAACAGTTGCAGGGTGCTGGTTCTCCGACGCTTCTCGTCAACCTCCATCCGATCGATGAAGCAGAAACAGTGACTCATCGGAGAAGGCAACCCTTCGCCAATCAGCAGAGGTCCAATTCCGATACAGGCGTGAAAATGTAAGCCTTTTTTCGCCAATGCACAATAGGTGCAGTGACCATACGTTTGCTTCGGAGCCCCAAACTGTCGTTTTAGACATGTCTGGTGGCGCCCTTGTTCATTTTGACGGTGAGCTGCTCCACTGTAGCGTGTCGGTAGGCCCTCACGCACCTTCGCAGCCAATGTTGACCTCACACATCAATGGCACGTGGTGCTCCACAGTTCCCATGTCGGTTAATCGCAATGGTGCCATTTGTCCAGTCACGATACACCTTCACCACAGCAGCATGCGAACAGTTCACAAACTGCTCTTTCAGAAATACTGCCACACTTGGCCCTAAAGCCAATAATCATCCCTTTATGCAACTCTGATAAATTGCCCCTTTTATCCATGACAGCAATGAGTGATGTGTGCAGACGGCCTATCGCACACCGTGTATACCCACAAAGCCAGCGCACGGCAGGTGACGTATTTCATGGGCTACACGTTGCCGACGTCAAATGTAGGAGGTGGTCATAATACTGTGACTCGACTATACAATATGAATTGGACATATACAACCCTCCCATCCCACCATACCCACTCAAAGCCAACACTTCCCCGTTCTTCAAATACAACCACACCAAAGACACATTACCTCATCCCTCACCATGCCAACACAAAGCTATTAACACTGCGGTGAGAGCTTGGGGGAAAACTCAGCATCAACGTAAGTGCTGGGCATGCCCCCTAGTGTGATAGAAAAGGGGTGCGTCTCAAGGACACTCTCCCTTTATTAACCCCTTTTTCCGGCACAGAGTGCCCTTCTGTGACAGCTGCCTTGCCCACCCTAAAATGATCACTACAAAGCAAACACTACCAGCATTTTTATAAAACATCTCTTACCTTCCCTCCCACCATACCAACCCGAAGCTCACGCTCCAAGCTTTTGTAAACACAGAACTCCCCCACCCCTCTTCTCTTCCTTATCTCCAGTAAGTTTGCAAGAATTTGCAGTGTGGTTGTTGCTGAGGCTTGTTTGCCTCCTCGGTGTAGCTCCTAATGGAAGACAGGGGTGGATGGCCGCTGCCGGGTGACACTGCATCAAAAGCGGTCAGTGAAGCAAGGGGGAATGTGGGAAATCGCTCTCTCCAACCCATATGCATCCTGAAACCAGTCAGTGGAGTAAGGGAGGGTGGGAAATTTGCCTCTGCCTCCCTTGCTTTGCTTATTGGATGGACTCTGCTCGGGAACCGGCTGCCAAGGCCTATTTATGCGTGACATAGTAGGCATTACATCTGTACACACTAAAGTTTCCCAAAGCACATTACTATGTTTCGGCCCTTCATAGCAAGTGGAACACCTGGCAGCAGCAGGCAACCAAACCCTGCCAAATCATCTAAGTCCACCCTCCCCTATAATGAAAAGTCCAGGGAGTTATAACAAAAACCAGCAACATTTAGCAATAATTGCACCAGCAATCATTTTTGTTCTATCAATGGAAGATGTTTACTGCAAAGTGACATATGCTGGGTATTACTTGGGACATTAGGTGATTGGCAATTGACCAGCCCTATTGTAACAAATGTGGAACTTTAAGAAAGGCTGCATCCCATCCACTTGGACAAATTCTAAAAAAATTCAGGAATTAAAAAATTGAGACGCACCCAATGGTGCATTATCATCCAAGTTCACCATCTTGTGCACACTTGAATTAAAAAGTGTTATAGTAACCTAGTACCAAATTTAATACATCATGCTCTTGAGGATCTTTTTGGCACAATCCACATCAGCCTAGTTTTGTGGCTCGCAACACAACAGAAAAATTCCTTAGGTATAATTTTTGTGTGATCTCTCTCAGCACTATCTGAAAATCATTCTAGAACGTATGGTGGAATTAAGACTTTGTGAAAAAGTATAAAAAGTGTGCAGCTAACAGACTGTCCATAATGTACTCCGATATGAAAGGAGTTGGGTGTCTGACTTGTTTATATATAGAACAACTTCCTCTCGTGTACTATTTTTAGTTTAAACAGAAGCAGTCATGTCTGCCCATCTGAGAGTGAGCAATGTCACTCAGAGCATGCTCCAGGAGTAATGTCCATTTTATCAAGCACCAAAAGGATGAGATATTATTGAAACATCAGATCTAGCATGTGTTACGGAGACCTAGCTAGGCAAAGACAGTTCTCTCTCGGAAACTACAGTCCCAATAAATTACTATGTGATCCAATTCTCAATACAGAATGGCAGGGGAGGTGGAGTGGCCATCGGCTTTAAAAAAAAAAACAAACAAAAAAAAAAAAACACACCTTACAAGGTATCCCATCAGCAGCGCTAAAGTAGTGCTGCTAAACGCGATATGGCTTCCCAATTAGCCCCGAAGTGCTGGCCGACGCTGGCACTTGACATGGATATTTTTCGGGACTCGATGTGTCCCGAAAAATAATCCACGATAAGTGCCGCTTTTTACACCCCAAAAAAGGCGAAAACACACATAGGTCTGCAAGCTTATCACGGACCCTAGGTGTTTTCATGAGATCTATCCAATTTCGTTCAAAATAATAGGATAGGGTGAAGAAAGACTATCAGTGAAAAACAGGGATAATCAGCTAAAAATAGTTTTTTGCCTATCGCGGGGCTCCATTAGCGCCCAAACAATGTTTGGGGCTAATTGGATACCGCCCTTAGACTGGAATGACCGGACAATTCCCACTGGGTAGACTAAGTTCATCACTGCCCAGAGTTGTACATGTCTAGGTTTTAGAGTGCTTCCCATTTAGTACAGCCCTGGAGATGTGAATGTATTTCTACAAGAAATGTCAGATATTTTTGCTATTCTATTGCTAGTCTATTCCTGGCGCAAACAAAAATGACTCATCCTGGTGGATTTCAATGCATGGGTTGATTATAAACTCTCACTTTGACCAAGACCACCCATGACCACCTCTAATCCTGATTGAATTAGAATTAGTGTCTGGCCAACTATAAAACTAGTTACCTGGTCAGACCCCTGCCTGATTTAGTTTTAACTCCTCAAAACAGAACTTTCCTGATGTAATAGACCAGGTGTTGTCCAATGAGGGATCTCACTCCCCAAGCTCTGGCAGCAAATCTGGGTCTCTCTGCGGTATTTGGTCATTGAAAATATTCTTGTTCCTTTTCTCATTAAAATAAAAGAGGTGATGACTGCAATGGATACTGTTAAAACTGCATAACACAATGCCAAGCGCCTTGTTTCACAAGTGTTAAGTAGCTGAAGAAGAGGGGTCACAGGCTTGACAGAAGGATTCACCTAGTAGAGAAGCTAAGCCTAATCAAGCATAGTAAAGAATACTAAGCAACAATCACCAGCCATGGAAGCAATCAAAAAGCCAGCTCAGCTTTTCTGTACGGAAGAGATGATGTGCAAACTAGTAGGTTATGTCAGCAGCTGATGTAACACTCTCACAGTCTAGATGCAATGAGTTGCAAGCTTCTTTTCCGATACTGCAAATTATCCCAATCATGCCATAAAATGAATGTCAAAGTTCCAAGTCTGCGAATGTAGACCATCTGGCTTCTTGGACTAGCTTTGACCTCTTGAATTTTGAAGACATTGTTAAAATTGACTTAAGTTTTGTCACATCTACTGTGATCTGCACCCTGCCTTAACAGGGTTTCTAAAATTATGTTTTTAGATAATTGGCCAAGCATTTGCAAAAATAGTATAATTTTTTTTTTTTAAGACAGGCATTATTTTTATTTTTTTTTAACCACTGGAGGTAAACAATTTGTAGACCCCTTATTTAAAAAAAAAAAAAAAAAAAAAAAAGACATATCTTACCTATCTTTTTCTTCAACTCAATAGGGGGCACAAGGACAATGCTGGTTATAGCCTGGAGAGGAGAGTCTGGGCAGCAAACAGTTAAATACAAATACCCACAAAGCCCAGGCTTTTCTCCTATATACCACGCACCCAGGCAGAGGCCCTTCAGTTTTCATTTAGCAAGCCCATGGCAGGAGCGAGGCAGAGGAGGAGAAGGAAGGCCAGCATACATACAGTACCATACCTACCATGGCGAGAACAGCTTTACCGGTCACCAAGGAAACACCCCCGATAGACAGCTGCAGTCAGGGTGAGCCCCCTATGGAGTCGAAGAAAAAGCCTTAACAGGTGAGACATAAGTCATTTTCTTCTTCTTCCTCCACTAGGGGGCATAGGGACAAAAGCTGGGACATCGCAAAGCAGTCCCCTATGGGCAGGGAAGCTCCTGCGGTGCAGTGAGCACAGAACACCCCAAGGCAACGTCCAAGGACGCAAAAGCGTAACGCATAAAACCTTATGAAGGTATGAGAAGAAGAGCATGCGGCAGCACTACAGAGCTGTTCAGCAGAAACCCCACAGCAAGCTGCCCAAGAAGACCCAACTGACCGTATGGAATGTGCTATCACCACAGCCAGGACAGGACGGTTCGCCAGGGAGTAAGCATGGCGAATAGTGAGGAGGAGCCTCCGGGCAAAGGTTTACTTAGAAGCTGGCCAGCCCGCTTTAAACATCATACAGAACAAAGTCTGACTAACGGATCTCCTCTGTCTTGCCGATATATAAATCCGGAGAGCCCTTAGCACCTCCAACAAAGCTTCTGGTTGAGAAGAATTCATAGTCTGGAATCTCCTGATTAAGGAAGGTAACCCAGGCGAGTCCTTAGCACAGGCATGTTGGGATGAAAACCAAAAATGGGAAGCGACAAGAGAAAGCGCTCAAATCACACACCCAATGCGATGGGCAGTAGAAAAACAGTCTTCCACGTGAGCCAGAACAAATCCACCGACTGTAAAAGCTCAAAGGTAGCTGCCTGCAAAGCTCTGAGAACCAAAGCTAGGTCTAAAGGAACTACAGGAGGCACTAACGGTGGCTGAATGTGGAGAACTTCTTGAAAAAAGGTTTGCACTTCTGGCAGCAGAGCAGTTTCCCTTTGGAAGAGGACTGATCAGGCTGAAACCTGGACCTTCAAGGACGAGAGCCATAGGCCCAAGTTCAGACCTGTCTGTAAAAAATAAAGGATCCTGGAAAGACGAAAAGACCTGGGATTAAGACCCCTGGGTCGAACACCAGGAAAAGTAAAGCAGTTATACCAAATTCTGTGATAAACACGCGCAAGCATGGCCCTAATTACTCTTCTAGAGAATCCCTTTGCTCTTAGGATGGATGTCTTAAGAGCCACCCTGGCAAAGCGAGCCTGGCCAGGTCCGGATGGAAAAAGAAAGCAGATGAGGCCGTAGAGGGGCGAGGCCAATCTGGAGCCACCAGGATCAGAGTGCCTCCTTCCCGCTTTAACTTGCGGAGGACCCGAAGAATCATTAATATTGGAGGAAAGACACAAATCAGGGTGAAGGTCCAAAGAACCGTTAGAGCATCCACCAGGAGAGCGTTCAGGTCCCTGGTGCAGGAGCAATACTGCGGAGGTTGATGGTTGTATCAAGATGCCATCATGTCGATGTCCAGTAGGCCCCAGCAAGGGTCCAATAGTTGAAAGACGTCTGGATGCAGCGCCCACTTGCCTGCATGGACATCCTGCCTACTTAGGAAGTCTGCTTCCCAATTTTGGGTGCCCCGGATGAATACGGCGGACAGTGCTTGAAGATGACGCTTTGCACATTGAAGAATTCAGCTGACTTCCTGCATGGCTTCTTGACTTTGAGTGCTGCCCTGGTTCATTTATGAAAGCCACCGCCGTGGCATTGTCTGACTGAATCTTCAACAGACAGCCCCGAAGGAGGAGTTATGCCCAACACAGAGCTCTATACACAGCATGAAGTTCCAGAATGTTGATAGACAGCCGACTCTCAACGCATCCAATATCCTTGAAATGTTAGGTGACAAGTGACCGCACCCCACCCTCGAAGACTGGCATCAAGGTGAGAAGGACCCAGTCCTGGATCCAAAATAGGTGTCCCTTGTCCAGATGTGAGCGCTGGAGCCACCACAGCAGGGAGAGATGTACCTCCTGAGAATGGCCTTGCCTTGAGGATGAAAAGAATGAGATGTTGAAGTTCTGAATCTCGGAGTGGTAACCGATGGCAAGAAAGCAGATGTAGAAGCTTTCTGTCCGTGGGATCTTTAAGAGATCCCATGTTAGGAATAGGTAGGAGAAATGATCTAATCAGTCAAGTGATGTAGGCATCCACGGGGGAAGAAAACTCCCACTTAGTTCTATCCACTGCAGGGAGAGGGTAAAAGAAAGAAAATTATAGATAGCGCTAATAAACAATATAAAAAACATACAATTAAATAAACACACTAACAATATGACAATGTTGCAATGTGGTACATTCAATAAAAATCATCACTTTGCCATACTGTGATAAAACATGATCAAAAAGGCCTTTTGCACATCTAAAAGGTCTCAAAGATTTTCATGTCAGTCCAGGATATTAATTGGTCCCAAATTAGGAATGTAATCTCACCTCTCAGGTGGCCAGAGAGTCCAGTGTATAGAGCCGGGTCCACCTATCAGCAAATAAGTCCTCTGAGATGTGTCTCTTTGGCTATATAGTACACAATGTTCTGATTGCCAGAGTCAATACTCAGGAAGCCATGTGTTCAGCCAGTATATAAGGCAAGCAGGGTATTTTAGTTAGACACAGGGCATATTAGCCTCACACTGTGGACACTCCGGAGGTAGCCGATGTGGAGTGCCAGAGCACTGGGCTGTATAGGGCAGTATAGAAGTATAGTCATCATCAGAGCAATGGCTATGCATAGGGTTCTAACCCATTTCCCATGCCATATGCGTATATAACTTGGTGAAATAAAAGGGCGTCATGACCTCTTCTACCACCACTATATAGTCGATACTCAACTGTACTTGTACTTTGCTGTGTGTATTGAAAATAAAATAATCTTAAATGGTTGTCTAGCTGAGCTGCAGTAGTTGATGAACTAGTGAATCCTAATTAAAAAAAAAAAAAAAAAAAGAAGAAGACGACAGACTACAGCTTTACCAACAACCTGGCTTAAGCTTGGGGGCTCAGAGTAGCAAAACAATGAACGTGTGTGGTAGTTTGCAGTTGGTCATGGATAGTGGCTTGACACTTAAACTTCAGATGTCAGCCATGATCAAACTTCTTTCTTTAACTTGAGGAATACAACCAGAATAAAGGACTTGGATTCCTTAAAATAATCTTCCTAACCTCATACATGCATTAGTATCCTCAATGCTGGACTTCTGAATACCCTCTACTTGGGTCTCAGTAAAATAACTGCAATGTTTGTACAACATGCTCCCACTCGCTTACATTGATCAGCAGATAAAGGACTATTAGCAGTACCTAAAGTTTGCTATACTATATTTTGAAGGGGGGGGGGGGGATAGAGACGGGTTGCCAAGCTTATAAGCTTTGCAGCTCTGACACTTTAGAACTCCAGAAACCTTCAAAGACTAAATTCAAGAGTTAGGGATTAATTAAAACTAGGTGGGAGTTGGGTTATGTGAGCTGTTGTCACGGCAAACTCGCACTGTGAATTTCATCTGCAATTCAATTCCAAACTCGCAATGTTTTTTTCTGAGGAAACTTGCATATTTTTTTGTGTGCACCCCCCTGAATAGGGGAAAAGGTAGGGACATTTCTTTAAGGTAAAAAAGCAGAACCTCTGGTACACACCACCTAATGAATAATCACACACTTGCTGAGGTTTCAGTAGCAAAATTTGGACCTCATTCAGAGTCTCTCGCAAGATGCGATCGCTCGCAAAAAGGGGCCGGGTATGCAAATCAAGTGGTCGCTCTTTGCGCTGTAAGGTCGCCCTCTATGTCTTAGTGAGCGATGGCAGTTAGTGTATGCTGGACTATAAAACCTCCCACCTGTCACTCGCAGCACACGTCATCTACGGGAAGTGTCTGATTAAACATGAACATCGTTGGCCATCGGAGCTGCACGCAGCGCTTGGGGTTAACCTAACCTACTCCAAGCACTGCGACCAGTCCAGGCTAAAAAACAACCAAGTCACGTGTGCAATGACGCTACTTTGCTAATTATGCACACCCATTAAACGCCGTTCTGACGGTCAGACACGCCTGCGTTCGCACAACCACTCCCCCCTTCACAAGCACCTTCCCCTGTTACCACCCACAAACGGTGCAATCTAACTTAAAGTAGCGACCTGTCTGTGTACTACGAGCGTGCGATTGTACACAGCAGACGCTAGTTTGCGCAAACGCACTGCGACTTAGACGTATGCGCAGATGGGCGAAAATCGCTCCTAGCGAGCGATCGCGCCTTAGCGAGAGACTCTGAATGAGGCCATTTGTCCAATAAAGGCAAGTTAGTTTTCAGCTGAATTTGTCTAAAAAGATCAATAATTGGGTAAATGATGTTGGATATGTATGTGGAGGTGTTACTTTGATAAGAAAATGGTTTTAGAACACTGACAAATCACTTTACAGACATTTTTCTGTACCCCAAAATATTAGAAAGACTTTCATTTGTTGAAAAAATAAGAGTTATGGTATGACATACCTTTGTTAACTCTTTTTCTTCGAGGTCCATGGGGTACACAGCCAATACGTTAGGTATGAATCCCGGTCACCAAACAGTTAACACAAACGAGCTCTCTGCTCCCAGGATGCACCGAGGTTCCTCCTCATATACCCCACCCCCTGCCTCAGGTAGCCAGTTCATTACCAAGCTCAAGCAGGCGGAGACAAACAAAGGGTAAGAAAGAAGAAACCCATACTCATGAGTCCAGACTCTCAAGAGAATAATAATACGGAAACCTCCCCCAGAACTATAGGAGCGTCTGGGTGGGTGTCCTGTGCACCCCATGGACCTCGAAGAAAGAGTTAACAAAGATATGTCATACCATAACTCTTATTTTCTACTTCCGGGTCCATAGCCAATACGTTGGGTATATCCCAAAGCACTAACCCTACGGGCGGGGACGCTCCTGACCCTCGGAAGAGAGGAGAATCCTACGCCCGAAGGAGGCATCCTGAGAGGCAAAAGTGTCAAAGGAATAAAATTTGACAAAGGTATGGATGGAAGACCATGTGGGTGCCCTGCATAATTGCTCAGCAGAAGCACCCCGGCGGGCCGCCCATGACGGACCTACCGCCCTAGTGGGATGTGTAGTTACTGAATCCGACACCCGCATGCCAGCCTGTGTATAAGCCAATGAAATTGCCATGCGAATCCACCTGGCCAGTGTCTGTTTATTGGCTGGCCTGCCACGCTTACGACAACCATAAAGCACAAAAAGTGAATCAGACTTGCTCCATTTGCTCGTGCGTCTCACATAAATTCTCAATACACGGACCACATCCAGGGAAGCCTCATCTGGGGAGAGACTAGTGCCCTGAAGTGCTGGAACTATTTCTTCATTAATATGAATTTAAACACTACTTTCAGGAGGTAACCCTTGCTAGTACGTAGTACTGCTCTATCTTGATGAAATACCAAGAACGGCTCACGGAAGGAAAGCGCAGCTAAATCCGACACTCTACGTGCAGATGCTATAGCAAGAAGAAATACTGTCTTTGCTTTTAACCACTTGATGTATATTGAATTTAAAGGCTCGAACGGAAGAGCCTGCAAAACCTTCAGAACTAGAGTCAAGTCCCACAGAACAACCGTGGGGACGAAGGGAGGCTGAATCCTCAACACCCCCTGAAAAAAGGTCTTTATATCTGGTCTCAGAGCAATTTTATGTTGGAACCAGACTGAAAAAGCAGACACCTGTACTCTGAAAGAGGCCAGGCGGAGCCCTTTTTCCAGACCGCTTTGAAGAAAATCAAGCACTCTGGATATCAGAAATTTCTGTGGATCATACCTTTTCAGTTCACACCACTGAAAGAAAGTATGCCAAATTCTATAATATATATATATATATACACGGGCTGAGGATGGTTTCTGTGCCTTCCGCATCATCCGTATAACAGACTCGGAAAACCCCTTTTTTCTCAAGACGTAGGCCTCAAGAGCCATGCCGTCAAAGATAGCCGGTGAAGATCCGGGTACCAGCCGGGACCCTGTAGCAACAGATCCGGTCTCAATGGCAGAGGCCATGGAGTGTCTATGGAGAGAGACCGTAGATCTGTGAACCACTGCCATCTTGGCCATACCGGAGCTATTAATATCACGGTGCTGCCCTGTTGTTTGATCTTTCTGACCACTCTGGGAAGAAGAGCAAACGGCGGGAACAGATATACCAGCTTGTAACACCACTTTACTGTCAGTGCATCTACAAACTCGGCTCTCGTATCTCTGGTCCAGGATCCATACCTGGGAACCTTGTTGTTCCTTCTTGACGCCATCAGATCTATTTCTGGTAGACCCCACCTGTCCACAAGGTTCTGAAAAACCTGTTGATGTAGAACCCACTCTCCTGCATTTATCTCCTGCCGACTGAGAAAGTCGGCCTCCCAATTCAGGATCCCCCAGAATGAACACGGCAGATATCGTGCGAAGATTAGTCTCTGCCCAAACCAAGATTTTTGATACCTCAGCCAAGGCAGCCCGACTCCTTGTGCCCCCTTGATGATTTAGGTAGGCAACCGCGGTGCGATTGTCCGACTATCTGCACCGGCCTGCCCTTTAAGATTTCCTGAGCCTGCACTAAAGCTTTGAATATAGATCTTAGTTCGGCTTTCCGCCACTGACCACTTTCCTTGGAAAGTGTGTGATCCAGTCATCGCCCCCCAACCTTGAAGACTAGCGTCAGTTTTGAGCAATGTCCAATCAGACACCCAAAAGGGGCGACCCTGCCTGAGATGCTTTGTCTGCAACCACCAGGACAGGGACAACTGCACCTCTGGAGAGAGACGCAGCAACTGAGACCTGATCGTGCGATGATCCTTGTCCCAGCGAGGCAGAATTAATTGCTGCAGTGGCCTGGAGTGGAATTGAGCGTATTCCACCATCCTGAAGGTGGCCACCATTGACCCCAGCACTTGCATGGCCACTAGAATGGATATCTGCCTGTTGCAAAGCAACCTGCGTATTCGTAATTGTAAGGCAAGAACCTTCTCCCCCGGCAGATATATTTTCTACACCATGGAGTCCAATCTTGCTACTGATGGCAAACCTGCCGTCTTTGAGGCTGCCATGGAGGCTACAATTTTGTCCAATTCGGGCCCAAAAAGAACACCCTCTGTGAATGGAAGGGATTCTAGGGCCTTTTTGGACCCGGCATCTGCCTTCCAATCCTTTAACCAAGAATCCTACGTGCAACCACGGACTCCGCTGAAACCCTGGAGGAAAGGATCCCTGCATCCAAGGCGGCATTCTCCCAGATAAGAGGCCCCTTCTCTAATAAAGGAGATCATGTCCAGCTGCTCCTTAGAGGCATCTGGTGAAGACTCCGCTAAGGTTTTGGCCCATTCCTCAATAGCTCTTGTTACCCAGGCAGTGGCCATAGCTGGACGGGTGGCCGTTCCTTCCAGCGAGAAGATTGATTAGAGGCAACTCTCCCGTCTCCTATCCGTGGCTTCTTTCAGCGAAGCCGCTGGGATTAGCAGAGTGGTACGTTTAATCAGCTGTGCCACATGTGCATCAACCGATGGTGGATTCTCCCACCTGGCACAGTCCTCTGCTGGAAAAGGATATAGAAGCGCCATTCTTTTAGAAGGATGGCTTTTCTTATCTGGACAGACCCACGCTTCCTCCATAAGTTCTGATAAATGCTCAGACTTTGGGAATTCTGCCTTAACCACCTTCTGGCGCTTGAACAGGGGGGGGCCTTCCTAAGCGGAGGATCCCCTCCCTCGATATTTAATACTGATTTCACAGCCCTTATCAGAAAGGGGACATCAGCAACTGGGAAATGATCATCACCATCCCCGGAGCTAGACTGCTGCGAAGAGTCCTGTGTGTGTTCCTCGGAGGAGGCGGCACTGGAGTAGTCACCCATGTGAGATGGTAAATGGCACCTAGATTTAGGCTGCTTTGATTTGACAGCCTGAGGAGGCTGAAAAACCCCCGAGGATTATGCCATAACCTTACCCGCACCAGGGTCCATCCAAGGCGGCCACATCATGGGCATAGGATGCATCTGCTGAGGCACACCCCAAACCGCTGGTACCGGGGCAGCCAGCCGCTCCGCCACCTGAGCCATAACTTGAGAAAATGATGCCCAAGGGGGCTCAGGGCCTGTAACAGGCAGACTTAATTGGTGTGGTGGCTGTCTAAAACAGTTCCCACAAAGCCCATTTTGTAGAAAGTCCTGTGGGGATAAGCCTGCCTTGCAGGCTATACAGGATATCAGCAACGGGGGTCCCGTCTGACCCTCAGACTCCTTAGACATGTCAACTATGCCAAGGTTCTGAGTGTATATGTGCTGCTTTCTACTCTCAACCCACACACCTGCAGTAAGGGAAGGGGAGAGACAGTGGCAGTTTACAGGAATTACAGTTCTTTTACGGCTGGTCAGGAACATCATATCCCGGTGGTCTAGTGTAGGAAACAAGCTTTATGCCTCCCGACTGCAGCGAATAGTCTCACTGCCGGAGGCCGGTCCGCCACGTGGTCCCGGCGTCAGCGGCCACCGCAACCACCCGCTTACCTGCCATCCCCTTGATCAGGATGCGGTCCAGGGAATGAAGGCCCCTGCCGAAGCCCTAGCCATGGACTTGCCAAGGCTAGCGGTGCGGCGCCGGAGGAGGTAGTTGCAGCGCGTGGCCGATGCGTCTCCGATCAGACGCGAGCCTGCTTCCAGGACAGCTCAGACCACCTGCTGAGCTAGAGAGTAAACTCTCTCTCTTTTTTTTTTTTTAGTTACTCGTCTGCAGGACTGCTCCTGCAGTCCCACTGTCTATGTGGTGTACACACCAAACAGGAAGAACTGGCTACCTGAAGCAGGGGGTGGGGTATATGAGGGAGCAGAGAACTCGTTTGTGTTAATTGTTTGGTGACCGGGATTCATACCCAACATATTGGCTGTGGACCCCGAAGAAGAAACACTTGTTTGCACTTTTTTAATAATGGTGAAAAAAGATAGCAAACATTAGCCTTTTGACACCTTTTAAGAGCCACCAGTACTTTCCTTTTGGCCACTAGCAGCCTTCTATATGTTCCTGCTATCTCAGTTGTCACATTTTTTGGAGTACAGGGTGGTTTCCCCATTTTCTCATGCAATTCTCCCAGGTTGCATTTGTAGAAACAATGTGCAGCAAGTCCTGAAAACTGGCATTTCTAATTGAATCTCACATTTCTGATGATATTCCAGTGATGTAGGTGGAGTCATGTACAAACACATTTTTGCAAACTCGCTCCTACTTAAAATTGACCCATTACCTGTTTACTGAAGCATTTTATTCCTTCAGTATCTAAAAAAGGAAAAAAAATGCTTAGCTTTTTTCTGTAGTCTTAATACTTTAGATTAAACAAAAATGCACAAATTAAACCCAACACTAGAGTTCTATTGGGAGAAAAGTGCTATATTAATATTATTTCTAACCTTGTTACTCCATGAAGAAAAAAAATATTGCATCATGGGCTACAAATAATGAACAAGCAATTGTTATACAAGCACTGGTTATACAGATCAGTTGATGCACACGCAGGCGATTTAAAGCCAATGTAGTCTAAATCTGACAAATTGGACAATGATATTGCCATGCATGTAGTCAGCTTTGGTAACTATTTCACAATACTTCTGTAAGGTGAAGTTAAATAAAAAGTGTGAACTTAAAGGAAAATTATTAGACCGATAATCTTTAAATACATCAATGAGATCTGTTGAAGCAGGTGAATCCAGTAAAATTGCATTAAGTCTGACCAACCTTTTGGGATACACCTGAGAAAATATGAGATATGGTAAGAACTTACCCTTGTTATCTCTATTTCTACGAAGTCCATAGGGTTCCACAGGATACCTTGGGGTATAGGTGATGACGTCAGTCTTCAGGCACCACAGAGTTAAAGTTTTCAGCCTCCCAGGATGCATCTGGGTCCCTCTCCTATACCCCGCCCCCGGGCCAAGGCATCTCAGTTACGTCACAAGCCATAGGCCGGAGGAGGAGAAGAAAGAGAGAGAAGAAAAAAATCTGGACACTCACAAGAATCACATTCTCACCATAGGGAGACGGAAAAACCGGTGACCAGAATAAAGCCCATCTGCAGTACAGGTGCAACAGGGCGGGAGTCCTGTGGAACCCTATGGACTTCGTAGAAATAGAGATAACAAGGGTAAGTTCTTACCATATCTCATATTTTCTACTTCAGGGTCCATAGGGTATCCACAGGATACCTTGGGGATGTCCCAAAGCAGTATCCTTTAAGGGTGGGGACGCTCCTGTGCTGAGAGGAGAATCCGCCGCCCGAAGGAAGCATCCTGAGATGCAAAGATGTCAAAAACGTAATACCTCACAAAGGAATGGACAGAAGACTACGTAGCAGCCTTGCAGATCTGAACTGCAGAGGCACCACGTCTAGCTGCAAACGAAGGACCCACCGACCTAGTGGAATGAGCCCTCACCAAGGAGGGAACTGGAAGACCTTCATGAAGATAAGCTTCTGAAATTGCCATACGAATCCAGCCTGCCAAAGTCTACTTTGAAGCAGGCCAACCCTTTTTACGGAAGCCATAGAGGACAAACAAGGCGTCCGACTTCCTAAAAGAAGAAGTGCGGTCAACATAAATTCTCAATGCCCGCACAACATCCCAAGTGGCGTCACCCACTGAAAGTCCAGGTGAATTGAAAGCCGGCACAACAATTTCTTCATTGATGTGAAAACTGGATACCACTTCGGGAGGGAATCCCGGACGAGTGCGAAGCACCGCCCTATTCCTATGAAAAATCAGAAAAAGGGGTCTACAAGAGAGAACTCCTAAATCCGAAATCCGTCTGGCCGAGGCAATGGCCAGAAGGAATATGGTTTCAGCTGTAAGCCATTTAAAGTCCACTGAGTCCAGTGGTTCAAACGGCGGCCCCTAGAGAACTCTCAGGACCACAGCCCAATTCCAAGGCGCCACCGGTGGAACAAAAGGTGGCTGAATGCGAAGAACACCTCGCATAAAGGTGTGCACATCAGAGAGCGCAGCATTCCTACGATGAAACCAGACTGACAGGGCAGACACCTGCACTTTCAGAGAAGCCAGGCAAAGCCCATGATCCAGTCCAGCCTGTAGGAAAGCCAACACCCTAGACAGGCGGAACTCCCTAAGGGAATACCCTCTAGGTCTACACCACCGGAAGAAAGTATGCCACACACGATGGTAGATTCTTGCCGAGGAAGGTTTACGAGCTCTTAGTATGGTTTGCACCACGGAGCTAGAAAAACCCTCTGGACCTTAGCATGACCGTTTCAACAGCCACACCGAGTCAGGTCCGGGTGAAGACAAGGACCCTATGACAGCAGATTCGGTCGTAATGGTAACCTCAGAGGAACGTCTACTGACAGACTCTGGAGGTCGGAGAACCAGTGCCGTCTGGGCCACTCGGAAGCTATCAACAGTAGCGTACCTCCTTCTTGATTTGAATTTCCGTAATACCCGCGGAAGAAGGGAAAACGGAGGGAAAAGGTAGGCAAACTGGAACGTCTACTAGACGGACAGGGCATACACCAGAAACGCCTTTTCGTCTCATGTTCGAGACCCGTACACCGGCAACTTGTTGTTGTGCCGGGACGCCATGAGGTCTATCTCCGGAAGACCCCACTTGTCCACCAGACTCCGAAAGACGTCCTGGTATAAAGACCACTCTCCCGGTTCCTCCTTGCTGGTTTAAATAGGCCACCGTGGTGGCGTTGTCCGACGGGACCTGCACAGGGTGACCCTGGAGAACCGGCTGTGCCCGCTGGAGAGCTCTTGACACCGCATGGAGCTCCAAAATGTTTATTGGAAGCTCCGCTACCGCCCGAGTCCACCTGCCCTGAAACAAGTGTGGACCGTGACAGCTCCCCAGCACCGGAGACTGGCGTCCGTTGTTAACAGGACCCAGTTCGCCACCCAGAACGGGCGACCCTTGTTGAGGTGGGTCGTCTGCAAACACCAGGTTAGAGACAGGCGAACATCCGGAGTGAGCCCCATCGTCTGGGACTTGAGACACTGAGGCAATCCATTCCATCTGGACCGGATCAATAGCAGCAGAGGTTTGGAGTGAAATTTGGCGTACTCCACTATGTCGAATACCGACACCATTGAGCCCAATAACCTCTTTGCCAAGTGTATCGACACTCGACGACACTGCAGACAACTGCGCACCCTCAACTACAAAGCAAGGATCTTTTCCTCCGTCACAAAGATCCACTGCTGCCTGGAGTCCAATAAGGCCCCGAGGTGCAGGATCCTCTGAGACGGGGTGAGAGTGGACCTCTGCCAGTTTGTCAACCAGCCGTGACGTTGCAGTACCGCAATCGTCAGATCCAGATGGTGTAAAAGAAGCTCTGGAGACCCCGCTATCAACAGGAGGTCGTCCAGATAAGGCAACAGTCGGACTCCCTGCGTCCGCAGGAGAGCCGCCATGACCGCCATGACCTTGGTGAATACCCGTGGAGCAGTCACCAGGCCAAAAGGCAGTGCCCGGAACTGGAAATGTTCGTTGCAGATTGCCAATCTGAGGAACTGCTGATGGCGCAAAAGAATAGGGACATGCAGGTAAGCGTCCTGGATGTCCAATGACACCATGTAGTCCCCAGGTTCCAGTGCCAGAATAATGGACCGCAGGGTCTCCATCCGAAACAGAGGCACCCTCAAGGACTTGCTGAGGGCCTTTAGGTTTAGTATTGAACGGTAAGACCCATTGGGTTTCTGCACCAAAAATAGAATGGAATAGAAACCCAGGCCCCTCTGGGAAATTGGAACATGCACTGCGACCAGCACCGGGCGAACTGAAGCAGGCGCCCCCCACTTTGGGGTCCCCCAAAAGGAGGCCTGGACCGTCAGGCCGCAGGTTTGTTATCTGACCTAGGAGCCGGACGTCTGGTACTCCAGACCTGTTTCTTGGGCTTGGATAATTTCTTGGCCCCAGCCTGCTGTGGAAAGGACTGTACTTTAGGCCTACCTTGGGGCCTGTGAGGCCAAAAGGATGACCCACCAGCACTAGAAGGAATCGTAGCAGACAGAAGACATGCAGATTTTGCTGCTGCCAACGTAACTACAATTTTGTCCAGATCTGGACCAAATAGTACCTGTCCAGACCTTCTAATCCCTTTTTGGAATCCGCGTCCGCTTTCCAAGAACACAACCATAAGGTGCGACGAGCAGCCACGGCTGCAGAGGAGATCCTAGAGGTGAGCATACAAATATCTAAGGCCGCTTAATTAATGTAAGTGGCCGAGTCTCGGAGATTGCCCACCAACTCGGTCTGTTCAGCCGAACAGTCAGAGTCCAAAGACGCCTCCAAATTATCCGCCCAGCGCTCCATAGCTCTGGCTACCCAACACACGGCCAGAGCCGGTCTGGATGCTTCCCTGCAAGGGAATAAACGGATTTGAGGCAGATCTCCACCTTGCGGTCAGTGACATCCTTCAAGGATGACATCGAAGGCATAGACAAAGTTGCACTTTTGACTAGGCGTGTGACATGTGAATCCACTTGCGTAGGGGATTCCCGCTTAGAAAAATAACTGACCGCAAACGGATAAGCCACGGCTAAGCGTCTCTGGGGCTGAAACCGTTTACCTGGATTTTTCCACGCCTCCTCTAAATGATCCACTAATTGATCAGAAAGAGGGAACATCGTAGCCTCACCCTTAATATCCTTAAAAAGGCATATATGAATGTGGCCACCAAAGGATCAATATCCTCAATAACTAAAGCCGAGCGGACCGCTCGAATAAGACCAGGGATATACACCTTGGACTTAGCGTCCGGCTCTTTGGTACGGAGAGGTTCTTGGTCAGATAGATCCAGAATCTCCCCATGATCTGACGTCTCATCGTCATCCCCATAAGGAGCAGATAAAGACGCCACCGGCCGTTATGAGGCCGCAACACAGACTCCCCCTGTAAAACATCGGACAAATGCTGAACCGATGTAGTTAAGAGTATTAACCCACGCAGGCTCCGGAGAAACCTGGGAAGGGACAGGGAGACTGTGGGGTACCATCAATTGTCTCGGGAACTCCCGCATGGGTGACGACACCACTGACTGCTGGGACAAACCCGTCTGGGTAAACGCAGATGGCGGAGCTAGCTGGCCCACAAGGGTTGTAAGCGCCTTAGCGAAACAAGCCCAGGGAGGTTCCTGTACCGGGACCGTGACCATAATCGGCCGTGACAGTGGCAGGCACTGGGGGCATAACCCCTCCGCGTTACCCTCCCCCTCCGCTATTGGTACCTTACATTTAGTACACATGAGCTGGAGAGGAAAATCAGTCTCATGATGGTAAGTATGTGACACTCACACCTATACGTATTGGTATAGTGTGAATAACACCCTGCACACCACGCACCGCAAGGGCTTTGAGCAGAGCAAGATCAGGGACAGTAATAAAGCTGACAGTAGAAAGTGAAAGTACAGACAGCAGGCTAGCAGTTCAGTCACATACAATGCAGAAGAAACAAATCCCTGCACTATTAGCGCTGATTCTCAACTACTCAGACCCTCAGGCTGGTAGGACTCAGCGCTGCATACACTGACCTGTGACAAACAGAGGAGAGGTATGCTGGGGGACCCAGACCGCAATGCCACCGCTCACAGGCGTCCAGCAGTGTTCACCATGCTTTAAAGATGGCCACCGAGGAGCAGAAGATGAAGGAGGCCGGCCTGGGGAGGACAGCTGACACACTGTGGCCAATCAGGCAGAGCAGAGAGGCTGTGTGCAGCAGGGGAGGCGCCGGCTGTGAGACAGGGAAAGCGCGCTCCCCTGGCATGCATTTAACCCCTGGGACGCCGCAGCGCATGCCGCTCAGCAGCGGCCCGCTGTCCCAGGGGGTAGTGGAAGCGCAGGTTGGTCGCCTGGCTCCACGCTGCAGCCAGTCCCCAGGGAGCCCCCTGCCTGGGGACTCAGGACCATGTGACCAGCGGGGACCCACCGCGGGACCCCGCTGCTTACCTGCATCCCCTTGGATCCGGCCATGGTCCAAAACATCTGGGGACACCGCTAGCCGTGACCCCAGATGTCTACCAGCATCCCCGGATCAGTACCGGCGTTCTGGTACCGGCGGGGTGTAGGGGAGACGGCATGGACGTCAGTACTGACTGTCCATGCTGTACTCCCAGATGTGCAGCCAGCGCTGCCTTTAAAAGAAACTTCAGGGGCTCTTCATAGCCCCCCTCTGCACAGTGCCTCCGACTCCGGCCAGGCACAGACGAAACTGAGTTGCCTTGGCCCGGGGGCGGGGTATAGGAGAGGGACCCAGATGCATCCTGGGAGGCTGAAAACTTTAACTCTGTGGTGCCTGAAGACTGACGTCATCACCTATACCCCAAGGTATCCTGTGGAACCCTATGGACCCTGAAGTAGAAATTTGATTCCCATCTCTCCTCACTGATTTTGTATATAATGACCCAGCGCATAAAGGGTCCAAGATCCCTGCAGATTCATTCACCTGGCAATATCTCCTTACATGACTGATATCGTGTAGCGTGTCCCCGGCAGTGTTCTGCTCAATATCCTTATCGACATTGAGCATACACACTGAACGATATCAGTCACGATATCGTTCAGTGCTGGCACCCTCCATCATCCCTAAACCTGCACAACCTGACAATATCGTCAGGTTGGACAGCAGGTTCGGGCGATGAGCGACGTAGTCAACGACCAGCGGGAATTGCTGGTCGTTAACTGCATATCCACTGGATGATATAATGAATGATAACAATATCGTTCATTATATCGTCTAGTGTATACGCTTTATAATTCTTGGCACCTTACACTAAAGGCTGTCTGGTTTTCGTGATGCCCACCTCCCACAACAGGCTGCAATCAAGAGGTGGACATCACATCAAAATTTTCTCATTATGCTACAAATGGTCATCCAAGAAGAATCACATCAAACTTGGTAACTAATTCAATCTGGAGAGACTCACTCCTAATTGGAGTTTCGAACATCCTCACGGTGCTCCAATAGTTCCAAATAATTGATTTTTATTGAACTATCATTCCTATACATTTATAGCTTTTTATATGTAAACCTGCAGACATGCTCCTCGTGACTGATTGCATTGTGATCAGTGCTCTGTCACTATTTTATTCACCTATATAATTTTATATGCGCATTAATTTTTGTGCTTATTGCTCTAGATACATTAAATAGCTGAAGAATATTTATACTAAGCTCAATAGATGCATTTATTGTATATTATTTAGGTACTACTTACGGTTCAATACACTGCGCTGTCTTCACTTTCCACCATAGTACTTTGCTTATGGGTGACTATAACGTATCGACTGGCAGGATTGTCTTAATTCAGTCACTAAATACCAAATACATATTGTTGTTGACAAAGACATTATTTAGACTCTACTCCAGAGGTTGCCAAGGCTCAACAGTTCATGTTTTATAGATATCCATGGTTGAGCACAGGTGACTTACTTAGTACGTCAGTCAAGTTAATTTAACCACCTGTGTTCAACCATGGATCTCTGTAAAACCTGAACTGTTGGGGAGCATTGAGGAACCTCTACACTACTCTTTGTACTTTTTTTTTTTTTTACCATTACACACCTGAATTGTGCTCTGTGCAGCTCCTGGGGTCTAACCCTTACACCTGTTATTCATGTGTATATAATGTTTCACAGAAGTCTTCAATTTTGCAGTAATATTGTTGAAAATAGCAACCATCATTGCAGCTTTTAATTGGCCATAAAACAATAGGTAACTGTATTATCAGTAATTTGTTGTCTATAGCTGTCTGGACTCAATTCTGAACTTAACTCAGCCATGTAAATGAAAGAAATGAAGGATCACTTGTGTGACTTACAATAGCAAAAACTTCATATAATTAACAATAAAAAAAATATTTTGGGGTTATGCAATCAAATACAATAAATTACAAACCAGACAATTATTAAACAATAATATGCTAATTTGTCCTACACTGATCTATCAGCACAGTACAATAGATTGCTATTGCACAGATATAGTTTTTCAAGTATAATTCCTGTAGCACATATAATGGCTGACCAACAAAAATACAGTATTGAAATAACTGCAATGTGATACAGGATTCATATCTAGGAATAAGTATAACAGTATCTCTAATTAAATTATCCCACACTGCTGCTGATGTATAGATGACATTTTGAAGCCGGCGCTTCAACTAAAGATGTGTCCTCACTTGTCTTTGCTACAGTCGCACCAAACAGCCCCTCTTAGTGTGCCTGGTCCCATGAGTTTCTGGTAGCACCGGAAGTCATTTTTGCCTAAAGTTTGTCTAAATCGCAATGAAATGCAGCTAGGGCACACCAGGAGATTGTGCCAATTCATTTGATGTGACACGTGTATATCTGTGTGCGACAGTGTCCCAATCAGCATGCTAAGTGCTATGATGCAGCAGCCTCAGCTTTTTTCCACACCAAGTTCCATTTACAGACTCAGTTGCACACAGATATACAAGTGTCACATGAGATTAATCAGCACAGTGTCCTGGTGCGTCCTAGTTGCATTAAATTGCAACTTAGACGCATTTTCAGCAACAACAAAAAAAAATAAAAAATGATTGACGCTAGCAGAGTTGCACGGGACCTGGTGGATCACGAACGCCAGGCATATTGCGCTGCATAGCGTGTAGTAGCTAGATAAGACATCTGTACAAGGCTAATACCATATATATTGCCTGTTGATCTGCACTGTCTGCAGTGCACTCATAGCAGACTGTTGTATGGAGCACTACTTCCTGAGGGATTGATCTGTCCCCTCTGAGCTTCACATCACGCACTGTGCTCTGCATAAGTGAATATATCATGGAGTGGAAACCATGACCACTGGGGGAAGGGGGGAGGGGGAGTAATGACGCATGCTGTGGGGATCTAGGGCAACTGGGGTGATGTTGGAGCATTGCTATGAAGCTACAAGAGTGATGCGAATATGCTACACAGGGCATCAACTCTACATGGGGGGGAAACGCTACAGGGGGATCTAGAATGGTAAACGGAAGTGTTACAGGTGTGGGAGAATAATGATACAGAGGTCTGTTAGACATACCCACAGGGTTGCGCTTGACAATCCACTAGGGGCAGATTTATTGCAAAAACATTAAATAACCTTTTAATATGGATATTACCCAATTCATATAAAAAAAAAAAAAAAAAATTTCACAGACCATTTTACAATTAATTTTAGGCAGTTAAGGGTTCAATCCAGATTTAGCAACCTATAAAAGCCAATACATATCTGAACAGGGATCTATGTTAAATAACCTCATGTTATTGCAACAGTATGTGTAGTGTTTGTGTATGTAAATGAATGTGCTTATACACCCAGTCACAGAAAATGGGAACTCTTTTTGAAGGGTAATTATCCGGCAGTCTGAGATGTTGCATCGTTTCAGAGATGTAGTGAAAACGCCTTTCTCCAGCAACTGGTTGTACTGTACCTCTTAAACATTGCAGTGCACCATTTACGGCCAAGTGCTTCTTTTTCAAAGAAGAACTACAAGTGTCCATTTTCTATTACTTTGTTTATACCTTTCCTCTGTACATAGTGATGTGATGTTGTATCAGGGCAACAATTTTGATATTTGGTAGTGGTTATTTATTACTATTTTGATTATTTTCTTCCTCTCCCTTGGAGTAGTAATGCTTTTGCCTTACAGTAGTGACACTTTCCCCACCGCCAGCTCCTACTATGTATTAATTGTTCCCGCAACCTGTAAACTCATTTGGACAGGGCAATCTTTACTTTGGTTTCATGCAGGGTTGCATAAAATTGGATTTTTTTTTAATAATAAAAAAAAAATAAAAAAAATAAAAAAATCGAAAACAGATTTGATTAAATAGGATTTTTTATTATAAATTTTTAAACATTTTTAAAAAAATGTTAACGTTTACTTAAAAAAAAAAAATTGAATAAAAAAAATCCTATTTAAATCAAATACCGTATATACTCGAGTATAAGCCGAGTTTTTCACCACATTTTTTGTGCTGAAAAAGTACCCCCTCGGCTTATACTCGAGTGAAGTGTGTAGCGCTGACCGGACGGAGTTTGGTCAGCGCTACAAAGCACAAACACACAGCCGCCGGAGCCTGCAGCTGTGTGTTTGTTGTTATCAGTAGCCGCTGAGAGTCTGTCAGACTCTCAGCGGCTGCTGCTGCTCCCACTGCGGGAGCCATCTTCCGGCTCCCGCAGTGGGAAATGGGAGAGAAGTCATGAGTAAGAACGTCTCTCCCATTCAAAGCGGCCGGAGGAGCTGTTAGCGGCGGGACCAGGAGTGGGGGTTTCAGGTAAGTGTTTATTTTTTTATTTTTATTACATCTCTCTACTGGGGGGGGGGGGGGGGCGGGGACTACTGGGGGCACTACCAGGGGGCACTAAAAGGGGGGATTACCACTGGGGGAACTACCAGGGGGGGATTACCACTGGGGGCACTGAAAGTGGGGATTGCCACTGGGGGCACTGAAAGTGGGGATTACCACTGGGGGCACTACCAGGGGGAATTACTACTGGGGAACTACCAGCTGCTGCATTTCCCACCCTAGGCTTATACTCGAGTCAATAAGTTTTCCCAGTTTTTTGTGGTAAAAGTAGGTACCTCGGCTTATATTCGGGTCGACTTATACTCGAGTATATACGGTAAATCCATTTTTTATTTTTTTTTTTAAATCAAATTTTATGCAACCCTGGTTTCAAGTATGCTGTTTATCTGTATCACATTACAGTTCTACATAATAATAGGTTAGCATTTTACAAAGTATGATAATAAATAATGATTAAATAACAAGCATTCTGGTACACAAAGTAAAATCAAGTTTTTAAAACTTGCAAAAGCAACTAAAGATTAAAGATATCTAATCTTTCAAACGGCCATAACACTTATACTACATGATTATGCAGATACTTTATATCTACAGATAAGCAGCTAATTGAGTAAATAGGTTTTATGGCACATTTCTTTCTTGATAAGGAGGCTTGCTAAAATAGATTACCAGCATTTCCACATCCATTTATCCAAGTAGTCAAATTGTGCAATTAATGTCCTGCAGCAAAACGTTTGTTGTTGAAGAATGTTTTAGAGGTATTGTTACAGCTATTTATACCTTAAGATGTGTACACACTGTGTACCCATCTTAGGCGCACTCCCGAAGATGCTGGGCTGCCTCCAGGCTCTCCCAGCACTGTGAATTGATGAAAAGTGGGATAGTTGGGAAGTATGCACAGTGCTGACTATTTCCTAACCCACTCTCAATTTCATGCCTTGACTATTGCAACTGCTCCTGTTTAGCCTGCCAATAACACCATCTCTTCCTGAAATTAATCATGGACGCTGCTACAAAACTCCTCTACACTTCTTGTCCATTCCTCATATGCTGCCCATAAAGTTTAAACTAAAACTCCAAAAAGTGTCAGAGCCTTGCCCTACAAATCCCTGCTGCACCTATTATTTACTCTACTCGCCTTCCATGAACTTTAACATCTTCACCTTTCAGAAACTCATTCCATGTCACCGGATGTCTTCGTCTATGTAACTCCCCTATAGGAAGCCATCTAGCGCACACTTTTAGACGCTCTTCAGCTGTCATGACCACTGATCGGCTCATTTTCTTTAAAGAAGCCTATTTATCTGCCTATTCTCAGTAGCAGCAAATCACCATCGTACATAAAGTGTGTCATGATACCCATAATGCTGTATGTTGGAGCTATATAAAAAGAAGGATGTTGATAATAATGAAGTATCCAAATATTTATTTAATTAACATTACTGCTTTCTTTTTTCAAAAGCCTGCACATTATTATCAGTGTTATGGTTTGCAAACAAAAACAGCACACCATTTAAAAAAAGTTTCCCCATTCGCAAAGATCATTCTACACGCCGCTGCCTATTTGTATTAGCAATATTTTAATTATATTTAATCAAGTCCGTGACCTAGCTGCCAGATTTCATCACTGACTACCACAGAATCTGAAACAGCTGTTCCTAAAATATTAATCTTCAAGTAAAAATTATGCAGGTAGTCCAAGCCAGAGCATTGTGACACACAGTATATAACTGGAAAGGCATTTCATCTTCACTACAAGCACAAATAGAGCTCCATGGGAAATGTTAGAGGCTATGCCTCAATATTCAAAGCCAAAATAACAGCAGTTGGGATATATTTAACACTCACATCCAGTAGTCGTTTCTAGAAGAGAGTCTGCCCTTCTCTCATTTGTCACTTTACTACTAATTACAGTACATTATAACCTGGGTCACTGATGCCTACTGAATCAGATCCTCCACAGCTGAAAAAGACAGGGTGGTGACCTCCTTCTGATACCATAAAATACAACAATTCAGGAAAAGAAATTAGCCATCTCATTGAAAAATGCCATACTAGCCCTGATTGGTCAACAACTACAAAAGTCTCAGAATACTGTTCACATAATTCAGACCAAGTCCAGGTCTAGGACTGCTCTGCCTTGGGACACCGAGAAAGGTTTCAACTCAATTAAATAAGTTTATCTGTGCAAGGTTTCAAAATATTTGATTTTACGCAGTAAAAGGGGGTGCAGACCACACCGGGGGTTGTGAAACCAAAATAGAGCAACTGTGATGGACGCCATGTGTATGCACGTGTCATCCAACTGTGCTGGGAGAGGCTGCCGAAGCATTGGGCAAGCCTCCACAGCGTGACGAGAACTGGACAGTGACACGCAGTCACATGCCCAAAACGTCAGGGAGTGTGGCATCACAGACACGAGGCTACATCCCCTTTCACGCACACGAGGAGTCCGCACTGTGTGACACCAACCTTAGTGACACCACTTGTTTTACAGATGGCTTCCTAACATGAGTAAAAAACAAATCCCGCACCAATGCTTATATTAGTACTAGTATTGGTATTGGTTACCTACTGTTCCCATTATTTTTTACAATAGAAACAGATGTCAGTGCTGAACTTCCATCATGACTAGCTGGAATCTTGAAGACAAAACTTATTTTGCATATAATTAGATTGTACATTCTCTGGTTTGAATACTAAACTTTAAAATATCTGGGTACAATATTAAAATAGAAATTTTAAGCTATCTTCACTTCTGAAAGCTGCACAGCCATTCACTTTTGTAGGTTCAGCTGGGTGGTAGTATTAGGGTGGCCATGGCAAGGAGAATACTGGATGCTATTTAAAACTCATTGAGGTAAAAAAGTTGTCAAATAAGATATCCTATAGAATCTTCATTAGTAACTACAGAAGATTATCTTGGGGATGAGAATTGAGTTTCATGACCAAACTATATTTTCTAGAATAAACATAGGCATTTGATTAAAAAAAGGTACCAAAAGAATCAACAATTGCAAATGAGCGTTATTATTAGTTTAAATTCACTCAAGAAAATGCCACATTTTCTCAGATAACAAAATACAACTGGTCTCAAATGGGTTAGAGACCTTTCTCACAGAGGGCTGTAAGATTTAAAGAGAACTTCTCTCCAGAGCACACATGATCAGAAACATACCTAGTTATTAGAAATCATTGTGAAGAAAAGCCAAACTAAGGTCTTGCTATTCTAGCACCACTCCTAGGTAAAGTGATCAAAAACAATATGGAAATAAGGAAAAACTTCATGTCTTATAGACAGCCATTTGGAAGGTAAACTTCAAAACTGGTTTATATGGTATTCACGGACATTAATACAGTAGCTATCTGGAGCCTTTCAAACACTAATAATCTTAAAATGTAAACGTGTGTTTATGTAAAAAAGCCTATTAGTAACATTTACAAATATTAATGCAAAGTAATTAGGACAGAAAATACTTTATAATGTTTTAAATGCCTATGTTTATTCTAGATCATGGGGAAACATTTTAATATAGAGTGGATATTCCCTTAGTAATTCAATTAAAGGATACTACATCCATACTGTTTAAGCATGCAAGCAGGTAAGCATCACACAGATGTGCCCATGCTGGATCTGCTAAGTACTAAGATATGCAGAACCCGGGCAGTTGTAGACCATTTATTTCCCAATAATAGCCATATATTCCTTAACACAGCATTAAAGAAATGCATGACTACTAGTGTGTCAGTGTTATGCTGGTCTATAAAAGACTTTATCCATATATTGCAGAAAAAGGCTGAAAACAAAATATCATCTTGAACTTGGCTGCATTGCAAAAGCAAATAAAATGCTTAACATTTTAAAACAAATCTATCAAGGTATTGGAACTGTTACATATATGTTATTAGCAACTTTTTAATATAAGAACTATTTTCTTTCAAATTGACACACATAGGGGCAGATTCAATTAAGCACACAATTCATCTCTGTGGGATATTACTGGCACAAAGCATCAGTTATTTTTGCTCGCACAACTATAAACAATGTTTTGTGTACCAGAACAACCAGTTGTGTGCGCAGCAGGGCCTCACATTTGAATGAACATCCCTCAGTGTGCTGCATAGTGACAGGAGTATGACAGAAAAAGTTCCAAGCCTGGAATAAAACATAAGTGGGATTTAGGCTATCGTGTATGTAATGCATTTACAGTTTGTGAGGTACCACAATTGTTGATCTTACAATGTTACATCTGACTTCCAGCAATAGCCCATAGCATAAACTAAGTGGATGATATATTGTAATTTCTCCTTTATAGTGCAAGAAAAAAAAAATAGATTATGAATGAAAAAATAAGATTGTTGCTTAAAGAGTATGGTTGGCTATATTTCTAAGTTTACAAAGATCTTTCTGTTCTCCTGACACTGACAAATCCCAAGACAAATGTTATTTACAGAAAGCACACTTGTTTGTCATCCGTACACTGACAAATACATATAGCAGGGAAAATATACACTATAGGCATTGGAGTAGAACACGGCCATTATTAAAACAAGCACAATAACAATTAACTACTGAATTATAAATTTGAATAGCTTTGTTGGGTATTCTAAGAAGTTTATTAGAACATATCTCCGATTACTGAACTAACAACTTACCTTGTTCTTCTATTAGCTCAAGTTAACACAGCAGAACACGTTCCAGTAATGAATACTCTGTACTCACAATATGGCTGTTCTGCCCCTTTCTATTTATACCCCAGCTGCATCATTTGATAAGAAGCAGCCCTTCTGTAATACATACTAGCATTATATATTTATAACTGATAGTACTGCTCACTAGCACAAGACACCAATGCTGTAACTTGCCTGACACTTACCAACTTACTGACCCAGTTTTGCAGTCATGAACTCTGAAAGGCCTGATCCATTGTAAGAAACACTTTTAAAAGCAGGGTTTCTCGAATTTAGACCTACATTAGACTCTAACAGGTAATGTTTTCATAAGTTTCCTTTTGGGAACAGATTGACTAATTATAGAACCATTATAGTGACAGGAAAAGTCACTGCAGAATCATTAAGAAATCATATACAACATTATTCCTTATGGGGAATGGAAGAAGGGAGTTTAAAAACTATTGTTTCAAAACAATGAAAAGTCGGCAATATAATGCTATTGTATAATTTTGGTGGGAAACAATTAATGCACGAGGACATTTCACCACTTCCCTGGAATTGTCGCATGAGTTGCAATGACAAGCAGGTGGGCTTTCCCTGCCAGGTTTGCTCCCATGTGACCGGCAGGCTCTCCTCCTCTGCGCCATACTGTAACAGTAAATTGTTTCCTCCTCCTGAAGGGGCCGGGCTGTGATGTTGGAGGTCAAGCTCTTTGTGCAGCCCAGAATGCCCTGTGATCGGCATTCTGGGGTGGTAGTTTCCGAAGTCTGGCCACCATGAAGCTAGCAAGCTTAGTTGTTCAGAATGACCTTCGGAGATCTAAAAGTTCCCATGTGATCACAGATCTCTGTATACACACACAGAGCGGACAAGTGTGTGATCACATCAGTCCCTCTGTTACATTTTGCTCAGAAAGGACTGATCAGTCCCCTTTGAACTGCATGTTACACACTACGCTGCGCTCTAAATATATATGGGAGGAGGGAGGCGGTATAATCTATGGCCATTAGGGTAGGGCATAAGGCTCTTTTCACACAATGGTTTTCGCTGGACGGAAAAAGACAATCAAGTTTTTTCCACAGAAATACGAGCATGCTTTAAGACGGCATGGTCGACGTGTTACAGCCATGAATAGCCACTGACAAGGAAATCTGCCGTCCACGGTCCTCAGTTTTACAGATTGAAAAGATATTGCAAACATGGCAACATTACACACGGCACAAAACAGTTTCTTGTGAAAGTGACCTGATCCACGGGAAAAAAAAAATAAATTTATGTCTGGACAAAACCGTTAATTCAGGAACAATAGTGATAATGATAAATTGACTAAATATTAGGAGGATTTGTTTTCTTTTAAGCTGGATGTCCATAACCCAAACGGTAAACAAAGTGTATCAGAACTTGTCTTTTCTTTAGAAAGTAAAAAAATATAGCACTGTACATTGATTGAATTATGATACAAATAATAACACAGAACATGAAACAGGTTAGGATGGCCCTGCTTAAATGGGCTTACAGTTAAGAGGCCAGGGGAAACAATTGATACATAAAAAGTAGCTGAATACCAATTGTGGCTGGTGATGGGGATGTGGATAAAGCATGTGGCTACTTTAAGGTAGAAGCAGCCACCAATATAAAAGCAGCCTCTGGTGACCATCATTTCTGTGCAGATACTGGTGGTGTGGGGGGCGAGTGAAATGAGGAAAGACCATAGCAAATGGAGACATGTAAGATGAACTAGTTACTACAGAAATCTTAATACAAATAACTATGACAGTTTTTACAATTTCTCTTAAATAAATCTACTTTCACTTCGGCTTCTGGGTCCTGACAAAGCTTTCACGTTGCTAGGACAATATTGTGGCTATCTGCAAGCTGAGAGCAGGTGTGTGCTCACTATTTTCCGTGGACATCATGTGGGCAAGACAATTGTTCCCATGTTTCAAAACATTGTGGTGGCACCAGATGTTACAAGTGCATCTTTGAAGAAAAAACCCTTTATTTGTATAAAGACACTCCTCAGCACCACCATGTAATTTCCCACTGCAATCACAAGTTTTTTTATTATCATATAGCTTTCAGAAAAGGATAATATGGGAGATCCATACAGATCCAGCAGTCTAATATATACATATGATCATGGCTTCTTGTTTACAGTCACCATTAGGAGCACTAATAAACAAAACAATAGGAGGATGAACACAAAGATCACTGAAGACAAACATTCACTATTCTTTTAAATTTAGGACACTGCTCATAAGATGAGCTAAAAATTAATAACAACCCTGACCAAGTAAATGTCCAAGTTAAAAGCTCTCGGGTAAAAGGTCCAATACCTGTATTTTTGCATCTTGCAGATTCACACAAGGTTAATTGTTACTATTTAAGTATGAACACACTGTTTAAATAATGTCAGCCAGAGGTAATTTAAACTTAAGTAACTTACCGGCGTTTTCTCAGGTTCCAGTTCTGAGACGGCAGTCTCCATGTCGTCAAGCGGCTGTCTCCTAATGCGCAGTCAGAAATCTTGCATCCCAAGGCTTCCAGTATCCTATGACAAGAAGATAGCATGTCAGTGCCAGAGGCAGAATGAGGCAGGAATAATAAGTGCCTTTTTCTGTGCCAAACAAGAAAGTCTTATTAGGAAATTAAAAAAAGAAACTCTTCACTTTGTAAAGCAAAAAAGTTACATAAACTTATTATATGCTATGAGATGAAATAGTGTCTGAGCTCCTGCCGGCTGTTTTATAGAACATCTGCGGCAATGAAATCCCTTCAATGAAATACACAGCAATTTCGGAAGGCAATCCTCTCTGAGCAGTTACAATAAATATGGCCATAACAGCAATGAAAGATGCCTGCACAAGGGATGCATTGGTTCCCAGTGACAGTCACTGTTGTCAAAGATAAAGTGGCACTGTACACTACAGCTTACTTGCAAATTCAACCTTTCCAATGGATCTAAATAAGAACATGAAAGGCATACACAAAGCAGCAGAGGATAAAGCATATAGATAATAGAGGTAAAAAATGCAGATCAAAAAGTATACAACTGTACAATGACTACAGTCTGCATCAGAAACAAAATGGCTGGTCAGTGAGAGGGGGATAGTCTTTATGACATTCAGATGGGGGGTGAAATTTAACATAACATTGGGGGGGGAATTAAATTCCATGCGATGATGAATAGCCGCGGGAGGGAGCTACCGAAGCTATTCAATTCGACGTGATGTTTTGGCGAGCTAAAGGATTTATTCTCGCACACCCCTGGGAATGCGAGAAGAAATCCGACAAAAGTGCCGTACGCGCAGCTGTTTGCCAGCTTAGCGGGGCGCTAACAGCCGCGCGGCCGGCACTTTAGTCAGAGAATGCCAGTTCTCAAGACTAAACACCCAGGTTAAGTCGCAAGGACCAGCATTCTCTGACTTAACCAATTCCCGACCAGGCAAACAGCGCGGTGTATTGAATAGCTCCGGGAGCTCCCTTCCGCAGCTATTCATCATTGCATTGAATTGAATTCACCCCATTAATTGAAATATACCTGAAAGACATGGGAAAACAAAAGTTCTTTTCCTCCCAGGTAATTTTTTTTATTTTTTTTTTTTATTTTCTCAATGTAATAAACGATTGGTAGATAAACACAATGTAACATGTTTTATGACATGTCAAGAAAATGTATCAGAAATTAACCATTACTGAAAGTAAATAACGGTGTAAAAGTCAACTACACAAGACTTTTAAACATACACACATTCAAACATCGAAGAAGGTCCATGCAACAAAACAAGGGGCGCTAACCAATCGCAGAGCAAATGTAATCAAAACCAAGATGATAAATTAAACATCAGTAATAGTTGTACAAATCGTGTTGTAATGATAAAGGTAAAAATACAGCATGCATATTCCAATGAAAATTAGCAACCTGCCATAATGCTTCTAATATTCCGGTTCGAATACATCATATTTGGAATTAAAGCCAGTCACTTATTGATTCAGCTGCTTGGCAAAACTGCCAAACAACCATATTGTTCAATTTGTCTACACTTGTAACTCACTACGTAAGGCTGTGTACACACCTATAGATATACAGTCAGGTGCATAAATATTGGGACATTGACAGAATTTTCATATTTTGGCCTCTATTCACCATCACAATGGCTTTGAAATGAAACTGACAAGATGTGCTTTAACTGCAGACTTTCAGATTTAATTTGAGGGTAATTACATCCAAATCAGGTGAACGGTGTAGGAATTACAACGGTTTCTATAAGTGCCTCCCACTTTTTAAGGGGCCAAAAGTAATGGGACAAACTAAACAATCCTAAATCTAACTTTCACTTTTTAATACTTTGTTGCAAATCCTTTGCAGGCAATTACAGCATGAAGTCTGGAACGCATAGACATCACCAGACGCTGGGATTCATCCCTGGTGATGCTCTGCCAGGCCTCTACTGCAAATGTCTTCAGTTGCTGCTTGTTCTTGGGGCATTTTCCCTTCAGTTTTGTCTTCATCAAGTGAAATGCATGCTCAATCGGATTCAGGTCAGGGGATTGACTTGGCCATTGCATAACATTCCACTTTTTAGCCTTAGAAAACTCTTTGGTTGCTTTTGCAGTATGCTTCGGGTCATTGTCCATCTGCACTGTGAAGCGCCGTTCAAAGAGTTCTGAAACATTTGACTGAATATGAGCATATAATATTGCCCGAAACACTTCAGAATTCATTCTGCTGCTTTTGTCAGCAGTCACATCATCAATAAATACAAGGGAATCAGTTCCATTGGCAGCCATACATGCCCACGCCATGACACTACCACTACCATGCTTCACTGATGAGGTGGTATGTTTTGGATCATGAGCAGTTCCTTTCCTTCTCCATACTCTTCTCTTCCCATCACTCTGGTAAAAGTTGATCTTTGTC
This sequence comes from Taudactylus pleione, assembly GCA_031769625.1. Classification (NCBI taxonomy): domain Eukaryota; kingdom Metazoa; phylum Chordata; class Amphibia; order Anura; family Myobatrachidae; genus Taudactylus; species Taudactylus pleione. The sequence continues at coordinate 10,297,207 of JAUIMM010000037.1, forward strand.
TCATCTGTCCATAGGATGTTGTTCCTGGACTGTAATGGCTTTTTTAGATGTTGTTTGGTAAACTCTAATCTGGTCTTCCTGTTTTTGTGGCTCACGAATGGTTTGCATCTTGTGGTGAACCCTCTATATTCACTCTTGTGAAGTTTTCTCTTGATTGTTGCTTTTGACACATATACACCTACCTCCTGGAGAGTGTTCTTGATTTGGCCAACTGTTGTGAAGGGGTTTTTCTTCACCAGGGAAATAATTCTTCTGTCATCGACCTCAGTTGTTTCCGTGGTCTTCCAGGTCATT